>OW240923.1:78748453-78760331 GCA_933207985.1 Pelobates cultripes
CTGGCTCATGTCAGCCAGGGTGGAGAGAAGGTGGACCCAAGCCAGCGCCAAATTACATCAGCGCTGGACCCAGCTAAGTAACAGAAGGTGTGGGCACTATAGTGCCAGGAAACAGCTTTGTTTTCCTGGCACTGTAGTTTACCTTTAAGTAAAGTAGCTTTATATAATTGAGTATAGAGCTATCTACCAAGAAGTAACAGGATCGACTGTCTGACTGACAGCTGGGGAGGTGTAACAAAGTTAATTTATAAAAAGTGCCGATTTATTTTGAAAAGGACATTTTTCTAAAATGAAAAAATAAAAGGAAGACATCAGCTGTAGTGCTTTATGCATTTGGAGTGTTCCTTTAATAAAAAATAGTTTGTTATGACAAGATTGAAAAAAGTAAGTTAGTCCAACATAGGAAGTCAATTAGTTTATAGATGGGTACAAAACAATGTAGCATGTGAATAACTCTTCTAAATGAGACTTTGAAAATCTGATCATTCACCCAGAAATGTTATGGCATGGCACACGTGCTGAGCACAGTGGGTTATCTGGCAAAATAAAAAGTCACAAGCAACACAGCGTGGTGTAGAAGAACGAGGATATGGCTATTAATTGCAAGCTACGTATAATTGTTTGACACATCACATGATAAATGGGAACAATCCTTACTTTTAAGTTTCTACAGCTCACAGCAAAGAGATTGTGTTGGGATTTACTAAACTGTGAGCAATTCGAGTAAATCTGTAATATATATAAATATTTGATGGAAATTACGGCACACAGAAAAACTGTCTGACTATCAATGCAACTTTGCACCCAAAAAGTCTGCATTCTGTGTACAACTTATGAGTTTTGTCACTAGCTCTAAATTGGAATATCTGATTGGTGTATAAATGCTGTGACCTTCTATTGAGATAGTATTCTGAAATTTGCTAGAAATGGACTTATAGTTGTATTGTACTTCTCGTATGCAGTACATGTGTGAATAATATAGAGTTTGTGCACAGTGCGGGAAAATATCTGCGCTAATGAATATGCATCTCCACACTCCTATTGTACATTAGCAGAGCAGTTTGTCTCTGCTCTCTGCAATGTGATTTAAGCTAAATTTGTCAATAATTGTATTATCAACACATCTGGTCACTGGTAATCACATTATCATTGACTAGATGCGTCACTTCTTGCAAAGGAAATTTCTGTTTCACCTGGAAATCGGTGATGTTCCAGCATCTACTGTTATATTTGTCAGTGTGAATTAGATAAATGCACACTTGCATGTACACCTTTTTACATGTGTATAAAAACAGATTTTAGATTTACAGCAAGGATCTAGCTTGATTAATAGAACAAATGCATGTGTTTGTGTTATATACATTACTTTATTGTGGACCGGGATCTGTACAAAGAAACTTTCATAGCTTTATATACTTTATTTTACAGAGGAACTATCACTTCCCAGATTTTTAAACATTAAAAGGATACTATAGGCACTCAGACCACTTCATCTCATTAAAGTGGTCTTGGTGCGGTGTCCCAGACCCCCTTAGTCCCGTAATGTAAATCGTTGCAGTTTTTGAGAAACTGCTATGATTACATTTCAGGACTAAGACTGCCTCTAGTGGCTGTCAATCAGGCAGCCACTAGAGGCACTTCCTGGTGGCTAGATGACTTTTGGGCGCCTGACACTAGATGTGCTCACGCTTTGCATGAAGACATCCAACATCAGTTAAATAGCCACAGGAAAACATAACGCACATGCGCATTAGCCCACTCGCCATCCCCCCGACCCCTAACGGGTGACGTCAGAGGACACGGACCTGGAATTGGAGATCGGACCAGGAATTGGATAAGTATTACAAGATTTTCTAACACTTGCAGCAATGGGCTGGGGGGTTGGGGGTGGGGGTGTGTGCAGATTTGTATTCCTTACACTATGGAATTCCTTTAAAGGGACACTATAGTCACCAGAACAACTACAACTTAATGTAGTTGTCCTGGTGAGTATAATCATTGCATTCAGGCATTTGGGTACAAAGGAAGCAGGTTATGGATAGATATTGTTAAATCTATAATATACAAAAGGCCTTCATAGGGCGATATATATTCTTAACATACAAAATAAAAGTATAACTAGGAGCGCTCACAATCTAATGAGCCTTATTAGTCGGCTCTGAACTGGAGTAGCGTGTAAGTAACTCCAGTAAAGTAGCTGTGGTAGAGATGACAGTCCCCCAGCGAAGAAAATTTCTTCTTTTAGATGAAAATTCAGGAACCGAAATAATCTCATCTAAAAGGAGAAATTTTCTTCGCTGGAGAACCGTCATCTCTACCACAGCTACTTTACTGGAGTTACTTACCCAATTCCATGTATGTAAGTGTTTAAAGGTGACTTAACATTGGTTTGGCTTTAGACGCACTGGGATATTGATATATTTTCATTGCATTTAATGTATTATTCTTAGCGCCATTTACCCACTTTGTGTTAGTGTTTACACTGGCCACTGGAGGTGCTTCCTGGCTTAGTGCTGCACAGCAGGCAGCTCTGCCGTTCAGCGTCCCCACACTCTGCATGGACACGCTGAATTTTCCTCATAGTGATTCATTGATTCAATGCATCTCTATGAGTAGGTGCTGATTGGCAAAAACAGCGTTTGGCCCTGCCCCCTTGCCCCACCGGCAGACCCGTGGAGAGCTGAAAATAAGGTGAGTTTTAACCCATTCTGAGAAGGATAAGGGGGGGTTTTGCACTATAGGGTCAGGAATACATGTTTGTGTTCCTGACCCTATAGTGTTACTTTGTTTGGAAAAAAGACAGGCAAGGCTGCGCCAATAAAATAAATAAAAGAGAAACAAAGTTCCAATAATAGAGCTATAGTCTGCTGCAATAAATAGTTGGGAATAAAAAGTCTCACAAAAATTTCAGGATAGGGTGGGGGTGAAATCCTCAGAAGTTGATTTGTCTGGATTGTATAAAATATTTAAATATGTGGAGACACAAAGGGAAGATACAACGACTAATAGTGCAATATGTCACAATCCAGGGATAAAACTGAATGAAGATAAGTAAAATACTCACATTTAAAAGAGCTATACCAGCTCTGGGATGTAGGTCGTCTAGCGGTATAATCCCCGCTAAGCAGATATACTGGAGTGGTATGTCCGTCAATACAGTCTGGGTATCCAAGGCTCCAACAGATTATAAAAAGACAACAATAGTGCTCTCAATATGATAAAAATGAGATATAAAATAGATAAAAGTATACTCACAAATATAGAGCAGGAATTACTGCTCTATTATAAGGCGTTGGTGGATGATCCCCACCTAGGATTTCTTTGGGTACAGGAACAAAATAGACGTTTGCCAGAAAAATGGGGCATAAAAGTAAAAAAAGTGTACATATAAATTTCAATAAAATAAAAGTTGGTACAATTTAGTAACCAAAAAGACTTTTAATGTTAAAATACACAATTTAAAACCATAACGAGTTTCACCAAATGTGTCTTCTTGAAATGGAAATTTCCTTCACCATCAACCCCCCCTTCCTCACAATTATCCCCCTCCCTCACCATCAACCCCCCTCCCTCACCATTACCCCCCACCTCACCATCAACCCCCCTCCCTCAGTATCAACCCTCCTCCCTCAGCATCAACCCCCCTCACCATTACCCCCCTCCCTGACCATCAAGCACCATCCCTCCCCTGACCATTACCCCTCCCTCATTACCCCCCTCCTCACCATCAATCCCCCTCCTTCACCATCAACCCCCTCCTCAGCATCACCCCCTCTCTCAGCATCAACCCCCTCCCTCAACATCCCTCCCTTACCCCTACCCCTCCCTCAGCATCATCCCCTCTCAGCATCAACCCCTCCCTCAGCATCAACCCTCCCTCAGTATCACCCCCCTCAGCATCACCTCCTTCCCTCAGCATCACCCCCCCCACCCCTCATCATCACCCTTTCAAACAGTGTGCATGTATTGCAATTTTATTTTTTTCACTTTTTTGTTAATGGGGCCTCATGTTTGAGTTTCGCCTAAGGCCTCATAAAGTCTGGAGCCGCCTCTGCCTGCCAATCATTGATATTAGCTCAGCCGTTTGCATCTGACAGTCAGAACAGAGAAATCATACCAAGAAGAGGAGAAATGAAACAATGTGTGTCCTGTTTTTCCTTGTGTGAACTGGATTATTATGTAATCGACTAAGTCTTTAATATAATGTTTTAAAAACAGAGCATCTGAGCAGTGGGTGGGGGCCCTAAAGTAAAATGATGGGGGGGGGACCTGTTGTCCCCCCCCATGGCCCCCACCCCTGAACGGTGGGTGGGGGCCCTAAATACTAATAAGGGGGGGAACCTAATGTCCTACCCCCTGGCTCCCACCCCAGACCGGTTGGTTGGGGCCCTAAATTAGAATAAGCGGGGGACCTAATGTCCTCCCCCCTGGCCCCCACCCCTGAGCAGTGGGTGGGGGCCCTAAATACTAATAAAGGGGGGGACCTAATGTCCTCCCCCCTGGCCCCACCTCTGAGTGGCCCCCATCCCTGAGCGGTGGGTTGGGACCCTAAATTAGAATAAGGGGGGGACCTAATGTCCTCCCCCCTGGCCCCCACCCCTGAGCAGTGGGTGGGGGCCCTAAATACTAATAAGGAGGGGGACCTAATGTCCTCCCCCTTGGCCCCCACCCCTGAGCGGCAGGTGGAGGCCCTAAATACCAATAGGGGGGACTTATTGTCCTCCTCCAGGGGGCAGGGGGGAAGACATTAGGTCCCCCCCTTATTCTAATTTAGGGCCCCCACCCGCCGCTCAGGGGTAGGGGCCAGTGGGGAGGACATTAGGATCCCCCCCCCTTATTAGTATTTATGGCCCCCACCCGCCGCTCAGGGGAAGGGCCAGGGGGGAGGAAATTAAGTCCCCCCCTTATTAGTATTTAGGGCCCCCACCCACCGCACATGGGTGAGGGCCGGGGGGAGGACATTAGGTCCCCCCCTTATTTTAATTTAGGGCCCCCACCCACCATTCAGGAATGGGGGCCGGGGTTGGACAATAGGTCACCCCTTCAGGTTAGAAGCCCCCACGGCACAGCACGGGTGGGGGCTCGGGAGGGGGGGACTTTTTTTTTTTAAGTGAGCAGCCATAGGCTGGGTGGGGCCATAAATAACAATAAGGGGGGGACTTACTGTCCTCACCCCTGGCCTCCACCCCTGAGTGGTGGGTGGGGGCCATAAATAAGAATTTGGGGGGGGACCCACTGTACTGCCCCCCAGCCCCCACCTCTTCCAAAGAACTTCCCCACGCTATGTAAAATGACACAGAGCACTCTGATTGGTTAGCTTGAAATCCAGCCAATCAGAGTGCTCTGTGTCATTTTACACAGCGTGGGAAAGCTCTTTGGAATTTTCCCACGCTGTGTAATTTGACTCATAACACTCTGATTGGTTACTTAATCCACCAATCAGAGTGCTCTCTGTCATTTTACACAGTGGGGGCCGTGGGGAGGACATTAGGTCCCCCCCTTTTTGTTATTTAGGGCCTCCACCCGCCGCTCAGGGGTGGGGGCTGGGGGGGCAATAGGTCCCCCTTTTTAGTTTAAAAGCCCCCAAAGGCGCATCATGGGTGGGGGCTTAGGAGGGGGAATTTTTTTTTATTTTTTTTAACAGTGAGCAGTCTACTAGCTGGGTCACATGCTGCACTGCCCAATCACAGCCATGCCATTAGTAGGCATGGCTGTGATGGCTTCTAAGGGCACACAAGTCAAACGCTTGTTGATTGGCTGTCCTGCAGCCTTTCAAAACACGTCATTAAATCTCCGATCACCGAACTCAAACCTGAACATACAGTGGCATGTCCGTGTTCGGGTCCGGGGTCCAAAAAACTTAATGTTCGGTACGAACCTGAACTTTTCAGTTCGGGTTCGCTCAACTCTACTCCAGAGCCTTCACCTTTTTTTTTGCTGTAACCACTGGAGGGTCAACTTGGCCATGTGCCTGGGGTCATTGTCATGCTGGAAAGTCCAAAAGCGTCCCATGCGCAGCCTTCTTGCAGAAGAATGCAAATTGTCTGCCAGCATTTTCTGATAACATGCTGCAATTATCTTGCCATTAATTTTTACAAGATTCCTCATGCCTTTAGAGCTCACACACCCCAAAACATCAGTGAGCCCCCACCATGATTTACAGTGAGGGTGGTATTCCTTTCACTATAGGCCTTGTTGATCCATCTCCAAACATAGTGAGTATGGTTGTGATCATCAGGGCTGATCTGGGAAAACAATTCGGCCCAGGTATTTTTTAATCACAGTAGCCCACTGAAAAGGGAGCGGGCCAGATAGGGTGTGTTTTGTCATCCCCAATGACAAGCACACCCCATCTCAAAGTGAGCATGTTGGTCCAATGCTCTTTCAGGGCAGACCATGAGCAGAGCTCTGCTGAAGAGCTCTAGCATGAGAAAAAGTGTATGTGTGTTTGTAGATGATTCAGAATGTATATAGGGATCTAGTGTGTGTATATGTGTAGATGATCCACAGTTGAGTAAGGGATCAAGTGTGTGTCTGCAATATAATGTGTTTAGGAGTGCAGTATGTGTGTGTGTTAGTGGGTCTGTAGTGTATATTTACATATATGTTTGGAAGTATTGTGTGTGTTTGGGGGCTGCTGTGTGGGTGTGAGGTGTGCAGTGTGTGTGTGTGAAGGGTGTAGTGTGTATGTGTGAGGGTGTAGTGTGTATTTGTGAGGAGTATAGTGTGTGTGTGAAGGGCGCAGTGTGTGTGTGAGGATGCTGTGTGTGGCTGTGTGTGAGGTGTGCAGTGTGTCAGGTTGCTGCGTGTGAGTTGTGCAGTGTGTGTGTGTGAGGGTGCTGTGTGTGAGGTGTGCAGTGTGTGTGACTGTGCTGTGTGTGTTTGGGTGCTATGTGAGGGTGCTGTGTGTTTGTGAGTGAGGGTACTGTGTGTGTTAGGGTGCTGTGTGATGGTGTGTGTGTGTGTGGTGTGTGTTTATAGGGATTGTATGTTGGGGAGGCAGTTTTTTTTTACTAATATGTATTTTTGGGGCAGTATGTATTTTTTTTTTGAATAAAAAAAAAAGTCTTACCTTTAGCCTGGGAGGAGGGACCATGCTGCTGCCGCCATCCCTGGTGGTGCTAGTGGTGAGTGAACTCTAGCCTGTGTGGTTAGAGCTCACTCTCACAAGATCTGGAGCGTTGCCATGGCACGAGAGGAACCCGGCAAAGCTGCAAGATAGAGCTCCACTATGTCCTCTCCTGTCTCCCTCTCTTCCTAGCTGGCGGCCGCACCACACTGCATGTGGGCCGGTGAGGGAGATCTTTGATGGAACACAGCGGGGCCGGCGCTCGAATAGCGCTGGCCTTGCACGGACCGGCCGGAGAAATCCTGTGACCTCCCCTACCAGTCTCGGCCCATGGCCTTCGCGGCCCACCATGCATTTGCCCGGTGTGCCCGATGGTCAGTCCGGGCCTGATGACCATAAAGCTCTATTTTGGTCTTGTCACTCCAAATTACAGTGTGTCAGAAGCTGTGAGGGGTGTCAAAGTGTTGTCGGCATATTGTAACCCTGTAAGCTTTTTTGTGGCATTGGCGCAGTAAAGGCTTCTTTCTGGCAACTCGACCATGCAGCTCATTTTAGTTCAAGTATCATCGTATTGTGCTCTTCGAAACAACTACACCATCTTTTTCTAGAGCAACCTCACAAAACTTTATCAAAACAATGCTAAAGAATATAGTTTGGCGGCTCAACTAAGAGATGCGCTAGACTGGATTCAATCCCAAAATCGTTTTTCAGAGCTACCTCTGGATTCCTCTCTGGCGCTACCGGTCTCTTTGACTGCTCTACTTCACAGGCCACATCAACTCCTCCCAGATTACATCCTGTCGAACCCCCTCCTGGGTACTCCGATCAGGACCTGGAAACAAACCCGATCCAAACTGGGGGCCCATCCCCTATGTTCACTACACATACCACTCCTTCACAACCCTGATTTCCCTCTGGACAATGACTACCACTTTCCGTTGTGGAAAGCAGGGGATCACGACTCTCCGATCCTTTGTTGTTCACAATGCACAAACATTTTTGACACTGACGGAACTCAGGGAACTCTTCCCAGGCCTTCCACTCCCATGGTTCGCTTACTTTCAGGTGCGACACTACTACTCGACTATTACACAGAATTTCACTACCACTGACTGGGAAAAACCCCTAGATTCACTGATGTGCTCTTCTACCAGGACCTATTACTCAATCTCAACACTTTACATGATAATACGATAAACTCCAGACTGGAAGAATCTCAAGACGGGACTAGGAAAATGGAAGTCTCATATTCCACATTTATGTCCAGCGGATATACTTCTTGCACACCATACTCAATGTCAGTCATTACCAATGGTCACATATAGGGACATGTTTCTCAAGACTTTACATTACGCTTACTATTCCCCCCATAAACTTCACCTCAGGCTAGGAAGGACTCCGCAACCTGTTTCAAATGCACACATATTAAAGCCGACCTGTATCACTGTCTGTGGGAGTGCACGCTCATTCAGAACTTTTGGACTGAGGTGAGGGAATACCTGGCCAATAGGAATATGCCAACTTTGCCACTCTCCCGACACCCTGCTTTTGGGACCCGTGCCGGTTCAACCTCTGACTAACAAACGATTCCTTCTCATTGTAGCAGCTGTTGGACGCAAAGCCATCCTCCAGGTCTGGAACCCACCTAGTGCTCCCACCTTACAATTATTTTTATCTAAACTCCAGTTCCAAAATGGATTGGATAACAACCTTAACCAATAAGGAAATCCTTGCCAAAAAATTCGTTATGACTTGGGGACCATAAACCCTTAATTTGGATGATTCTTTTAGTTCAAAGGCGAGAGACATCCTGGATTACACAGCATGGCTCTTGGCAGAGGTGATGGCGGGTCAAGACCCCTTGCGACACATGTCTCTGTAACCGTCCAGTATTTTCAAATCCAGATTAGTGATGTCGCGAACCCGAAATTTTCTGTTCGCGAACGCGAACTTCCACAAATGTTCGCGAACCGGCGAACAGCCCGAAACGCCATTGACTTCAATGGGGAGGCGAATTTTAAAACACACAGGGACTCTTTCTGGCCACAATAGGGATGGAAAAGTTGTTTCAAGGGGACTAACACCTGGACTGTGGCATGCCGGAGGGGGATCCATGGCAAAACTCCATGGAAAATTACACAGTTGATACAGAGTCTGGTTTTAATCCATAAAGGGCAGAAATCACCTAACATTCCTAAATCACAATGAATATGCATTGACACCTGACATATGACATATTGACACCTTGACATATGGATTGACACCTGTCCTCAGAGCCCCTGATGCACACAGACACAGAGCAGAATAGAGACTGGTCCCCCTACATAGGGTCACTTGGCAGATATGGATTGACACCTGTCCTAAGGATCCCTGATACACACTGACACAGAGCAGAATAGGGACTGTCCCCCCTACATCGGGTCACTTGGCAGATATGGATTGACACCTGTCCTAAGGTTCCCTGGTACACACTGACAGAGCAGAATAGGGACTGGTCCCCCTACATCGGGTCACTTGGCAGATATGGATTGACACCTTGTTAAAAACTGCTATTTGTAACGGGCCCTTTAAATGGCAAATTGCCATGGGTTGTGGAGAAGCCTATTTGCCAGCCTCCTCCCGCATGACTATGGCCCCTGGGAGATTGTGAAAATGTATGCACTTTTATTTGGTGTGTATGGCCCTTTAAGACCGTCGGTGGGCATATTGGGGCTTATGGACTCTTTATGTGACTGGTGCTGGCCCTTTAAACACCTTTTTTGGGACATCAGGAAGATTGGGACACTGCCCCTTTAAGGCCGTGTCCCCAGACTTGTTGGGGACACGGGCCCTTTAAGACGGTGTCCCCTGTGTCCCCAGACCTGGTGCAAACCCTTTGTGCCTGCCTTGCTATTTCCCACTTGGTTCAGTAAATGGGAAATTATTTCAGCTGCAGAGACTAAGTCCCATTCGGCGATGGGACTTAGTCGTTTTTTCATCCTGAAATAGACCGACCTCACAGCCCAAATCTATGGAACTGTTTTGGCAGGAAAATGTGCTTGCGGTCGGTCATAAAGGGACCTCCAGCTAACTTTTTAACCCCTGGATGGATTTGGCTGATTTTTGGTTATGTTTATGTTTTAAGTGTGCTTATTCCAAATATGTAATTATGAAGATGGGATGTGTAGTTTTAAAGTTACAGTGTATGGCTAAAAACTGTATTTTTACTGCCTGTGTTTAATTATGTTAATCTCTTCCCAAACGTCATTTCGTTCAAAGTGGAGAGAATGTTAAAAAATATATATTTTTGTTCTGAGTGTGAGAAATGCTTTTCAGCCGCTTCTAATCTTAAGCATCATTTGAGGAGCCATACAGGAAAGAAACCTTATTTGTGGTGTGTTTAGTATTGTTCTGATCAGTTTAATACCTTCCGCGTCTCCTATCAGTGGACGTGTATATGGCAGCCATTTTAGGAACCGTACACCTGGGACCCGAGCAAGGTCATCTCGTTCAACAGGCTTGCAGCGCATCCTCCAGGAAGAAGAGCCTGAACCCTTACCGGCTGCACGTGTCTTACCTGTACATGGAAAGCTGCTCTGGTTCCTTGATGAGCCAGCTGCCCGTGAGTTAACATGTCCCGTGGAGAAGCACTCTGTCCTGTAAAGCCTCACCAAAAAAAAGGAGTGGTGTGTTTAGTATTGTTCTGATCAGTTTAATACCTTCCGCGTCTCCTATCAGTGGACGTGTACACGGCATTGATTTTTATCTAAGCCGTAAACTTTTGCACAGCGAAGTATATTCACTGCCATTGAAAAGGAGTGCATGGCGGTGGTGTGGGCCCTCAAAAAGCTGCAACCTACTTGTATGGACAACCGTTTACCTTACTCACAGATCACATTAAATTTGGGGTACTGCGCGGTCAAGCTAATGTGACACCA
Organism: Pelobates cultripes; assembly: GCA_933207985.1. Taxonomy (NCBI): domain Eukaryota; kingdom Metazoa; phylum Chordata; class Amphibia; order Anura; family Pelobatidae; genus Pelobates; species Pelobates cultripes. The sequence goes on from OW240923.1 coordinate 78,759,440, forward strand.
GATAGTAGTGGTGTGTTTAGTACTATTTTATCAGTTTAATACCTTCATGCTCTATCAGTGGACGGTACACAGCATTGATTTTGTAACAGGGAGATGGAAGAAGTTTGGTCGGTCCTCTTTACTGCAAATTTGGGGCACTGCGCGGTCAAGCTAATGTGACACCAGATAGGAGTGGTGTGTTTAGTACTATTTTTATCAGTTTAATACCTTCCGCGTCTCCTATCAGTGGACGGGTACACGGCGTTGATTTTTGTAACAGGGAGATGGAAGAAGAGGCTTGGTCGGTCCTCTTACTGCAAATTTGGGGCACTGCGCGGTCAAGCTAATGTGACACCAGATAGGAGTGGTGTGTTTAGTACTATTTTTATCAGTTTAATACCTTCCGCGTCTCCTATCAGTGGACGTGTACACGGCATTGATTTTTGTAACAGGGAGATGGAAGAAGAGGCTTGGTCGGGTCCTCTTACTGCAAATTTGGGGCACTGCGCGGTCAAGCTAATGTGACACCAGATAGGAGTGGTGTGTTTAGTACTATTTTTATCAGTTTAATACCTTCCGCCTCCTATCAGTGGTCGTGTACACGCAGTAATTTCTGTAACAGGCAGATGGAAGAAGATGCTTGGTTGGTCCTCCTAACTGGAGACTGTGTTGCTGTACGGGTGGCAGGTGGAGCCATTTATAAAGTACACACTGCTTTATAAAGCCATTTATAAAGTACACAATGGCGGCTTGAACCCAAGTTGGTGGCGGATAAGTCACGCAAGTCAACAGGCATTCAGAGCTAAAATACAGCAGCGTGTGGACCATTTTTAGCCCAAGGCTAAAAATGGTCCATCTCATCAGGCCTTTTTTACATAGGGTCACATGGCAGATATGGATTGACACCTGTCCT
>OW240923.1:78764310-78778533 GCA_933207985.1 Pelobates cultripes
GCTGCGCCCGGGCGGTGCGGTCCGCCCTCATGGACGCACCGCCCGGGCAAAGCTGCAGCCGCCTGAGGCTCTTTACAGAGCGCTCGGGCGGCTGCAGCATGGGGGGGTGGCGGCGGGGCTGGTCTGGCACCCCCCACCCGGCTGGCACCCGGGGCGGACCGCCCCCCCCCCCACCCCCCCCTTAGTACGCCACTGCTGAGGAGCAAGTATTTGTCTCCTTTACACGCACAGACATTTGGCATTTCTCTATCAAAGGGGTCGGCAACCTTTGAGTAATTCTGTACCACAACAAGATCTTAAACTTGGCATGTTTATTTTTTTTTAAATTGAGGTGTGTGTTGTATTCTGCTTGTGTTATTTTCGGTGCTGCAGTTGCTTTGTAGCATTGTATTACTTTAACACCCTCATAAGTACAATGTCCCATCAACCCAAACACCTATTTCACACTTTTGATGCTCTTCTTCGCCCTTTTACCGCCTATCCTTCTATCACCTTGTCCATCCACAAACTTTGCATCTCACTTCACTGAGAAGATCTCTACAATCAGGGAAGAAATCTTTAATTTCTCTCCTTCCCCTACCAATACATCACCTAACCCCACTCCCTCCACCATTCTACACTCATTCGCACTTGCTACAGCAGAAGAGGTTTCTGCTCTGCTCCGGTCCTCCTGCCCCACCACCTGTTCCCTTGATCCTATTCCCTCATCATATCTCATCTGCACTTTGTCTCCCTCTCTTGCTCTTCCTCTCACTAAAATTTTCAGTCTCTCTCTTTCCTCTGGCACTTTTCCCTCACTCTTCAAACATGCAACTGTAACCTCAATTCTGAAAAAGCCCAGCCTTGGCCCCAAATCCCCATCCAACTACAGCCCTATCTCGCTACTGCCATTTGCCTGCAAGATCCTCGAGAGAGTTGCGCACACCAGACTGACTTTCTCGAATCCAACTCTCTGCTTTACCCCCTTCAGTCTGGATTCCGCACTGGTCATTCTGTCGAAACAGCTGTGGCCAAAATATCCAATGATTTAATTGCTGCTAAATCTCTCGGCCATTACCCTATCCTAATTCTCCTTGATCTTTCTGCTGCCTTTGACACTGTTGATCATCAACAGCTTCTCCACATTCTCCATAATTTTGGTCTACGGGATACTGCTCTCTCCTGGTGCTCCTCCTACCTCTCCCAGCGCTCTTTCAGTGTTTCTTTCTCTGACTCTGCCTCTTCCTCCCAACCACTCTCTGTCGGCGTCTCCAAAGTTCTGTCCTTGGTCCCCTACTGTTCTCTATCTATACCGCCTCCCTTGGTAAACTCATCAGCTCCTATGGCTTCCGTTACCATTTCTATCCAGATGACACACAAATCTACCTGTCCTCTCCTGATCTCTCTCTGCCCATCTTGACTCATTTCTCTGACTGGGTGGCTGCTCACTTCCTTAAATTTAACCCGTCCAAAACAGAATTTATGGTCTTTCCTCTCTCAAGTGTTACCACTCCCGTGTCTGCCTGTCTCCGGCGCTACCATCACCTCTACCTCGCAGGCTCGCTGCCTGGGTGTTCTTTTTGACTCCAAGTTCTCCTTCACCCCTTATGTCCAATCAATCACCAAATCCTGTCGCTTCCATCTCAAAAACATAGCGCGCATCCACCCCTATTTAATGCCGGATGCAGCTAAGTTGCTGGTCCATGCTGTTGTTCTCACTCGCTTTGACTACTGCAATCCCCTTGTGTTCCCAGATTGCACCGCTGCAATTTATAATGAATGCGGCGGCGAGGCTCATTTTCCAGTCCGCACTCACCTCCCGCGCCTCCCCGCTCTGTCAGTCCCTGCATTGGCTTCCAGTTAGATATAGGGCTCAATTATACATTTTAGTGCTTGCTTACAAGTCCCTACACATTGCTGCTCCTACCTACCTATCCTCCCTAATACACAAGTATGTCCCGTTGAGGCCCCTACGCTCTGCCAAAGACCTACGTATATCCTCTGTCCGTACTCCCACCTCTAATGCTCGCCTCCAAGATTTCTCCAGGGCTGCACCTCCTCTGATGAACTTTCTTCCCTTCTCCATAAGACTTTCACCCAGTCTCCACTCATTCAAAAAATCATTGAAAACTCACTTCTTCAAGAAAGCATATCAATTAAACTGTTAGCAGGTTTTTATCCCCCAGCCCCCATGACTCCTCTCCTGCAACTGTCAAAATTACCTACTAAGCCCTCAGTGAATACTTTTCTAACAACCTACTTCGTACCCCTACTTTTACCCTTTGTGTCACTATACCCCCACTCCCTCTAGAATGTAAGCTCATTGAGCAGGGCCCTCCACCTCTCTGTTCCTGTACGTCCAGTTGTCTGGTTACAATTACATGTCTGTTAGTCCATCCATTGTACAGCGCTATGGTATCTGATGGTGCTATATAAATAATAAAATAATAATAATAATACATGTTCATGTGTAGTTTGTGGGTTTTGTGTATTGTGATACGTATGAATGTTGGCTGTGTATGGGGCCTCTTGTGGAATTGTGTGTGCGAATAATACACATTGTGTGTTTGGTGGTGTGTGTATGTGTGGGGCTCCTTGTGTTATATCATGTGAGAGTCTGCTTGATGGGTTGTGTGCATGTATGTGTATTGTCAGTGGTGTTGTGTCTGTGGGTACTCTTTGTTGTGTCTGTGTGTGGGCTGTTTGTATTAACTGTGTGAGTGGGAGGGTTCATCAGCAGCTCTGTATATATTTAGCTCTGTGTGTGGCTTCCATAGGGTCCAGTGGGAACCGGGCTGGCTAGATACAAGTCAAGGCCAAGAGCTGAAATAACTGCTGTGGGCTGCTCTACTTCAGTGTGGATTCCTGTTCATAAGTGCTTATTTGAGGTCACTTACTCTAAGTGCTGCAATGCGTAAATTAAGGATTATCCCTCACCAACTACAATTACCGCTTAGGTTGCACTAGCAGATATCTGAAGTCACACTGGAACTCCTGATAGGCCAGAGTCTGTTTGTCTCCAGCAGCATTGAATGTCGTGCAAAGGCACCTCAAGTGCCATACGTGGCACACGTGCCATAGGTTGCTGACCTCTGCTCTATCAAAATCTTTGTTGCGCCATCATATAACAATATAATATCACAGCAAAAATACATCATAATAACTGAATTATCCAACTCCTACTGGGGAAACAAATGCAGATCTGATCAATGCACAGCACACAGGGTTTATTTGTAACATTGGGTTTATTTGTAACATTTTTCAATAATTCAGATTTCAAATGTAAGGGCAAAATTGCCCAAATGCAAATGTAACTGTTTGGCGGAATGTTGCCAATTCAGCCATTTTGGTTTAAAAATAACTTTGAATACGTTTTTAATTCCCAACAGTACACACTTTATAAAATAATCTTGTCAGAAATTCTGCAATTCAGCTTTGAAGTTGCAATAAATTGTATTCACTCACTCAGTGTTTGCATTTCGATTACAAGTTATCCTATCAGGTTTAACTATGTAACACATTGCACTTGTTTAATTAACACTCACGTTAATGATAAAGTGATGTACGTTGTATAGTAAAATAATGTGTGATTTGGTAATCATGTGACATCACTTTTTTAATTTGGTGAAATAAAATGTGAAATGTAGAAAACAGATATATGTATTAATCTAGAAGAAATTGTATAAATGCATCTGGTATACATGGATTTAAGAATATAATATACAAGCATTGCTATAAATATACATGTTAATGTAAAAGTGTCTTGCAGGTGTCAGAACACGTGTGCAAGTATGCACCGAACAATAGTCTATAAAAAGTGTAAAAATATTTTACTTGTAAAACAAAAATTTCAAACTAAATGTTGTTTTTTTATTTTAATAAACCGAGCACTGGACTCCTCTAGTTGTCTTGTCCACAAGCTGATAGCAAAAAGCCCAAGGGTAATTGTTGTGACTTCTAACACATATATTGACTAAAGCCCTCCTAAAACCAATTCTATACAATGCCCTGAGTTCACCCTAAACCCTAATATGTTCTATAAATCACACTGTGACACCAAATCTTTAATTGGATTCAGTGTATTACATTAACCTATATTTATAAACTCCACACCTGCTGTGCTAACCCACGCCATGCTGTATTATCCCTTCATCCCGCAGCGTTAAAATTCTGCACCCACCGCAGTAATCCCACCCTGTGCTGTATAATTAACTCCAAATCTGGTGCATTAAAGTGGCAGGGTATATTTATTTTTGGGATAGAAAAGAGCATACTGGTTTACAGACTTGTACTTGACAAAAACAATTTGGTTTGTCAAAAAAAGGAAAATTGGTCCCAACATGTTGAGTTTCGTTTCGTCCATATAGCATTTTTATTCAGACAAATTTCGTCCACATGATCATTTTAGGAAAAATTATTTTGACAAACCAAAATGGTATGAAGAGGAACCTATTACAGGGTTATTCGCTAATGTTACAAAAGCAGGCAGTTAGTTAAAAAAAAAAAAAAAAAAAGTTTAGCAGTGTAAGTATTAACTTGTGTGGTGGCTGGTATAAAACCTCCCTCATGCCCCCACCTGCCATGCTGTGGGTGGGGGGCATGTCTACTGAACAGTGAGCAGTGTGCTCACCCCTCGGTAATTTACAGGCCCCTTCCCTCTGGGATGGGGAGTCGCTTGTTTTTTGTTACAGTGAGCAGCCACTTGCTGCTCACTGTTTAGCAGACATGCAGCGAGTGGGGACATAAGGGAGGTTTTTTATCCATATCTTATACTTATTTGGGAGATGTATTGACCATAAAGGGCTTTTTATTTTATTCAATTTTTATTTTTATTTTTTTTATGTGGAACTCTGAATCCTTAAACAAATTAAACATTTCGTCCATTGTCCCATTTTTTTTTTCTATGGGTTACATCTATTTGGTGTTTTGGAGTTGCAGAATTCAAAGGAAATGGCAATCACCGAATTGAAATTCATTTGAAATCGAATGCACAAGTTTGCGGATTTAGGTTTAATGGGCTCTCTAAGCCCTATAATCACTACAGATCATTGTAGTAGTTATGGTGCAAACAATCTCTGGGCTGAAACCCACACTTTGTGTAAAACTGTTTTCTAATTGTCTGACAAAAATTGGGTTCTATCGTATTCACAGCCCAACCTTTTTACTGCAGCTCAACTAATGAGGAAATAAATGAAAGCATTAGTTTGTCCAGATATGCTGTTTAGACATATGCTGTTTTTATTTGACTGAAAAGAATGGTGAAGAATAAACTTAAAAATAAGCATAACAAGTGACAAAGACTTGCATACTGACTAAGACATATTTCCAACCCATGAAAAAAAAATTCTAACAAAAAAACTAACTTTTCTTCTTCATAGAAATCAATAAATAGAAAATCAATAAGTAAATTAATAAATAATAAATAATAAAAATAAATAATAAGAAAAAAATAAATAGAAAATCAATAAATGGAAAATCAACAGATATGTTGATTGAAAAGAGAAAGTTATGAACTGAAAATGTCAAAATAAAAAGTAGTAGAAAGTAAGAAGTTAAATAATTCTAGATCTTTTTGACTACTTATAATTGGGGGTGCCAGGGCTGTACTGCAGTAGTTATGGTGCTTGGAGTGTTCTTTTTAAAAATGTTCCTCGTTGGAAGGATCCACCTGGAGAAGAAGATTCAACAATGTCTCCAGTATTTTTGCATCATATGTTTTATTATTTCATTGATTGAATTTAATATACATATATAAAAATAATAGTAATATATTGTCAAAAAGGGCCAATGATATGTCATCTGTCTGTCAGACACAATGAATTAAATCCAAGTTACATATGTGTAATGTATGCAACTCCACAACTGATAATATTTTATGAAATTTATGAAAGAAATGTTAGCTCATAGTTTTTTGGCATGTACATTTGGATGAAATATGTCACTTCTCGAATTTTGCTTCCAATGTAGTTGAAATAAATGACTTTGAAAGCCCATGGGGATTAGTCTAGCTCCCATGGTGTTTTTGAAGAAACCCAGTCAAACTCTGGAAGGATTGCCAGGTATCAAAACAAGAGCAGATTATTTATTGGTCAATAAAACAAAGTCTTTAATAATGGTCCAATCTCAGAAAAATGAATACATTTGTGGAAAGTTGTAGAACAAATAATTTATAAAAATGTTAAGTTCACTATGGAGAAACTCAAATAGAAAATGAATAAATTGTTACTTATTAGACACCTGCTAACATCAGATGGCTTAAAAGCTGACCTAGAAAAAAAATCAAGGTAATTTAGAAAATGTTTCCACCCACTGATTCTGCTCATGATTAATTGCCTGTCCAAATGTTCCAGTCATTTGTGAGATACGTGCATGCAACTGAGACAATTTACATACAAAGCTATGCACTATGGGAATGGATAGAATTACTGCTTACAATATTGGTTTCAAGGTAGCAAATTTCAGAAACCACTCTCTTAAGATATTGTAACCAAGAAAAAAAACTTGTTTTTCATGGTACAAAAAAACTGACGGTCAGCAAATGTCTTTCATGTTGGTATATTTCTCCTCTCTCCCTTCTGTTTTATCAGTCCTTCTTCAATTCTTGAACAATGACAAAAACACATTGTCCGTTAAATGCTAACTGCTCACATATGTTATATTGTTTTATATGCAGTGTGCTCAAGCAAATCTTCTAATCCCATAAGTGCCTATTAAAGAAGCACTTATTGTGAGTTTAATATCAGCTTTGGTCAGAGCTTCCTGGTCAACAATGATAATTATAGACTAATGTCAGATAGACCCAGGTACAGCATAACTGGTCAACAACAGAAAAGTACTTTAAAAGGCTTAAAGGCAATGTTTTATTATTATATTTAACTTTTATTTCATATGCAACAAAAAATTATACAGAACTTTAAATCTTGAGTTTTAAAGTGAACCCATCTGAAATGTGCCATTGCTTTACACCCTGAATATTTACTTTATAAAAGATAAGTGGTAAATTGTATGTTTATATACTTCAGAGAATGAATAATTGAAACAGTTGGCCAAAGTCTCATGAAGTAGGTGCGTTCTTAGTAATATGGATGTTCTATATCTCCCCTATATATATGAAATAAAAAATTAAGAACAAAATTTAGTTTAACGCAGTAGACAATGTGATTACTATATAGTCAATATAAAATTCTCTCTCACAAACAACGAGCCCTGTATTGGGTATATTTAGAGCCACACAACAACCAGTCCACTTTCTTGTGGCAGAGCAATCTTCAAATCTGGTTAATTTTTCACTGATCGACACCCGATCAAAGGCACAGTTCTGATCTGGTGAAATAGTTCCACATTGATTGAAAGTATCTCCCAGTCAGGTGCTCAGTGTGCAGAATGGCTCCAGGTGATCCCCATGGTTCCCCCATTTCCAGGTGGCAGGTAGATTGGGCACCCAAGGCCTCCCACATCTCCAGCCCACAGTGACAATAGCCCTTATTTGATTCTTTAGAGCAGGGGTGCCCAAACTTTTTTCAAAGAGGGCCAGATTTGATGATGTGAACATGCATGAGGGCCAACCATTTTGCCTGACATTCTTTGAACCATTAAAATTGAATGCAAAGTTTATTGCAAACGTCATACTTTTCATTTAATCTATTTATTCTGTTTCTTCTCTCTTTATTCTTTCTTCTCTCTTTATTCTGTCTCTTCTCTCTTTATTCTGTTTCTTCTCTCTTTATTCTGTCCCTTCTCTCTTTATTCTGTCTCTTCTCTCTTTGTTCTGTCCCTTCTCTCTTTGTTCTGTCCCTCTTTATTCTTTCCCTTCTCTCTTTATTCTGTCCCTCTTTATTCTGTCCATTCTCCCTTTATTCTCTCCCTCTTTATTCTGTACCTTTTTATTCTTTCCCTCTCTATTCTGTCCCTCTACATTATGTACCTTTTTATTCTGTCCATTCTCTCTTTCTGTCCCAGCTGGGAGAAGAAACCAAATCCTCCGATAACGCGCACCATATCCCGCAAATTCTGTGACGTCCAAGATATCGCGAGAACATAGACTGAGGTCACTGCATGTCCGTCTGCGTTCTTGCGATCTCTTGGTCACCAGTGACTCCCTGCGCGCCGCTTGGGACCGTGGCGTTCAAAGATCCAGAGATCCCAGGGGTCCTAAGGCGGTCAGGGATTCACTGGTGGCCACAACAGATAGATTTAAAAAATTAACTGTGGGCCGTATTAAACCGGAACGCAGGCCACAAATGGCCCGTGGGCCGGACTTTGGACATGACTGCTTTAGAGGCTCCTGGGGCAGGGTCCATAGCCTGAGGGTAGGAGGCTGGCCCCCAAATCCCTCCATGAGCCAGGAGCACAGGGGCTTCCATCACAGCCTGTCTCTGTGTTCTTATATTCCTTCAATACAAAGTGATGTGCACTCACCAGAAGAAATCCTCTCAACTATGAATAAAAAATGTGCTGTAGTTGCTGAGACAAAACAAGAAGGGTTCTCCTGCTCTCTTGTCACTTGACATAAATGCTGTTCCATCGATATAGACCTCTGTGCAAAGGAATGGATTGATTGCAGAGAAAAGGTTGGTGTATTCACCTACTGAATGCTCCTTCTAATTCCATTGCTTTCCATGGTGACTGCCAATTTTGGTTTTAGAACTTTGATAAATCTTTCCCAATGCATTTAGAAAAACTGATACATAAGAAATAGAGACTAGTTTGATAAATCCCAATGCATTTAGAAAAACTGATACATAAGAAATAGAGACTAGTTTTTACACATAATTTGTTGTAAAAGTTTCTCGATACCATTCCTTTTGTTCTTTTTAACTGTAACCTTTTTCAATGTGTTTCCATATGGTGTTATTTTTTTTTCCCATCTCTGTTGCTTACCCCTCCCGTATGCTGGAAGCTGTGAGTACCGTGAAGCTTTGCGCAGCAGCTATAAGGGAAACATAATATTTCAGACTCTAAACCCTTTTAATCCTGCTATTTTCAAGTACTCACATCTCAGCATGACACAGAGACTCGCAGGCTACAAACTGAGCCATAATGTCTTCAGACACTTCATGGGACAAACCTCGTGACACAAAAATAATTGGTTACTTTGGTACCAGTTGGAGATCCACTTCACCATTCTGTGTAGTAAACACTCAGGGATTTTTTTGAGGCTTTAGCCTATCTGGGATCTCATAATTTGAACGAACCCAAAGTGTCTTAATGTAGTAATAGTCTTAAAGGCATACTGATAATTTCACCACTTAGATGGAGGAGTTTTTTTCTCCACAAAGCTTGAAAATTGTGGAGACAATGCATGGGATACATACATACATGCATACAGACATACATACAGACATACAGACAGACATACACAGACATGCATGCATATAGACATACAGACATAGACATACATACAGACAGACATACAGACAGACAGACAGACATGCATACAGAGACCCACACACAGCTCATTTTCCAGCCTCCTGTCTCTTACCTTTTCTTTGCAGGAGGGTGGCTGCTGATGGTAGGAGTCGGCGTGGCTCCCTCTTCACTGCCTGGCTCTCCTTCTTCACTGGCGCACGCGCACTTCCTCCCAGCAGCACTTGCGGCTGTTTTACCACGGCCACAGCGCTGACCGGGCCCCTGAAGATATAGGGCCCATCAGGTGGCCCTAAGTGTGTGGGCAACCCGATGGGCCCCACACGTGGGGCCGGCCCCCCAGGGCCGCCGGGCCTGTGACAACCGTTATGGTTGTCATCCCCTGATGGCGGCCCTGATCTCAGCCAATCCAAAGTGTTCCCATGGGTAAGCATTCGAAGGCTATTGTGCATGCATGGCAAAATGCCACACTGCTCCAATCAACATATCCTCATAGAGATGCACTGAATGAGGAACGTCAAGCGCCTCCATGCAGGGCATGGAGATACTGAAAGTCAACAGCACTGACCAAGGAAGCACCTCAAGTGGTCATCTGAGTGACTAGTGAGTCACTAGAGGTGTTACTAGGCAGCTAACTCTAACATTAGAAATATACGTTTTTATCTCTAGTGTTAGAGTTTCCCTCTGAAGTGGTTATGGTGCTTTAAGTGAACCTTTTCTGTACCTTTTTATTCTGTGACTTCCTGAAGACTTGTGTCCATATCTCTATGTGTGGCTTCTGCAGTTTGTTCCTGTTATTCCTCCGGTAACAGTTCCATTCTAGGTCATGTCTCTTATGAGTTTATGACTTACTGTAGGGCCCACAGGGGACCCGTATACTGTATATGAGGGATGACAGTTTGTCATGTTTTTAAAGCTTTATAATCCATAGATCTTTATTCTCTCTTTCTGACTCCCTATTAATGCCGCTGGATAGGCAAGTGCTACTCAAATCATTGATCTGCACTTGTTTGTGGGGGAAAAAAACTCGGGGGGGGGGGGTAATAATTTTGTATTTGATATTTACCAATGTTGGTGATGTCATACCTCAGATGAAATGATTTTCATTGCACAATTCTAGAAGGTGTATTCATTCATGTCTCCTTTTCTCTGATCTACTATTACATTCTCTTTGTCAGCTTCTTCTATTCACACATTTAATTTGTAATCACTACCACTGTATCTTTGCAAACAAATCCTGCAGTAAAAAAATAAATAAATAAATAAACTCTCTGCGCACATTTTCACAATTCTTCTTGAGTTAATGGAAAAATCACACTGTCACAGAAACCCTTCCCACACCAGAGCATGTTAAAGGAATGTTATAGCATTAGGAATACAAACCTGTACTCCTAATGCTATAGTGCCCCTGTCCAAAGATAGATTTCAGAACCCTTCCCCACCCCCCAGTTCATCATAAAAATATTACAGTGTGTCTACTTACTTTTTTATAACACACCTCTCCGCTGCCTGCTGATATGCTGATATGCATGCGCGGCAATACTTTCTCATAGGAAAGTACTGAATTTAATGCATTACTATGAGCTGCAATGACCATGTCTTACTCTGGAAGACAGTCACTAGAAGTATGTTTAACCCTGCAATATAAATATGGCAAGTTCTTCAAAACTGCAATGATTGACATTGAAGGGTTAAAATGACGACCCACAGTTTGTGTGTCATTAGTGGTCCTTTAATAAAAATACAATCCTTCATCTTGAGTCATTTCAAGTAGTTAAACATCACAAATTATGTCAGAAAGCTTAATTATGTACTCTATGATAAGAACTTCCTTATGTTTTAATATGGATCTGACTATTCTAATGATACTTGATCTAACAACCTAACAGTTGTTACTGAGTCATGGATGCAATGTGGGGGAGCTCCTGTATTCCGACTGAGTACCTCCGCTTAGTCCGTTTCCTTGCCGCTTGCTGAGACCCTGAGATGCTTCGGCACCAGTTTGGGAAGCTTGAAAGGACCTAATATGCAAAGCTTTATTTTTACTTAGGACTAGCCCATATGATCATTACATTAAGCATACGGTGACACACTTAAATAAGTTCATAAAACCCTATAATGTGGAGAAACATACAGGCTGTCATAATAACACATTAAAGGGGCAGTGAAGACAATAACTAATATAAAACCTCTCTCCTGTCTGCAGGGAGCATAATATGCAAATCTACTTGAATATGCAAATTAAAAAGCCTTGCTATTCAGGTAGTGCCCATTTACAAGAAAGGTAATAGGGAGGAGTCGGGCAACTATAGGCCAGTAAACCTTACTTCAGTAGTGGGGAAAGTGATGGAAACCATGTTAAAGGATAGGATTGATGAACATCTAAAAACACATGGATTTCAAGATCAGAGACAACATGGGTTTACTTCAGGGAGATCATGCCAAACTAATCTTATTGATTTTTTTGATTGGGTAACTAAAATTATAGATCAGGGTGGTGCAGTAGACATTGCTTACCTAGATTTCAGTAAGGCTTTTGACACTGTTGCACATAGAAGGCTTATCAATAAACTGCAATCTTTAAGTTTGGATTCCAATATTGTTGAATGGGTAAGGCAGTGGCTGAGTGACAGGCAACAGAGGGTTGTAGTTAATGGAATATATTCGAAGCTTGGATTTGTCACCAGTGGGGTACCTCAGGGATCTGTACTTGGACCCATTCTCTTTAATATTTTTATTAGTGATATTGCAGAAGGTCTTGATGGTAAGGTATGTCTTTTTGCTGATGATACTAAGATATGTAACAGGGTTGATGTTCCAGGAGGGATAAGCCAAATGACAAATGATTTAGGTAAACTAGAAAAATGGTCAGAATTGTGGCAACTGACATTTAATGTGGATAAGTGCAAGATAATGCATCTTGGACGTAAAAACCCAAGGGCAGAGTACAGAATATTTGATAGAGTCCTAACCTCAACATATGAGGAAAGGGATTTAGGGGTGATTATTTCTGATGACTTAAAGGTAGGCAGACAATGTAATAGAGCAGCAGGAAATGCTAGCAGAATGCTTGGTTGTATAGGGAGAGGTATTAGCAGTAGAAAGAGGGAAGTGCTCATGCCATTGTACAGAACACTGGTGAGACCTCACTTGGAGTATTGTACACAGTACTGGAGACCGTATCTTCAGAAGGATATTGATACCTTAGAGAGGGTTCAGAGAAGGGCTACTAAACTGGTTCATGGATTGCGGGATAAAACTTACCAGGAAAGGTTAAAGGATCTTAACATGTATAGCTTGGAGGAAAGACGAGACAGGGGGATATGATAGAAACATTTAAATATATAAAGGGAATCAACACAGTAAAGGAGGAGACTATATTTAAAAGAAGAAAAACTACCACAACAAGAGGACATAGTCTTAAATTAGAGGGGCAAAGGTTTAAAATAATATCAGGAAGTATTACTTTACTGAGAGGGTAGTGGATGCATGGAATAGCCTTCCAGCTGAAGTGGTAGAGGTTAACACAGTAAAGGAGTTTAAGCATGCATGGGATAGGCATAAGGCTATCCTAACTATAAGATAAGGCTAGGGACTAATGAAAGTTTTTAGAAAATTGGGCAGACTAGATGGGCCGAATGGTTCTTATCTGCCGTCACATTCTATGTAGTGTATAGCTGTTGCTACCAATAGTTGGCGCTGTAAAGGTTCCACAGCCAAATCCACTTAGTTGGTAGCAAGCATAAGCAGGACAGGAGAGCACACAAAAGATGTAACAGTAAAATAACAATACACACCCTGCACCTATAATGGGCACAGGGTGACTTAGACATAGGCGTAGTCCAGGGACCTATATAAAGTTTTTGTCTAAAGCTTCTGGTGATGGTGACTACTGTTGCATAATTTATTTTAAAAATCTATAACTCAATTTTTTTTTTTTTTTAAAGTACACTCTTAAAGGGACACTACATCTTAATGTTGTTGTTATAGTGACTATAGTCAGTCCCTGCAGGCTTTTTGCTGTAAACACTGCCTCAGACGGCCACTAGAGGTGCTTCCTGGGTCAGTGCTGCACAGCGTCTCCACGGAGGTGCTGAACTTTCCCCATAGATCTGCACTGATTCAATGCATCTCTATGGGGAGATGCTGATTGGCCAGGACGAATTTTGGCACTGCACCCCAACACACCTCCATGGCTGAGATCATCAAAATTGACAATCTCAGCCAATCCAATCCAATGCTTTACTATAGGAAAGCAATAGATTAGCTGAGATGATCAATTCTAATTATCTCAGGCATGTGGGCAGAGCCAGGGCCGGTGGATCAGTGAGGCTCTGGAATAAAGGTACGTTTTTACTATATTTAACTGGGGCAAGGGATGCCAGCTACCTAAATAGTGTGTTTAACACTATATGGTCAGGAATACACATTTGCAGTGGCGTACAAAGGTGGTGCGGGGGGAGCGGTCCGCCCCTGGTGCCACTCTCTAGGGGGATACCCGGGGCAAACTGCAGACTGCGCCCATCGCTGATACCGGTCTTCAGCACCGCGGGTTACCATGACAACGCTCTGATTAGGTCTTGCGAGATCCATGGTCTGCAGACCGGAAATGATGGCAACCGGACCACCAGGGACCCCACCGGACCACCAGGCAGCCCCCACTGGACCAGGGATTTAAGGTAATATTTTAGTTCCCCCTGCATCACCCCCACTCATCACATCACCCCCCTCCCTCTCACAATCAGCCCCCCTCTCCTCATCACATCACCCCCTCCCTCTACTCATCACCCCCTCCCTCTACTCATCACCCCCTCTCTCACACAATCACCCCCCTCCCTCTCACAATCACCCCCCTCCCTCTCCTCATCACCCCCTCCC
>OW240923.1:78778633-78889309 GCA_933207985.1 Pelobates cultripes
CCCCTCCCTCTCATCCTCACCCCCCTCCCTGAGCTCCCTCTCACTTCACCCCCCACACCATCACCCACCCACCCTCATCATCACCCCTTCCCTCACACCATTATCCACTATACAAGCACACACACTGCATTCACTATACAAACACACACAGACACACACTTATACATGTGTGTCTGTGTATCTGTATGTGTGTTGGTATATGTGTATCTGTATGTGTCAGTGTATCTGTTTGCGTGTCTGTGTTTGTATCAGTTTGTGTGTCTGTGTTTGTGTTCCAGTGTGTGTATATGTAAGTATATGTATGTATGTATATGTGCATACATCTCAGCATTTTGCCTACACTACACACAAATACAACCGTGCATCCAAATGTCAACACTACAAAAGAAACCCCACCATATTCAAAAACCACACTACAGAAAAATGCACTCCTGCACAGTGGCGGATCCAGAGCCTGATCTCGGGAGGGGCACTTGTAGATTATTTAAAGAAATAATCCAGACACAATAACCACTACAGCTCAGTGTACTGGTTATGGTGTCAATAGTGCCGGGACCCCCTCCCAGAGTAAGTAGTCAAACCGTTTAAGAATAGTTTGACAACTTACCTGAGGTCTGCTGGGAAATGGGGCAGTAGTAGGGCATAGGAGCAGTGGTGTGTGTAAGGGGTGCAGTGTGTGTGTGTGTGTGTGTGAGGGGGACAGTGTGTGAGCAGTGTGTGTGTGTGAAGGTTGTTGTGTGTGTGAAGGCGGCAGTGTATGTCAGGGATGCAGTGTATGTGTGGGACAGTATGTGTGTGTAACAGTTGCAGTGTGTGTGTGTGTGTGAGTATTGCAGTGTATGCATAGGCGTGCGCACGGGGTGTGCCAGGTGTGCCTGGGCACACCCTAATCCCCGTGGCACGCCTATGGCTTGAGTCCTGCAGGAACAGCGTTCCTGCACTTTTTTTGAGCAGGAACGCTGTTCCTGCAGGCACTCAGCGCCCCCGTCTCACCTCTTGCCCCTGTCATGGGGGAGCAAGAGGTGATGGATTCCCCCCCCCCCCTGCAGCTCAGCGCGCGGCGAGGGAGCTCTCTGCTGTCTGCTGTCTGCTTCCTCTCGCCGCGCGCTGATGCCGGGAGACGGAATATGACGTCATATTCCGGCTCCCAGCTCCAGCAGACAGCCTGCGCGGCGAGAGGAAGCAGAGAGCAGACAGCAGAGAGCTCCCTCGCCGCGCGCTGAGCTGCAGAGAGGCGCCCGCCCCCACTGGACCCCAGGGACAAGTCCACCAGCACTCCAGGTAGGAGGCTGGGTGGACATTTTTTTTTTAAATTAAAATATAATAATTTGTGTGTGTGTGTGTGTCTGTGAGTGTGTGTGTGTCTGTGAGTGTGTCTGTGTCTGTGAGTGTGTGTGTCTGTGAGTATGTGTGTGTCTGTGAGTGTGTGTCTGTGAGTGTGTGTGTGTGTGTCTGTGTGTGTGTGTCTGTGAGTGTGTGTGAGTATGTGTGTGTCTTTGAGTGTGTGTGTGTCTGTGAGTGTGTGTGTCTGTGTGTGTGTGTGTCTGTGAGTGTGTGTCTGTGTGGTGTGTGTCTGTGAGTGTGTGAGTATGTGTGTGAGTGTGTGTGTGTCTTTGAGTGTGTGTGTGTCTGTGAGTATGTATGTGTGTGTGTGTCTGAGTGTGTGTGTGTCTGTGAGTGTATGTGTGTGTCTGTGAGTATGTGTGTGTGTCTGTGAGTGTGTGTGTATGTACGTATATATATATATATATATATATATATACACACACACACACACACACGCAGAGCCGGCGCTATCTGAGTGCCGGCTCTGCTCTAAGCCTTCATGGGCCGGCGGGGAGACCAAAGATCTACCTCACCGGCCCACAGCATAATGGAGGGAGGCAGGAGAGGACCCAGGGAGCTCTAGACAGAAGCTCCGCCAGGTTCCTCTCGTGATATCTGAGCGTTGCTGCGGCAATGCTCAGATCTCGCGAGAGTTAACTCTAGCCCTGCAGGCTAGAGTTCACTCTCCACTGGACCACCAGGGATGGCGCATGGCAGCAAGGATTTACTAATCTGCCAAATCCCTCCAAACATACAGCACACACACATACAGCACCTACACACATACAGCTCACACACACACAGTACACTAACCGCACCCTCACAAACACACACAGCACCTTTAAAAAAAACACAGCACCCTCACACACAGTACACTAACAGCACCCTCATAGGACAAACATACACACACAAACACCCTCACACACAAACAGCACAGTCACAAACACGCACCCTCACACACACATCACACTAACAGCACACAGCACACTAACAGCACACACAGCAGTGTGTGTGTGTGTATGTTTATATATATATATATATATATAGATACATACACACACGCGCGTTGCGTGTGTTTGTGCTTTAGGGTGCACACCCTAATGCAATAGGCTGCGCACGCCTATGAGTGTATGTGAGAGTGTGGGCGATGTGTGTGTATGGGGCAGCAGTGTATGGGGGCAGTGTGTGTGTATGGGGAGCAGTGTGTGTGTATCGGGTAGTGTATGTGTGTAGAGTGTGTGTGTATGGGGGCAGTGTGTGTGTAAGGGGGGAAGTATGTGTGTATGAGGGGCAGTATGTGTATGGGGGCAGTGTGTGTGTATGGGGCAGTATGTGTGTATGGGGGGCAGCATGTGGGTATGGGGACTGTATGTATGGGGGGGGTATGTGTGTATGGGGGGGCAGTGTGTATGGGGGGCAGTATGTGTGTATGGGGGCAGTATGTGTATGGGGCAGTATGTATAATGTATGTGTATGGGGGCAGTATGTGTATGGGGGGCAGTGTGTATAGGGCAGTATGTATGTGGAAGCTGTATGTATGGGGGGGGGCAGTATGTGTGTATGGGGCAGTGTGTGTGTGTGGGGGCAGTATGTGTGAATGGGGCAGTATGTGTGTATGGGGGCTGTATGTTTATGGGGGGCAGTATGTGTGTGTATGGGGGGCAGTGTGTGTGTATAGGGGCAGTATGTGTGTATGGGGAGCAGTGTGTGTGTATGGGGGCAGTGTATGTGTATGGAGGGCAGTGTGTGTGTATGGGGGCAGTGTATGTGTATGGAGGGCAGTGTGTGTGTATGGGGGGCAGTATGTTTGTATGGGGGCAGTGTATGTGTGTAGAGTGTGTGTGTGTGATAAGGGTAAGGGGGCTTTGTTTTTTAATAATATATATATATATATATATATATATATATATATATTAATTTAATTAAAATATATATTCTATGTCCCCCATCCTTTCTTACCTTTACTGGGGGGGAGGGGGAACGTTTCCCTGTTGGTCCAGTGGTGATTCCCTGGTGGTCCCAGTAGGGAGAGTTCCCTCTCGCGAGATTTGGAGCATTGCCGTGGTAACCGTGGCAACGCTCCAAATCTCGTGAGAGGAGGACCCGGAGGAGCTGCAGGCTGAGCTTCCGGGTCCTCTCACTTACTCCCTCCCTCCCCCGCCGGCTGCCAGCACAGTGCCTGCGGACCGGGGAGGGAGATCTGTGATCTCCCCTCCAGTCCACAGGCACATTGCAGGGCCAGCGCCTGCATATCCTGGCAGGGGAGAGGGAGACCATCGGTATTCTCGGGAATTGCCCCGTTGCCCCCCCCTTGGATCAGCCACTGCTCCTGCATTCAAATGCCAATACGTGCAAACACACCCGTACATTCACTCACACATACTCCATACAAAAACATGCTTACATTCAAACACACAAACGGTGCTTGGTGCTAAATACATAAAAATAAAAACACTGCTCAGTGCTAAAGACATTTAAAAATTTGCGGGTGTTTTTTTTTACATTTTTAAGGGGGGCGGGGGGCAAATATAGGATCCGCCCCGGGTGCCAAATGCTCCAGGTACGCCCCTGCACATTTGTATTCCTGACCCTAAAGTGTTCCTTGAACTTTAAAAATGTCACCATTTCAAATTAAAAAGTTAATGTGTTGCATTAAAAAAAAAAAAAGTGTTATTATTGCAAGAGTTTTAAGTCCATCAAGTGTAGCCATTTACATATTTCTTTTTCTGCTGAATAATACAGCAAAATGAGAAATAGCAGGATAATAGATTTGTAAACAATACTGTAGATTAGAACCATGCAATCTTTAGTATAAAGATTATTAAACAATCCAGAAAGAAAAATGAGAACTCTTTATTTTGGAACATTCTTTGACACCAAATTTGTATGCACCTGTGTGCCAGCCTGTGAATCTTAAAGCAAAAAAAAACCCTAAGCTTGTACCCATTGTCTTGTTTTATAAAGAGAAACTAGCAGTTTCATCAACCCCCTTGGGACATAAATCCCAGTTGTCAACCAGTGCTTGAGTGCTTGCATTAAAGCAGCGCTGTCTCCATTTGGGGACTTTGCCGAATTCGTCGCTCTTGGGGGCAGGTAAAGGTGAGTTTACTTACCCGAACCTGTCCCTCACAGGCGCAGTGATCTTGGTGCGGTGTGGCTCTCCTTGGCGCTGATGTCACTGCAGTACTCTCATGCATGCTCGAGAGTACAACATTGAGGTCTATGGGAGATCCCGCGCCACCATTGACACAGCCATTTCCCTGCAGCTGTCACTGATGACGGCATGCAGGAATTGACACTTAGGTGAAGGAGAATT
Source organism: Pelobates cultripes (assembly GCA_933207985.1). NCBI lineage: Eukaryota > Metazoa > Chordata > Amphibia > Anura > Pelobatidae > Pelobates > Pelobates cultripes. The sequence continues at coordinate 78,783,276 of OW240923.1, forward strand.
ACAGAGATAAAGTAGTCCCTATTTTGTCTCTGTATATCTCTGTATATAGTGTATGTTTCCTGTGTTGAGTGAAGGAGTTTATATCATGTCTGTATTGTGTGGTTTTCAGAATGCAGGTGAATTGGCGTGTGTGTTTGTGGTGTGAGCAGACTGAAAGTGTTGTGTTCCGAGTGTGGGTGAAGCAGTGTGTGTGTATGTGTTAGCAGTGCAAGAGTAGCACTGTGTGTTGTTTTGAGACTGCACATGTGTGCAGAGTGAAGGTGAAGTTATGTGTGTGTGAGTTTTTTTCAGAATGCCAATTAAATAGAGTGTGTCTGTGTGTGTAATCAAATGCATGTCAATTAGTGTCTCTGAGTATTGCGTTAAGAGTGCAGGTAATAGTATTGTACTGTGCAGGTGAAGTATTATGTGTTGTGGAGTATGTGCAGTAGTAATCATGTCAAGCAGTGTGTTTTGTACTATGCAGTTCAAGTAGTACATGTGTATTATGCTGCGTAGTTGAAGCTGTGTGTGTTGTGCGACTGAGCATATTAACCCTTAAGGACGAATGACGGACCTGATCCGTTATGGTGGGGAAACTGTTAACGACGAATGACGGACCAGGTCCGTCATGCAGTAAAGTTAACCCTTAGATCGCCACGATTGTGGGGTTAACGCTCCTCCAGTCTGCCTCTGTAATAATACAGGGGCAGACCAGGCTGTCAGAGCGAGCACATGTGCTGCAGTGACTTACCATCCGCCTCCCTGCTATTCCGGGTTCTGTGTAAGTGCAGGGAGACGGATCAGTGATGATCTGCTTCCCTGTAAAAAATAAAAATAATTTACTTTAAAATCCCACCCCCCATTTACCCATTTTAAATAAAAAGTAACTCTTTCCCTGCCAATTGATCACTGACTACAGTGATCAATTGGCAGGGACTACATTTTACTGTTAACTGTTTGGTTTTTTTAACCCCAGGGGTTAATTTTACTTTATTAATTATTTTAAATACATTAGAATGATATATTTAGCTAGCTGGGGTGGGTGGAAGTTAGTGGGGAATTTGGTGTTAGGCTAGCTAGGGGTTAACGTTAAAAAAAGTTTTAATAAATTTATTTTTTTTTAAAGTTAAAAAAATCCCACCCTCCTCTACCCAGTCCTAATAAAAATGAATCCCTTCCCTGCCAGTTGATCACTACCTACAATTATACTGTGATCCGATTTAGTTTTTTTTAACTCCTAGTTAACTTTTTTTTTTTTTTAACCCTCAGGGGTTCCATTTTTTCAATTAATTAATTAAAATATTTTAAAATGATGTATTTTACTAGCTGGGGGAGAAGAAGGTGGGAGTTATGGGAAATTGACGGTTAGTGCTGCTTACTGCTAGTTAGGGGTTAACGGTAAAAAAAAAAAAGCTTATAAAAATGTTAAATCTGTAAAAAAAAAAAGCTTTAATAAAGTTTAGGAAAGTTTAAAAAAATTAATAAGCAAAAAAAAGTTTAAAAACTAGTTTTCAAAAGTAAAAAAAGTAAAAAAAAGTAAAACAATACATTTAAAAATGCTCATTACCACTACACCTGGAACAAACTAGAGAAAAAGGTTCAAAATACGCCTTTTGAATTACCCCAGGGTGTATTCTTTAATAAATAGTATGTGTTTGTGGGGAAGTTTCAATAACCAACCATCTAAACTACTCCAAAATTAAACATGGACACAGCAGAACACTTCAAAGTTAGAAAAAAACCAAAATGGCTGCGTCTCAAATGTGCCCCTTTAACATCCACATATACATGAAATACCCTGGGGTGTCTTCTTTAAGAAATGGTATGGCTTTATTCTGTATTTGGATTATATAGCCTGGTAAAATACTCTAAAATGGTACATGGGCACAATGTAAAAATTTTATGTTTGAAAAAAACTGGAATGGCTGTGTCTCAAATGTGCCCCTACGATGTCCACATATACCTGGCAAAGGTACATACAGGGGTATTGCTGTACTCAGCCGACATAGCTGAGCAACATATGAAGTATTATTCAGTCGCAGCATACATACGGTTTGCAAAATATACTGTGCAAACTCACTTTGTGTGTCAAAATGGCAGAAAAAATGCTTATTACCACTACACTTGGTACAAGCTAGCGGAAAAATTATCCAACACTAAGGTTCAAAATATGCCTTTTCAAAAACCCTGGGATGTCTTCTTTAAGAAATGGTATGCCTTTATGGTGTAGTTGTAATATGTAGCCTGCTCAAGGGCTCCAAAGTGGGACATGGCAGCATCAAAACCCTCCATGAAAATTCACACTTAAAAACCTGAACTTGTCACATCTCTTTTACAGCACTGTTACTTCACAAAATAGTGTCTAGGTCATACATTGGGCATATTGTTTTACTCAGAAGGTGTAAGTGAGTATAATTTGGGGATTTGTATGACGGTGGTACATATTAAGTGTAAGAAATACTCAGCAAAAATGCAACATATATGTATAAATGCCATTTTTCCCTCCCGTCACCACAAACATTGACATAAATTGGTGAAAAAATGGTGACAAGTTAAGGCACAATATACACCATATAAGATACCCTGCACGCTGGGACACATCCTCCGGCACCTCCCACATACCGACACAACACCTCAACCAAATCAACGCACTTCTGACTCGCCATAAACTGGTAGATTGCTGGAGGGCACACCACCCCGATGAGAAAGATTACACCTTCTTCTCACACCCACACAACACATACACCAGACTGGACTATGTCTTTACTACGCACTACCACCTACCCCTAACACGTAATGCGGACCACGGAACAGCGACCTGGTCAGACCACGCCCCCGTGACCCTGACACTCACATCCCCCCTCTACAGACCGAGAACCACTAAGTGGAGGCTTAACGACTACCTCCTCACCAGACCAGACCTAACAACGGACATAGGGGACAAACTCAAGGAATACTTTGAGACGAACACGACGGAACACACATCGCCGACCATTAGATGGGAGGCGCATAAAAGCGTAGTCCGCGGACACTTCATCAGACAGAGCGCCACCCTCAAAAGGCAGGCGGACTGCCGAATGAAGGAGCTATTGACAGAAATACAAAGCCTAGACTCCCTCAACAAAACCGCACAACACCAGGCACATCAGTCGACATTGCTACAATTACGGCGTGAGCTGACCAGCCTCCTTCACAGAAAGCACCACAGAGAGGTGGTTAGGCATAAAGCCTTCTTCCTACTCCATGGCAACAAGAGCGGGAGGCTACTGGCCAGAATGCTCGCCAAAAAAAGACAGACAACATATATTGACAAAATGAGGGACACTAGTGGCACCCTGCAACGCCTGCCCTCTAAAATCGCAGACATACTACGGGGATATTACTCTGACCTATACGCCCTCCCACAGCCCCAAACGGACAAGGCGAAGGAAAACCTTCGGGCGAAAATCTCTAAATACTTGACGACACATCCCCTCCCGACGCTAGACGACGACACCATTACCCAACTGGACGAACCCATCTCAATGGACGAATTGGCCTTGGCCATCAAAATGACAAAGACAGGCAAAAGCCCGGGCCCAGACGGACTACCATTGAAGTACTATACAACGTTTGCTGACCACCTCTACGCCCCCCTACTAGACGCCCTAAACGCACTACGAGAGGGCCATCGACTCCCTAAACAGTCACTGACTGCCCACATCACACTTATCCCAAAGGGGGACAAAGACAGGGAATACTGCGGTAACTTCAGACCGATCTCATTGATCAATGGCGATGTCAAATTGCTGGCGAAAATTCTTGCCACACGCCTCCAAACCCACATACCACGCTTGATACACCCGGACCAGGTGGGATTCGTCATGGGCCGCGAGGCAAGAGATAATACAATCAGGGCACTGACCCTTATACACAGCCGGGGTGATAACGATGGAGGCCTTCTCTTGCTATCCACGGACGCGGAGAAGGCCTTCGATAGGGTTAACTGGCAATATATGTTCCATACACTGAATCACATAGGTCTGGGACCACACTTCAAAAGCTGGGTTGAGGCACTATACGACGGACCCACGGCACACGTCATCGTCAACGGCGCAGTGACACAAGAGCTGACGATACACAACGGCACAAGGCAGGGATGCCCTCTGTCCCCCTTGCTATTCGTGCTGGCACTTGAGCCCTTCCTGGCTCACGTGCGGCACGACATAGACATAAGGGGCATCACAAAGGGAGGCACACAACATAAGGTAGCGGCATACGCCGATGACCTCCTGTTCTTTGTCACCAACCCTGAAATCACGTTACCAAACATATTGAAAGCGTTCAGGGAATACGGGGCCATCTCCAACCTTAAAATCAATTTTTCGAAGTCCTACATCCTGAATGTCAGCGTGTCCGAGACCAGGGCCACACCACTGAGACAGAGCCACACGTTCCAATGGGCGGACCGTAAGATCCAATACCTTGGTACATGGCTGACTAAGAAGACCACAGACCTTTACAAAGAAAACTTTGCCCCACTATTAGACAGATTTAAACGAGACCTATCAGACTGGGCATTCCCACATATCTCCTGGTTAGGCAGGATCCAAGTGATAAAAATGAATTTCCTCCCGCGCCTACTTTACCTTATGCAGGCCCTCCCCACCACTATCCCCAGGCACTTCTTTGCCACCCTGAGACAAGCAATGGGAAAATATGTCTGGAACCATCGCAGACCGAGGGTTAAGATGTCCACGCTGACATTACCTAAGGACAGGGGAGGCCTGGCTATGCCAGACCTTACCCTGTACTATGAATCCTGCCACCTCCAAAGAGTCATGGAGTGGTCAAAAGGGAAGGCGCCCAAAATGTGGAAAGACGTGGAGGAAGCGGAGGCTGGGAGGCCACTGTCCACCCTGCCATGGCAAGCGGGGGGGGGAAGGGGAGGACATTGCTCGCCCTACACGGCAGCGACACTGCAGGTGTGGAGGGGGGCGGCAAAAAGGTACAGATTGGCGCCGTACCCGTCCCCCCTCCTCCCTTTGACCCACAACGATGACTTCCCCCCAGGCTCCGACCCCAACGCATTCAGAGATCTACTACACCATGACGACCCCAAACTATACCATCTACTCGACGGGACTGACTGCAAAACACTCCCTAACCTTCTAGAAGGAACCACTCCCACCCTACTACATCACCTCAAATATAGACAACTAAGAAGTTATGTACGCACACTCCCAGGTGGCACAGCCCTGACAAGAGATCCCACCACGTTCGAACGACTATGCATGGACCCAGACCCCCAACCACACGGGATCTCACTCATATACTCTACACTCCAGAGGGAAACCCTAACAGAGCTACCGAAGTTCATGGGGAAATGGGAACAGACACTAGGTAAAACGTTTACTGCTGGAGACTGGGAGAAGATGTGCTACTTAACGCATCACTGCTCAGTCTTCAGCAAGACACAGGAAACGGCATTTAAGCTCCTTACAAATTGGTACTGTACCCCGACCACACTCCACGCTATCAACCCAGACAACTCAGACCTTTGCTGGAGATGCAATACTGGCATAGGCACCACTCTCCACCTATGGTGGGACTGTGAGGCCATCCGACCCTTCTGGAAAGGCATACACGGTTTCCTCCAAACATTTTCTGATGCACCACCACCCTTCCTACCCGAGGCCATGCTCCTACACCACACGAAGACCCCCAGATCACGATACAAGAAATCACTAACCATACGAATGTTAAATGTAGCCAAACAGGTGCTCCCACAATTCTGGAAGCAGACAGTCACACCCCCACTGACTACTTGGTTTGCCCAAATGGAAGAGCTTAGGGCAGTGGAAGAACTTAACATGTGCGCCACTAACGCCTCTGACAAATATCTAGAAATCTGGTCACACTGGCTCCTGACGACCTCCAAAGACGACTTCGCACACAGACTCAGATACGTGGACCAAGCGACCGCAGACGAAGACATACCCCGACAGTAACCCGACCCCCGACAGACAGAACCCTCACAATACACACACGCCCCTACAGACCGCACGAACTGCGACGAAAACTCACTATAACTTCGACTCCTACACCACAAGTTGGACAACGTTTCCCCCGACCTCTTAGAAGGCGGCATCACGCAGAAGCCTGCGAGATACAATCGCCTCTGCACTTGCCACAAAGGCGACTATACCGTTACTCTACCTACCACCTAAGGACAGGCGTGCCGCTGGCACGAGCACACAAACAAGCATTGTTACACGACGCGACCCGAAACCTCTTGACGCGGGCACTAACTCTAGGTATGTGGGGACCTGTAGGTCCATACCCTCATATATCGCACCAAGTGAAAATACTACCTAATGAATATGTTTCACGGGACCTGCGAGTCCAACAAACCACTGTTTCCAACGTTACAATGTGACCTGCGCGTCACCAATTTTTGTTTGCATGTTCATCATCTTCTTCTCCTCGAATATTTGAACGAGACAACCTTTATATCAAATAAAAATATATTTACAAAAAAAAAAAAGATACCCTGGGGTGTCTGCTTTATCAAATGAAAGCCCTTTGTGGGGTTATTTGAACAGTCACACTGCTACAATACCCTAAAATGAGACATAGGCCCATCAAATCCATCTACGAAAATTCTAACTATAGAAACTGAAATAGCCTTGTCTCTTATATGGCACTGTAGCTTCACAGAATAGTGCCAAAGGCATACAATGGGGGTATTGTTATACTGAGCAGATATAGCTGACCACAATATGGGGTTCTGTGCAGGAATAGCACACACAAGCTTTACGAAATACACATTGCAAAAACCTTGTTATATGTGTATATGCCAAAATAGAGAAAAAACTAAATTTTGCTCCAAAATTTAGCAGAGATTGGAGATGAAATGGCTACGGAAAAAGTGTCAAACTAACCTTAGGTAAATAGCCTTTGATGTCTCCTTTATATAAATATATACTTTTGTGTGGCAATTATGTTTTATGTGATGGCTACTAAACCTACAAGACAAGCATACCAAATTCTAAAATTGTTGCAAATTGAAATTTTATTTTAGTCCTTGTATTTTGCTTTCAAAATAAGATGAAATCCTATACATATGATGTACTCTATAAATCAAGACACATAAATGAATTTATTTTGAATTACTTATTCTAAGCCGGACATATTAGGCACACGCTATTATTGCCAAAACTGTGAAAAAAAATTTTTTTGGGTTGTTGGAATTTTTATAGAATTAATGAGAATGTATCTATGTATATGTGACATCAAATTAAAGCCCTGTTTGCCCTCTAAAAAAAACATGTATAACGTGCTGGTGCAATAAATGACAGAGATGCAAATTGCGTTTGAATACAAACAGCAAATAAATGCAAAAATGGCCTGTGTCCTTAAGGGGTTCAGCTGTCTGTGTGTTGATGTTTAGGTGTGTGCACAGAGTATGTGAAGAAGTGTGTGTACTGTAAAGGCATATAAAGTAGTGTGTGCAGTAAAGTGCAGGTGAAGTAGGTGAAGCAGTGTAAGTTTACAATTAAGTGCAAGTGAGGCAGCTGGTGTAGGTGAAACAGTGTGTGTAGTGCTGGTGAAGTAGTGTAGATAAATCAGTGTGCAGTGTAGTGTAGGTGAAACGTGTGTGCAGGTGAAAGAGTGTGTGTGCAGAATATGTGAAGTATTGTGTGTGTAGTGCACTTGAAGCAATGTGTGTCGAGAGTAGGTGAAGCAGTGTGTGTAGTGAGGGTGAAGCAGTATATGTGTGCTTATGCAGTACAGATGAAGCAGTATGTGTGCAGTGCAGGTGAAAAGGTGTGTGCAGTGCAGGTGAAGCAGTAGGTGTGCAGAATATGTGAAGCAGTATGTATGCAGTGCAGGTGATGCAGTGTATATGCAGTGCAGGTGATGCAGTGTGTGCAGTGCAGGTGATGTAGTGTATATGCAGTACGGGTGATGCAGTGTAGGTGAAGCAGTGTGTGCAGAGTGGTATGTGAAGCAGTGTGTGCAGTGCAGGTGATGCAGTGTATATGCAGTGTAGGTGAAGCACTGTGTGCAGAGTGGTATGTGAAGCAGTACGTATATACAGTGCAGGTGATGCAGTGTGTGCAGTGCAGGTGATGCAGTGTATATGCAGTGTAGGTGAAGTAGTGTGTGCATAGTGGTATGTGAAGCAGTGTGTGCAGTGTAGGTAAAGCAGTGTGTGCAGAGTGGTATGTGAAGCAGTATGTGCAGTGCAGGTGATGCAGTGTGTGCAGTGCAGGTGATGCAGTGTATATGCAGTGTAGGTGAATTAGTGTGTGCATAGTGGTATGTGAAGCAGTGTGTGCAGTGTAGGTAAAGCAGTGTGTGCAGAGTGGTATGTGAAGCAGTGTGTGCAGTGCAGGTGATGCAGTGCAGGTGATGCAGTCTCTGCTCGCTCCCCGTTCAGTCACAGCTGATCTAAGCCGAGCTTTGCGCTGGGATTTCAGCAGGTCTGAGATCTGGCTGCTGATTGGAGCAGCTGTCATACAAACCCTCTCCACCTTAATCGGCTTTCAGCTCCTGGACGCGACCCACTTGCAAATTAATCACCTTGGGATCATTCAGTTCTTCCCAAAGAGGAGAAGAAAGCGCTGTGCGCACTGACATCACACTGAGAGAGGACACCCAGAGTCAGGACCTGTCTGGGGTTAATATGATCCTTCCTCTCCTGCTGCTAACTGTTTAGGAGGCAGAACTTTGCACCAGATGGATGTGGGACACAATGTGTCAATCACAATGCTGCTCTAAGAGGTCATTACTGAGCACCATGGAGCATCACACTGCTGATGTGTGAGGTCCCCAGTGACCTGCCTGGACTCTGTTGACCTTGCAGTCAGTGTGGTTAAAGTCCACTGGCAAACAAGAATGGAAGAACCAACCTCTGCTCATAGGACTTCTGAGTATCCAAGGAAAAGCTACCCCAAGGGACATCACTAGGATTTCCAGAGGAATAGATGAAGTCTCTTTGGAAAGACTTGCTCTTTCTGGGAGACAAAGCGAGAAGAACAGCTCTGGATAAGAAAGCAATCACCCTGTCTGATTTATGGTCTTCAGCTTTGGAGAGGCAGAGGGGTGTTTCTTCAGGCAAGAAGCCATGGTCGTGAACATCTCCAATCAAACCTCCCACCATGTACCTCCTGATGACACTCACTATAACTATCTGGCTTTGGTCTTTGGACTCCTTCTCGTTGTCATTATTATCTGTGGAAATGTGTTGGTGTGTCTAAGTGTCTGCACAGAGAAAGCTCTAAAAACCACCACTAATTATTTCATAGTCAGCCTGGCTGTGGCTGACCTGCTCCTGGCTGTGTTGGTTCTACCCCTTTATGTGTACACAGAGGTAAGTGAGTAACCCACCCACCCACTACACTTGCCTGTAGCTGTGTTACTGTACATTGCAGGGCTGAACTGATAACATTGCTCTACCATAAGATGTAACTTTTGTGAGCACACATTGGAAAAACAGTATGGGTGTGGAGAGAGAGAGGGAGAATATTATAAGAAGGAATACATACATTCCATGTGTTTGTTTTTTATCTGTTTACCATGTTGTAGGTTTTATCTGTGAAATGATGGAAAAAAACATTGTTTTAGCCTGAAGGAAGTAGCAATATCTGTTGCATTAGATGTGACAACTTCTAATTTAAGAAGATAAATACCAGTTTACAGCTTGCTAGTAAATGTGATAACATCTTCTCTAATGTGTATTTTTTAACAATAAATGTAAACACTAAGACTATCTCTGTGTGTCTTTTGTCTATTTTGCAAATTTATATCTTTCTCTTTTCCTTCTTTCCTTCCCTCATTTCCTTACTTCCCATCTCTTGCCTGCCCCCTCCCTCCCTTCCCCCACACACACACTTTCTCTTTCTTTTTGTTTTTTCTTACTGAGTTTTTTTATTTTTAGGAAACCTCTATCAGTCCATATTCAAGGGTTGGGCAGGCGAATCTTAAATTAATATTACATTTTTTAAAAGCTTAAGATTCATAAGGCGAGATCATTAAAGGCTGTGTTGTTGAAATGGCTTTAGTAGGATTGCAGAGACCCTGGTTTACTTGTCTGAGCTATTAAATAAACCGAGGGTGTCATAAATCTAAAGACAGCAAAAATGTGTTATATGGGGTCAGTATTGGCTTTGATGTAACCATGCAGTATATATTGTAAAACGTTTCTCCAATTAAAGAGGGCACACCGTCACCCTGATCCCAAGCCCTGTCATACTCTGCTATGCTTATTCTAACATTTCTCATGTTTTTTTTAGTTTCTAGGGGGTATGTGGACTCTAAGCCTTGTCCTTTGCGATGCCCTAATGACTATGGACGTCATGCTTTGTACTGCCTCCATCTTTAACCTCTGTGCAATCAGCGTGGACAGGTAAGTGAATGCTGTTTTTGGGTACCAGGTTCAACTTCCTAACGTTGGCCAATCGCAGACCTATAGCATCACAACCGTGATAGTAGACACAATTATAGTAATAATTATGGTATAAATGTAGTGAATGGCTGTCCTCATTAAGCCACGACTTATGATCTTCTTTGATGTGAGTATTTGTATTCTTAAAGCTATGGTGCCCCTGCCCAGACCCCCATTTTCTCAAAAAATTATAAAATAAAGACTTTACTTACCTTTTACCAGCACCAAGGCTCCCAAGGTGCAGCTCGCCTCTCAGCCTCCTGCGACATCATTAAAGAGGTTATGGTCGATTTCAATGCTTCTCTTAGAGAAGCATTGATGATCTGATGCACAAACACAAAGAGCATTGCACACTTATATAAGCTACTCCATAGAAATTATATTCCGTGCTTTTATATGGGCTTTCACATTACATGACCGAGTGTTACTTGTCAGAACAGTGGATGTGCCTCTACTGGCTGTCAGGAAGACAGCCAATACAGGTAGATTTAAGCCTGCAATGAAAACATTGCAGTATTAACAAAAACTTAAAGGACAGGGCCACTGCAACCAGACCACTTCATTGAGATGAAATGGTTTGGGTGACTGTCCCTTTAAGGCCTCAGGAAAACACCTCTCTGTAATGACCACAGAGATGTATCCACACCATATCCCATCAGTATGAAGAATAATCCAGAGTTTGCTGGATCATATGTTAAATGTCCATATGGTGTGATTTGTATTCTGTGCAATTTGTGTAAAGTCATCGGTTATTGTCATTGCACATTCTTTTACCTTGTAAATATCTTATAATAAGCTGCAGAATATATTGGAACTTTATGGAAACTATTAATAACATGAGATTGTAAGAAGCAGTGTCTGATAATGCGGGGCGAATTGCAAAATACACAGGAAAGATAGGTCATTTTTTTGTTCTGCTATTTTCTATTCAGATCAAAACTTTAAAAAAAAAAAAAATTTCCAGACTAAATGCTCAACTTCATGTCCTAGAATATCTCTTTTTATTGTAAAACCTGTGTGAATAAGAAAGTTTCAATCACACGTCTTCTCACTCTTGTCCTCCGTATGTCAAGGTCATGTGATCTTTCCTGTGCCTTTAATCTCTTTTTTTTATCTCTTTGTGACTGGTGAAAGGATTTACTGGGGAAAAAAATGAACAATTCAGTTGATGTCTTTAAGCTACTTTCTTTAGTCAGAAGAATACATACTAGAATAATTCATATAAAATTAGATTAGATTGGCTTCTAAATCCTCAGAGACATGGGCAGAAGAGCCTTTTTTCTCTTAAAATGACACCTCTTGTAAATTACCTAAGCCTTTCTTGTGTTGTTCTGTGATCCACAATTGTATGGTAGTGAGGAACTGGTAGTGATTTTTTTTTGTACAAGTCAAACCATCGTAAGGGCAGAGCACTCTAGCTGAAGCTAAGTGACGTGGTCATTATCCAAAGACAAAGCCCCTAACAAAGATCAGATGATGAGAGATTAGAAGAAGTCCCCAAAATGAGCACAACCTCCTGGGCTGAGAATCCCAGTGCCTGCACTCTGACTCACATAACAGTGAGGAACCACAGACTACCAAGGAGTCATTTTTCAAGGGCTGTGCCGGGAGATCTTTTGATCTACCTACTGGCTCGAGGGGGCCCGATCAATACCGGAGACCCATCCTGTTTTTATGTGGCACCCCCTTCAGGTGGTGCCTAGGGCATATGCCATGCCTGCAATACCCTAGAAAAATACTCCCAATTAAATCTTTTTAAGATAAATATTTCCTTTGTAAAAATAAATATTCTTCTATTCCTTTTCATGATGTCAGTCATTAAGAGCCTAATATATGGTTTTACACCTGGTGTTGTTGACCAAGCTTTTGAAAGCAATTTCTAGCGTGGATAATTAATGTAAGTCATTAGCTCTTAAACGTTAATTAGATGCTCATTTGTGACTCTGGAGCAGTCTTAAAGGATGTTCATCATAATTACTCTCTTAATGACCTACAATACAGAACCTTCACAGACCTCAGTGAGTTAATCCACTAAACAAGGAATTGGGAAAGTTAACAAGTTAAATTTACTCATTATTAAAATTAACTCATCTGTTTTCCTAAAATGTGGAATTCCATTGTCAATTCTCCACAGTTCTCTGGTTAGAAAATATACTCCTGAGAACGCCAAATTCTCAGTTCATTCTTGCTATCCCCAGTTCTTACTTTATAGATGCACAGAAAACAAAAGATGTGTCTATACTCTTGAAACTTTTTGTTAATCTTATGACATTCTAATGTACTCAATGGAATGTACAGGTGAGAATTGTTGGGAATTTAATGTGAATTAATTTTGGGAAAAAATTCTGTAATTCAGCTATACTTTCAATTGAGCTATTTTGGTCTGAAAATTTTTATTTACTTTGGAATGTCTTTAAATTCCCAACGATTTTCACTTTAGTAAATAACTCTGATAATTTTTTTTAAAACTCATTTATTGTTTTTAATCAGACCTACCATGTGTTGTCTCCCACGAGTGTCCAATGTGCATTAGGGGAAAGTTGGTTAAATGAAACATTTTGACACTGGGATAATAAATAAGAAACTAACGGATTGTCTTAGCTGGCATTTGAATAAATGCCACTGGTAAGACATTAAAACTTGTCCAGGTTTTAAATTTCCTTATCCTTCTGGCAACCAACTCAGGGGCCAAATATCAAAGTACCATATTATAGTAGTATTATGATTATAATTTTTATATTATATATGAAGCACAAACATATTCTATAGGTTTTGATTGTGAGTTTATAGGTCCATTTTAACAATGAGATGGGTCATTGTCGTTACAGGGTATTATCTTTATTGAGTGATCTCTCATCTGATATTACCTCTGACATCAGAAATGACATTTGACCCCAACTATACCAACTATATAAGGCAATTTATACTAAAGAACCAAGGATCTTTGAGCATAGTGCGTCATTATAGAAATATTAATCTGATCTCAATCATTAAATTGTTCTTACATTTAATGTAAATATATTACAATATGATAAAATAAGACTTTTAGAGACTTTTTTTCATACATTTTCAGTCTATTTGGAGTTAATATATCATTACTGCTATTGCTGTTACAGCTTACACATATATTCTGCAGAGTTTTAAAAATTTCCTATAAATGTTAATGGAGATAGAAGTAAATACAATATGTATGATGCTTTTCTTTTGGATTTTTAACAGCTTTTATATCCAATATTTTTGCTGTGACAGATATTATTGAGTAAATGTTCTTGTGTGCTGCATTCTGAGAACAGCGTTCTACTGCTTCTCTATGCTGTATGTTGCATTTTCGATAGAGGAACTCATTAGGTTCTACGTACTGTGGCTGGCCATATGTTGTTGAAGAGCTTTACATCTACTTTATCCCATTCTTATCCCAATAATGACCTTGTTTGGTAGGATTTGTTCTTGAGCAATTTGACCATGTATACATTGTCTGATAATCTTGTGCTGGCAGCTGCTTTGGATTTTCCATGAATTAGACGCAAGTATCATGTTAATAAAACTGTTTGTCCTCCGCATTATCTATGGTTATGAATTTTTAACGTCATCCAGTACTATACAATTATTTACTCTGGGTTAATTTAGGTAGGAGTCGATTGACTTCCTGCACCAAACCGTGATACTTGACAAACTCACTTAACTATCTAAGAGTATAAATGTGTTTCCAATCTTCCAGAACAATTCCAGGCAAGTTCCGCAAGTGAAAGAAACTATAGGGTCAGGAATACGAACATGTATTCCAATCCTGACCCTATAGTGTTAAACTTACCATTTAGATGGCTTGCCGCCTCTTGCCCTCCTTAAAAGGTAAGAAAGCCTACCTAATTTCACCAATCCGACTCCTTGTCTGACATCATCAGAATTTATGAGCTCAGCCAATCCAATGCCTTCCCATAGGAAAAGCATTAAACTGGCTGAGATTGTCAAGGAGGCGGGGCAGGGGGGAAACACTGGCTTGGACAATTAGCATTTCCTCATAGAGATCCATTGAATATATGTATCTCTGTAAGGAAAGTTCAGCATCTCCATGCAGAGTGTGGAGACACTGAATGTCACGTGCAGCACTGCCCCAGGAAGCACCTCTAGTGCCAATCTGAGGAGTGCATACTGAAGGTGTCCTTAGGGAGCAATGCAAATACTACCTTTTCTCTGAAAAGACAGTGTTTGCTTTTAAAAAAAAAAAAACCTGCAAGGACATACTATTCTCATCAGAACAAATTCAATAAGCTCTAGTTGTTCTGGTGACTATAGTGGCCCTTTAATATATTTTTTTTTAAATGGTTGTGTCTTTGCTAGAAAGCTCTTAAACTCTCCTGTTCTCTATCATAAAAGGGACACTATCGTCATCAAAACAACTTTAGCTTAATGAAGCAATTTTTGTATATAGATCATGCCTCTGAAGTTTCACTGCTCAATTTTCTGTCATTTAGGAGTTAAATCACTTTTGTTTCTGTCAATGCAGCCCTAGCCACACCTCTCCTGGCTGTGACTCACACAGCCTGCATGAGAAAATAAAATAGTTTCATTTTCAGCCAGATGTAACTTCCTTTAATAGTTAATAGCTTGCTAGAACCTTCAGAACCTCCTGTATGTAATTAAAGTTCAATTTACAGAGCAGGAGATACTAACAGTGCAGGATATAAAAAATCTAAATTAAACAGAATTTGCTATAAAGGATGTATAAACATTAGATAACTCTTTACAGGAAGTGTTTAGGAAGGCTGTGTAACTCACATGCAGGGAGGTGTGACTAGGGCTTCATAAACAGAGTGATTAAACTCATAAACAGCAGAAATTGGGTAGTGAGACTGGAGAGGCATGATCTATGCACCAAAAGTGCTTCATTAGGCTAAAGTTGTTTTGGTGACTATAGTGTACCTTTAACTCAAAAAGGTGATTTTTTTTCAAATCTAAATTCTCATTGATTTGTGACTCTCGTCACGCCAATATTTTGTGTTATGGGCGATCATTAACTACATTGATTCTTATAAAATTCACATGAAGAATTTGATACTGGGCTCTATAAAATGTTTAAGAAAGATCTGCTCTACTTATCTTACAGATTCATCGCTGTGTCCATCCCACTACATTATAACAGGCAGCAGGTAGACAACCGACAACTCTTTCTTATCTCCACTACATGGATTTTTGCATTTGCTGTTGCCTCTCCCGTCATTTTTGGGCTCAACAACGTGGCAGGCCGGGATCCAAACGTATGTAAACTGGAGGATAATAACTATATCATTTATTCCTCTGTCTGCTCATTCTTCATCCCGTGTCCCATTATGGTTGTTCTATACTGTGCTATGTTTCATGGACTTCGCAAGTGGGAGGAGACAAGAAAGGCCAAGTTGCTGAGTCACATGTCTCCTGGACCTGGACGAAAGCCACAGTGCCCTAACCTCTTAAGTGATAGTAGTCATACAGACAGCAAACTGGATGAACTCCACCTCTACGCTCAACAAAATTGCCCTTTTTCAAAGTCTTATGTGGACAATGGCCATGGAATACAGACCGTAGCCTACCCACCACTCAAATACTCAAATAACAAGGAACCAGAAAGAAAACACGCCAAGATCAATGGACGAGAGAGAAAAGCCATGAAGGTGCTCCCGGTTGTAGTGGGTGAGTCACAATTAAAAGGAATATTTAGATGTTGTAAGGTCATACAAGGTCTGGGTACTGAAACAAGTGGTCTATAATTCAAACTCATCACCAAATACATAAACAGTTTGACATCTGCTTATCACCCTTTGATCTCTCCTATACATGCTCTCCTCCAAACAGCTTTTGAAAGAGACAGTAATGCTTACAAAATAGATTG
The DNA here is from genome assembly GCA_933207985.1 of Pelobates cultripes. Taxonomy (NCBI): domain Eukaryota; kingdom Metazoa; phylum Chordata; class Amphibia; order Anura; family Pelobatidae; genus Pelobates; species Pelobates cultripes. The sequence goes on from OW240923.1 coordinate 78,799,556, forward strand.
TTATTATTATGCATTTAGGTTAGGGATATAAGGAAGATACATAATTCACCCTCAGCCTAGAACTTGATTAGTGGAGCTGAGCAGGTGGCAATTTCACTACATCCAATCAAATAGAAAACATATAGAGGGGATTAAATCATACATTATAGTAAACAACCAACGGATTGTCTGAGTAATCTGCTGCTAAAAAGTATCATTTGCTTGAATTCACAAGTTATCATAAATAACAAAATTTACAAATCCTTATTGCCAATTATTGTGAAACCGTATTACAGGATGTGTGCTGTTTTCTTTAAATGACATATATTGCAAATTATGCATTTGTAATATTATTAAATGCTAAAAGTGACATATATTCCATACAGCCTGTTGTAAAAAGTAAGAACAGACAATTAAATACTGACATGACGGAGCTCTGGCTAGTGTCTGTTGAATGTTTTGTCACGTTTGTCAAAATACACAAGTGTTCGTCTCATTCATTCTGCAAATGTTTGGCAAACTTTTATTTTTTTTACTTTGCTGTTGTGAGTAAGGGACTACAGTGTGGACATAAAGAAGCATAATACGAATGTATGATCCCCATCACCTGCCTAACAGGATAAGTAAAACACAAAACAACATGTGGGAGTGCTCAGGATCACCATCAAATCCTGCAGAGAATTGGGAATAGGTGTTAATTATTACTTACAAACACGGGGAGAATATCCCATACATCAACTTACTATTGTCCTCTTTGTAATAGAATTATGCACAAATGTGTCTCAGCTTGTATGAACAAATTAAATGCCTTTGCATCTGCATCTGGATTAATCAAGTCGTCAAGGATTTCCGTGTCTAGTCATATTTAATGAATAAGACTCCATAGGTAAATCCCAGACGGATCGATCTGCTCAGACTAAAAGGCCTTTCTTTGTTTGTCAGCTGAAACACATTTGCGCACAAGTCTACTTTGTAACAAGAGTCTGATTGTAAACACCTCATACTGGTACTAGGCTCTCTCTGTGCTTCACTCTTCATTCGGACACTCTGTTGGAGGTTTAGGTCCATGAGAAGGTGAAGTAAATTCATTCAACGTTTTCTAGGAGAATCTGAGATGCTTTTCATAATTCGACTACTTTCCAACACTTTCGCCCCATCACTTTTACCCCACCACACTGCACACTTGTTCTAACAAAACATCAGACACTATCCATGTCTCTTTCTACAGGAACTCAAAAGTTAAAGGAGCACATATTGTGGGGGTGTTTGTAAGCGAATTACAGAAAAAGGAAACAAATATATTCCTAGACACATACTTTTAAAACCTAACTTTTATTACTAATAGTACAAAGTAAGTCACCAAAAAAGGAAAAGATAAAGAACACAATATAATTAAGAGTATTAAAAAGATAGCTAGAAAAAGTAGTCTATAAAGTATGTTTATATTAAAGGGACACTATAGTCACCAGAACAACTGCAGGTTATTCCATAATCATTCCCTTCTGGCTTTCTGCAGTAAATACTGTCTATTCAGAGAAAATGCAGTGTTTACAGTACAGCCTAGCGATAATTCCACTGACCACTCCTCAGATGGTGCTTCCTGGGGCAGTGCTGCACACTCTGCAGTACTGCAATTCAGTGTCTCCATCCTCTGCATGCAGTCACTGAACTTTCCTCATAGAGATGCATTGATCATTGTTTCAATTTATCTCTATGAGGAGATGCTGATTGGCCAGGGCTATGTTTGACTTGTGCTGGCTCTTCCCCTGATCTGTTCCTTGACAATTTCAGCAAAACTTTTAGGGCATCTAAATGTCTGCACTGAACATTGTCCAGTGAAACAACCTATGACTGTCCCTTTGAGGGCAACTAAGCTGACAAGCAAGAGAGTGCTAGAAAATCTGTCTCTATATTAAACTAGCCAAGGCGGATCCTGGGCTCGGTGTCAGGAGGTTGGGGCGCCGCGTGGAGCAGGCAAATTGTTGTGACAGGGCCCAGAACGTGGCTGACTGACCACCTCAGGGCGCCCCCGATGCATGCACTTATCAACCAAGACAGAGTAGGCTCCTTCTTAGCTGGACAGCAGGTGCCTACTCTCCTGAAATACAGTGTGTTTGGGGGTGAGAGGAGGCTGGCAGCGGCAGAGGGGGAGCGCTTCCAGCTTATGTTCTTCCAGAATATGTGTGTCTGTCAGTGAGCGTGTGTGCCTTTCTGTGAGATTGTGTAACTGTCAGTGAGTGTTTGACTGTCGGTGAGTGTGTTTCTGTTAGTGAGTGTGACACACACTTCAATGACAGACACAAACGCTCACTGATTTGAAACACACTCACTGATAGACACACTCACTGACTGAAACACACACTCACTGACAGTCACACACTGTCTAATTTCACACACACTGACACACTCTCTCAATGACAGTGAGTGTGTGTCTGTCAGGGTGAGTCAAATCAGTGAGTGTGTGTAACTGTCATTGAGCATGTGTGTCTTTCAGTAAGAAAGCGTGACTGTCAGTGAGTGTGTGTCTGATTGTCTAATTACAAAAAGGGGTGTGGCTTAAAGATGGGGAGGTGGAGTCATTGACATAGAAACATTGCTATAGATTAAAAGCAGGTAGAACTATTTAATGAGTTAAAGGCGTATCTCTATAACAAATATGAACAAAAGAGGGTGCGGGGGGGAGAGGGGAGGAAAGGGCAAGCTTGCTGGTCAAACAACATACATCTCACATAATCGAGGCTACCAGATGAGAATCCCAAAATTAGGAGACTGACAGCTAAATGCTGCCTCTAAATAAAAATAATAATGAAGATAAATAAATAATAAATTAAAAAGGGCAGTAATTACGTAATTATAAACCCTACTGCAAAGTGTATCAAGCTGTTATAATAATGGCCAATGAAGACAGGAGTATGCATTTAAGAATTAGTGCAGTTAAAGGAAACTCAATCGAAAAAGGTGGATTATTACCTAAAACGCAGAACCTTTGTTGAAAAAAGTAACAAAGGGCAGAAGCTGTCCTAAGGAATGTATAAACAAAAAAGGAAAAAAAAAATGTGTGTGTGTATATATATATATATAGGATCCCACAAGAATATCCCTCTAGTTTATGAATTATCAGTTAGGAAGTTGCATGTCAGATAGGTATCATAAATCTCATGGTAAATTCAGTTCATGGTAAAATTAAAATTTAAACCTCAAATCATCCTGCATAACAATTAAGTTGCAAACTGGACTAAAAGAAAAAAACAGGAGAGCAGAAGAATGGTGCTAATTAGAACTCAAAAATAATAAAAGTAAGGGAATATAGTGATAATTGGTAACAAATTCTAAATAAGAAATTAGTAGAGTAGTAGTGTCAATATCAATTATTGAATGGTGTGAAGTTACATTCCTCATTCAACCCTTTCGGTGCCATGGTTTTAAATGTATAAATCCATTTGGATTTTGTTTAACTAATGCCAGAGTAAAGTTGCCTTTATGGGAATACATGCTTAATTTTACAATCGCTTGAAATTTGAGATTATCAGGATTACCATAATGAAAGTTTACGACATGTCTGGCAAGAGAAGTGACATTGGACATGCTGGTATGCTGTAGAATTTAGGGTCTGAACTGTTGATACATTTTTCCAATGTATTGTAAATTGCAGCTACAGTTGATCAGGTATATTATGCCCGTGGAGCTGCAATTGATGAAATCTTTAGTGTATACCACTTCTGCTGTTTAAGAATGGAAGATAAATTGGGGGGGGTTAATGTAGTCACAGGCTTTGCAGTGTCCATATCGGAACGTTCCCTTAGCTGCAGTTTACCATGTTGGATTAGGCTTCAATGGTTGCAACTGTTGGTAAACAAAGACTGAAGGCAAATTCCCCTGCTATGCCACTTTGTTTCAGTGATTTATCACAATTATGCCGACTAACCAACAACTTGAGAGAATTGGATCCTTGCACAAATTTCCTGTTGGCATCAAGTAAATTGTCAGACTGTTTTCAAGGAAACTATGTTTCCACTAGTCCTGTACTCTATTTTAATTATGCTGGAAGGTTCCTCACTATACTGTCTCTATAAAATCCATTTAACTTTGTGCAACATTTACCTTATATGCTTTTCTGTATCTTGTATGCTTTTCTGTATCTGGGAGATGAGTTTGTACAGTTCCTGACTCAATTATCTCCCAGGCACAAGGGAGGAGTTTATGTGTAATTGCATGGAGACCCAATGCTGGGAGTTTGTGTATAACTTGGCTGTACCATGTCCCATTAAAATATATTCCAGTTGTACTCCCAGAACTATGTGTCGTCTAGTTACTGGGAATGGAAAAGGCTAATCTCTGCTCCAGCTTGTCCCAGCATGGAAGATTCAGCGGGGAAAGTCCTTGTAAGGACTAGAGCTCCCAGAACTGTGTGTCGTCCAGTCCCTGGGGGTAGATTGAGCTAGTACCCTAGCCTGCTCCAGGGTGGAGAGGCTCCAGGAACCCAGTCAAGCCACGGCAACTGGTGCAGAAGCGCTGAGGTTTTTCCCCTGTTCCTGCTAGGAAGCGGTCCTTGGCGGAGATACCCAGTCGGGGTACAGGGAGCTCTGCTACAATGCCTTTTTGAGGTGGAAATGAAAGGCTGCATACAATGAAAAGGGAAATATAGAAATGTGTCTCTTGCCCACATATATGGGCTTAATATATTGTTTTTGTGATATTCGTCAATTTTAGGCTTTTGATTAATAAGGTTCATCTGGCCCAAAAGAGCACTCCTACAAAGAATCAAGGTCTATACACTCACCTACACAGTGATGGACGATGGCCCAATTCTATGTTCCTCTATGTGGCCAACAAACTTAACAATACAATGATCAGGGTACCCATTTACCTCAAGTTGACACTGAGGTGTGGAGTGACCAAAAAGAAGAAAATAATATGTCATTTTGCTGCTGTCTGTGATTAAAAAGTGTGTTATATGACAGTAATTGTGCTTTTTATAGTGTTTAGTTTTTAACCACACGCACAACTCATGCGTTGAAAGGAATAACTGTGAATTTCACATGACGATACATCATTCCGCATAAATTACATATACTTACATTCCTTAGAGGTGTTTATTTGCTCAGTGCTTCTTTAATCAAATGTACATTAGTCTGCTGCCATAAATTACATAAAATTGTATTAGCTGTAGTCAGCGTCATTAAGTCATTATAGAAATGTTACATGTGTAAACCATTAGTAATGCTGCATGTGAGGTGCGTGGCGTAGTTAAGCTAAATATATCTGTAAGCTTAATGCACAGAGCATCAACGTGCCTGTACTTTATTACTCAGCACGGATTTGTACATGTCTGTTGACCATATGCCTTTGTCTACCATCATCCCACTTCATATCAAGAGCAGCTATATTCCCCTTCTCTTACTTGTTAAACCTCTTTCAACCTCACAGCCACCTTACTGGGTCCTCAGTAAGTGAGGAGGTCCATTTAGGAATACTAAGTGTTTCACTCTGGAACTGAAATTCCTAAGTTACTCTCTCCTACCATGGAGTTATTTTCTTATAGGAATTCAAAATGTGTACCAGTATATTGCAGAACACCACATAGTAAAAAAGCTGAAATGGTTAGCGTGCTTAATGAGCCCCTTTCTGGAGTTGTCCCAGTAGGTCCATTTATTCCATCACCTGGTTTGCTCTAATACCACTGCACAGCTAGCACAATGTCATTATAGCAGCTATTGTAACGACAGGCAGTATCACAGTATATCTCATACGGCAGGTATAGAGATACTGAGTGGTTAAGGTAAGGAGATCTGGAAGCCATTACCCTAAGCCCCCCCTCCTAATTTTACGTAACCCTAAGCCATAAGTACAATTATATAAAAATAAATGAATGTATTTTACTCACATTTGATTGAGCGGTATATCGTTCAAATATCTGTGCATGGGTGGTATAATTCCCATCAGTTATACTTGAAAAAGCCTTTTATTGGCCGTATTTGTTTTATTTCTTTAGCATTAAAGAATATTTGGTTTTCACTTATTATATATGTGTTAGACTATTTATGACACTTTTATGCTTTTTAATAGTTTTTTAAATTGTTTTAATTTTTTTTTTTGACACTCTTTATTTATCGTTTTTTTCCCCAAGCTTGTATGGGATTACAGTAAGTGAAAGGAAGTACATAACATATCAGGTGTTAAGCTGTACAGAGTCTTGAGCCAACATTGCCAGGAATGGGTTATACATTATGCAATGTACCGTAGGTGTACGTCAGGGCAGATTCTGGGAATGGGAATAGGATTTGGTTCATCCTTTCACTGACTCCTCGTCTTCTATACCCAGATTGCATAATTCACCTTACATGAGCCTTGTATAGGCTGTACCATGTAGTAGCACAGGAGTGATCTTATGAGCTTATGCTAAGTACGGGGTACTGCCCCTGGTTATTCGGTGGTCTGCAATTGTTTTGTTCAGGCAGTAAAATGCTTATATTGCCCTAGAAGGGAGTGAGCCAGGGTAACAATGCTATTGTATCTGATATCTCCCTACCTGTGCTTGGGTTGTCTTGGTGTGTGCTCTGGGCTGCCTTGCTTTGCATCTCGAGCTTGTGTGACTTGTGTGCTACTAGTGTGAAAGTCAGGTTATGCAGGCCTGGGCAGTACATCTCTTGGTGTCTTGCGCTATATAGGTATGTCTACCAAAGAACTAGCATAATGATGGTACACGTAGTCGGCAGGGGCCAAAAACTGGGGTTAACCTCGTCATTGTGCCTGTCTATATTGCGTCACCTGTGCTGTCTGTATCTCTCTTTGCTAGTAGTCCCTACTCGTAGGTATTGTCTATTTGATGGTTTGGGTCCATAGCGTGATGGCACTTTTTAAATAGTTTTTAACTATTTTATTTGTTCCTGGCACATTCAACTTCAATTTTGAACAACTACTCCAAACCATATACCTGGTGGGGATTATACCATGCGCAGATATTTGAGCGATATACCGCTCTATCAAATGTGAGTAAAACACATTCATTTAATTTTATATAAACTTTACTTACAGTGAGCACTATTGTATATCTCTTTGTTTTTTATATAGCCATCTGTACACTGGCTTTCAGAGTTTTATATCCATCAGTGGAGATTGGACCGCTGTAAGCTATTTTACTTAGAGCTAGTTTAAGCTCTACAAAATGTAAGTGCAATTCCAATCATTACACTAGTATGAGTTTTATCTTCCTGATTAAACACGCTGCACTATTATCATTTATTTTGCATCTTTTTACATGTTATAAAGGGCCTTAATCAAGAATTAAAAAAAAAAGCAGCTGGTATTGTGATCATTTAACTGTGAATATTGAACTTTACACGTTTATTTAATATTTATTCCATGTATATTTCTTTACTAATTTTTTCTTTATATCCATCCATTGTGTGTTTTATGTTGCTAATTATTTATGTTTTGAGGGTATCCATAAATCCAGAGTTTGCTGCCTATATTTTGTTCTTCTAGTGTTTACCCCTACCTATGTTTTTGTCTAAACCAAGAGTACCTACAATACTAATGAACCCCTAGCCCTATACCACCCTTACCTTATCTTAGTGGTGCCATTGAGAAAGGGACCATTCAGTGGTGTAGTTTAAGGGTGGGTGCGGTCTGCCCCGGGTGTCTGGTGACAGAAGGAAACACAGCACACCCCTTGCTTGGTGTCTATTTGAAGTGGCTGCTCTGTGGGGCAGTGAGGTAGCTGCTGGGATCATTCTTCATTGATTTCCCAGGTCCCTTGCGTGCCATGTACTGTTCCTGGTGCTGGGATATGACGCCATCCACTTGAAACAGTGCAGAGCAAACGTGAGCGGGGAAATCAGTGCACAGAGATTGATCTTAGCAGCATCCACCCTGGCTCAGGTTCCACTCCAGCTCCTCTTGTCATTTTTAAAATAAAAATTCAGTGTGTGTATGGATGTAACTAAGAGTGTATATGAGACTGTCTGTGTGTATATATAAATGAGTGTATTCAAGTCTGTGTGTATACATTAATGTGTGGCAGAGGTGGCTCTCTAATTGGATGGTTACACAAAACAAACTGCAGTCTTCACTCAGGAGTAAACACTTATGATCCACAGAAAAATACACAGAAATAATAGAAGGGCCCATTTATTGATATAAACGTTGCAGCAATGTATGGGAGAAAATAGTCATGGCAGCACTCTAAAAAGCTGACTATAAGAGCAGGAATATTGAGTAATGCAAACCGTATATGATAATCACAAGATGAATATACAGATATCCAGGCAAGGACAGCACACTTGCAAAAAATAGGAACACTTAAGGAATAAAATATAAAGTCGTTGTGATACCTGCTGCTGTCAGACGTGAGGAAGACCACCTACACTGCCACCCACAAAGAGATAAGAGTGAGTACCCTGGACGCCTTTCCCACCCCCTTGGTGCTTTAAGAGACTAACTCTCTGTATCTAGCGCATTATATATACATATTGTGTATATAACAATATAGCGACTGCTCCTTACACACACAAAATACAACCCTATTATTTTTTTCACTTTAGGTGTTAGTGGGGCCTCATGTTTGAGTTTTGCCTAAGGTATCATAAAGTCTACAGCCGCCTCTGATTTGCAGGTATGAGAGAGTCTGTTTGAGTCTGTGTGTATATGAATGTGTGTGTGTATATATATATGAGTATGTGTAGATATGAATCTGTGTGTATAAGTCTGTGTGTGTGTTTCTGCCAATCTGTGTTTGTATCCATGTGTCTGTATATGAATGGATGAATGCTCATCCCATTTAATAATAAATATCCTTATCTGCTGGCCTTGGCTTGAGGCAGGGTGCGGACAGCGATCTGCCCACCTCCCATTATTTAATTATTGTCAAGTCCCCAACCTGATGCCTATGGGTATTGGCATGGGGGGCACCCTCCTCCCCCTATTTATTTATATAGTTTATATAGACCACCCCCCGTTCTGTACATTCTGGAAGATTGTATATTACTGGGAGTGCGCGGACATTTTTAGCTAATTTTTCTGTTTTTACATTTCATAGTGGCTGACCAGCCTATGCTAGCCAGTGGTCACATGGTTAACCCTCGCACTGCCGATTGACATTAACCACTTGCCCACTAGCTGCAACGCAGCCACCATTTAATAGAGATTAATAGTTGACTGAAATTCAATGATCAACTAAAATTTTCACCAAATATCATCCAAAAAGAATAGACATATGACTGAAAGTAGGTCAAACTGGAAAAAAGTTTTCTTTTTGACCAAATGACCAAAGCCACCAAAAATGTTCTGTGTGCACATGTCTAATATTTCCTACTCATATTCCATTGTGCTCCAATAAATAATCTTGCATCATATTGCTCTGTATAACCTACATCTATATTCCATTCTGTTCCTTCAAATAAACTCCACCCATAGCGGCGTAGCGCAACCTTTATCCATAATCTATCATATTGCTCTATATAACCTTTTAATATAACTCCTTGCGATGTATAAACACGGTTTAACTTGTCCTTTTGCTCTATGTAACTGTTTCCTACATCTTTTTCTGGTATACCATCTAATTGTAAGCCCACCTATAATTCTTTATCGTTCTTAACTAGTGATGTCCCGAACTGTTCGCCGAACGGTTCATGAACGGTTCGCCACGATTCGCCACGAACGGTTCACCACGGACTCCAGTCAGCAGACACATTCCAGCCAATCAGCAGCAGACCCTCCCTCCCAGACCTTCCCACCTCCTGGACAGCATCCATTTTGAAGCTGCATTCTTAGTGAGCTGAGGTGGGAGGGTCTCGGAGGGAGGGTCTGCTGCTGATTGGCTGGAATGTGTCTGCTGACTGGAGTCGGTGGCGAACCATTCGTGGCGAACCGTTCGGCGAACAGTTAGGGACATCACTATTCTTAACATTTCTCAGTATGAGAACAATATATTTGTTATACTTCTTCACAATTCTCCATATGACTGTTCCCTGTATCCTTTCTTTTATTGTCTATAGCTCCTCATTAATCAATTAGCCTTTGCTTATCAATCCTCCTAGTACTCTATATAGCTTATCATTGCAGTTTTATGATCTGCATTAATCCTGTTACTATAGCAAATTATTTTTCTGAGTCTGTCAGTGAATAATCCCCATTAACATGGATTTAAAAAAAAATCATAGAAAGAGGATAAACATATTGAAGACAGCTGGAGAAGTACTCAGGACACAGAATATTTTGTGAATGACCTTTCCCTCCTGAAACGGAACTAGTTTATTTCCCTGATACTTGGGATTAAAATTGGCAAAGGATTGTGTGCATTGTAGTACAAATGCATTGTAATGTGTAAGCACCAATAATATCATAATAAACAATGACTAAATTTCAGCATTTATTGATAAGGGGGGGGGGTTGCAAAAGGGAGAGATGGGCAAGAAAAGGTGTGTGTGAAAAAGTAGGGTTTATGTAGCCACGTCTACCAGAAACACACACAAACACACAAAAAAAACAAATGTCACACTCCTCCAAATTGTGTTTATTTTTTGTCATTACTGTACTCTCAATGTGTCTCTATTTCACATATTGTGGGTGAAAAAAAGTGATTCCAAACTAATTTAACCCCTTAAGGACCAAACTTCTTAAATAAAAGGGAATCATGACATGTCACACATGTCATGTGTCCTTAAGGGGTTAAAGGGACACTATAGTCACCAGAACAACTACAGCTCATTATATTTGTTCTGATGAGTATATTCGGTCCCTTCAGGCTTTTTGCAGTAAACACTGTCTTTTCAGAGAAAATGCAGTGTTTACATTACAGCCTAGGAATAACTCCACTGGCCACTTCTCAGATTGCTGCTAGAGGTGCCTCCTGGGCAGTGCTGCATAGTGTAACTGCCATTCTGTGTCTCCATCCTCTGCATGCAGACACTGAACTTATGTCATAGAAATGCACTGATTTAATGCATCTCTATGAGGAGATGCTTATTGGCCAGGATGGAATTTACCTCGGCACCCTGGCCCGCCTCTTTGTCAATCTCAGCCAATCCAATGTTTTCCTATGGGAAAGCATTGTGATAAGCTGAGATCATCACTTCTGATGATGTCAGCCAAGGAGGCAGATCAGGGACAGCACCAGCAGACTGTAATATCCTCCTGAGACCGAGCCCATTAACTTGTGTCCTCTGTATTGTAAAGAGGACATCCCGAGCTTTCCAGTGATATGTCATGTGACAGACTGGAATGATGGGAAGATCATAAAAAAGAAATTGGAAGACAATTTCTTTCCTCGGTTCCCAGGAGAATCAAGGTAAGATTTTACTATATTTAGGAGGGCCAGAGGGCTAGATGGTGTTTTTAACTGTACTGTCCTGTTACTTTGATGCAGAGTTATTTGCAAGTCTGTCCGGTGGGTAAAGGTCCCTTACTGTGTCATTTGGATAGGTCTTCATTGTCCAGATATCAGTTTTCAAAATTTTTAAGTTGTGTTTGCTTTGATTGGGTTTGGATTCTTGTTTATTTCCTCCCACTCATTTCGTATTGGTGCAGTAACACAGGCTCACTTGTTGAGGTTCTCAGATTCTCAGGCAGTGTTATATGTACTGGGCAGCTCGTCGGTTGGACTTACGGCTTGATTATCGGGCACTCTTTTATCTACTAAGCACCTCGGCAGGTTGACTTATGGCTTTATTATTGAGCATTTTTTAAATCTATCTGGCAGAGGAATGTTCTTATGGTCCTAACCTTGCTTTTTCAAAGGAGGCAGTTAGGGTTCGGTGGAGGGGTGTCCAGAGGTTGCAATGGGCTTGGTATACTCAGAATATGTTTGTTAAAGTAAATGTTTTTCAGTCTCTTTTGGTTCTCAATGTTCATGCAGGTGGCAACGACCTGGGTCATGAGCAAACAATTGTTTTGACACACGCAATATGACATGGCTCATCTTGCTTTGTTCAAACAGGTGACTCTGGTTGGTCAGAAGTTATGCCTAGGCCGGTGTTGGCTTCAGACATAACAGCTAAGTTGCTTGAGCAAAGCCTGTGAAGCTTTATTTGACTATTGTGTTTTATGGGATGTATTGGAGGTTACTCGATGCGTTACAAGGAGTTAAAAGGGGATAACTCTGATCTTATGAGGAAGGACGCATTTCACTTTAATGTAATAGGGTTGGATATATTTAACTTGGGATTGCAATTTGGAATAGAATTAGCACTGGCGGCAGGGGAGTGGTTGCAATGACGATCTTACCTAAGCAGGATCACCATTGAGGTGATGGAGCTACCTGGCCAGCACTGCAGTGTAAAAGAAAAGTAAAGACATGCCAAATCCGGCCTTGGGGGAGCGAGTGGTTTGCTGCGGCTGATGGCAGAAGGCAAACTGCTCGAGTCTTAGTTCATTCATAAGTTAGTGGGCTGCTGGAAACTAACCCCAGCAGCTGACAGTCTGTTTGTTTACATTTTGCTGGCTTTAGTATTTTGTTAATAAAGCTGTGGCCGTAGCCCTATCCAAATGAACAATGGTCTTCTCATTATTTTGGATGGAATGGTGGGGTGATAAAATTATATGGGAATGTGTGGTGCAGGTGCATCTGCAGTCAAGAGTTAGTAGGATACTGAAAAAGGTGAGAAGAGATCAGCAGACCTAAAGAGAAGGCACATATATACCTGTATTTCTGAATGGAGAAATTCCATAAACTCTTTTGGGCTCACATTTAACAAGTCTTGAATTGGGATTGATCCTTACAAGTAATGTAGTTAGTGGCTGGAGTATCCAGTCCATACCATAGTAACACATCGCTACATGTTCTGGGACCAAATATTTTAATGGAATTCCTATACAGACAATCAGTGACTAAATTTGGTGGAAGACACAGTGTACTGCAGCCTGCATAGACATAAACAGACATTTGACACCTGTGCACATGGTGATGTCTATCATGCCTTTGGTCTGGCTCAATGTGGAATGGTCTGGCTCAGTGTAGAATGGTCTGGCTCAATGTGGAATTGTCTGGCTCAGTGTAGAATGGTCTGGCACAGTGAGGAATGGTCTAGCTCAATGTGGAATGTACTGGCTTGGTGTGGAATGGTCTGGCTCAGTGTAGATTGGTCTGGCTTAGTGTGGAATGGTCTGACTCTTTACGGAATGGTCTGGCTCAGTGTGGAATGGTCTGTCCCAGTGTTGAATGGTCTGGCACAGTGTGGAATGGTCTGCCCCAGTGTGGAATGATGTGAGGGTTTAGTTAGAGGTTGGAGACCATAGTGGGTTGAGGTGAGTTAATGTATCAAGTCTCACTTATCTCATGCTGGGCATTAAAATTACAAGCTCAGCATGTAGAGCTTATGTTACTATCATTGTCAGTGTCACAAGGGAGAGCAGCACATCTGCTCTTCACTGCGGCACTGGAAGGGTTTGGTTTACTGGTGTAGCTTGCCTACTGAAACCCTCTGCCTGGTCTCTCTAGGAATAGCATTTATACAAGTGAAATGCCATTTAATTATTGCAAATCAAGTTTTATTGATTTTCAAAGTATGCAAACAGGGTACAGAAATAAAGAGCTTATATAACGCACCAATTCAGCAGTTCAAGAATGACATGGATACAAGGTTGCTTTACACTGAAATTCAGTCTGGAAATCTAGAACAATATGGCAGTAATGGGGCATCCGTTATAGTGCATTGCAGTAGAGTGCATTAAGCACCCAAGTAACATGAGCAATAAAACACAAATGATAATAGAACCAAGAAAGATTTGCCATGAATCCTTATGTCAATGCAATAAATCAATTCAGTTACAGGGGTAATCAGCAAAAGGACAACGGTCCTGTCAAGTGACATCTCGGAATGAGACGAGCTAAGGCCAAGAATGAAGGTTTTGCTTTGAGATATGTCACCAAATGCATTAGTATACATGCTAAATCATCTAAAATGTTTGTTAGTAATCTTAAATAATATAGAATAAAAAAGGTGCCAAGAAGAGCTAAACAGGAGACTGGCACCTGCGTGGTGAAATATTCTATCAGCTATTTACATGAACGATCACAACTTTTAGTAAGCTTAATGTGACAGGAAACATCTAAAAATTATTACACGATAAAACATGCAAAAATAAGGAAAGATTGGGGAATCTTGGTATAACTGTACCTTTGTAAACCCTATTCAATATATAACTGTGTTTAGAGTTGAGTTTATGTTTAAAACATAGATCATTTGGTCATAGAGTTAGCTGAAGGAAGAGATTATCAAACAGGAGAAAGTATAAGTGAAAAGAGAGAATGAGAGGACCCCGAAGAGAGCAGGGTGAAAGAGAAGCCACCATATGGACTCAGGGCAAAAATGGGCATTGCTGCCCCTCATTGTCTGCAACAAAAAGGAATCATAAGTCAGGACTCTCGTTCAAGTCCCAGACGATAGATGTCCATTGATGGATTAGTTGCCCACAGTTCTACCTGGTTAGGAATCTACAGCTCGCCCTTCACTGGCAGCACCATCAGAGTACTCCCATCGGGTAGCCATTACCCCTACAGCTTCTGGCTCTATATAACAAGTTTGGTCCATAATCCGCTATATGGCAACTACTCCACAAAATTCTAAAGTACTTCACGAGACTACTCAACAAGATGCTCCTAATCCAGCAGGGCTCACAGCATAAAAGGTGCACCACTCCAGGCCCTCACAAAGCACTGAGGCATAGGTTATGCAAGCCCAATCAAAATGCTGCTGGTCATGGTGCAAGGCAAAGGTCCTTCTCAACAGTGCATGCAATTGGTGATCCTCCAAACTTCAGTACATGAGACTAAATGTAGGTCGTCATCAGATAATTGTGAGGTGTACTCCTTTGTAGTTATAATATAGGAACACAGTTGCATTTATTGCTGGTCTGAAATTGAGTTATATCAGACTCATAGAGTAGTCAGCAGAGCCAGTTCAGAGACAAAGTCCCTCCCCAACTTCAGTCTCTCCATGGGTGTCCCCTTCACTTAGAATATTGATGAACAAATGTACAAAATTAGTTTAGCCTGCTGGGTCTTCTCAAGACATTAAATTAGGTTTAACTGTTCTAATATTTTAGTAGATTAAAATTAAAGATGTTTTTGTTACCTGAGAGGGTTCCTCAATATATTTTTAGGGTTTATTAAATAAAATTTTAAGTTGATTTAGGTGAGTTCTAAATTAATACTGGAGATAGCCACAGCGGCTGAGCAGTGATTCATGCTCATGCCATGTTTAATTGTTACTAAGCCGGAATATTTAACAAGATCTTCCTGATATGAATTGTTGAGCCTTGACCTCTTTCAGCTTGGTCGACCTGCTAGCAAACAAACAAACCAATGAATTGGCTCAATGCTCGTAGCCAAGTTAAGCATGAGAGTATGGGTGTTTTAGGTTCGTTCCTATAATGCTGACAGAAACATTATATGAGAAACCAATAAACAATGGTTGTGTACAATGTTACTCACCACCAATCTGATAATACTCCACTTATGTTGGTCAAGGTTTCAGGAAATATGTGATAGCTAGGACCCCAGTTTCCCCTGATAAACATTATAGCATAATATTATTATATTTTTTATAACACAAATTCTATAGCACTGTACAATGGGTGTACTAACAGACAGGTATTTCTAACCAGACGAGTTGGACACACAGGAACAGAGGGGGATGACAACATTGCTCAAATGAGTCTGCACTGTTAGAGGATACAGCTGAAATTTAGTAGGAAAAAAATACATACATAGTAAAACTGGGCAATTAAACGTTGGAAATGATTTACAAATTTAAAAATACAAATAGAAGTAAATACAGGATTTTAAAACTGTATGTGCTTTTATTTGTATTTTTAAGTTTTGCAAATGTTATTTTATTCCTACTTGACTTTAGCATTTATTTTCAATAAATATATTTTTGCTACACATTTTTATTGTTGGAGCTCCTGTTTGGAAGCTGTATGGAGGTGAGCCCTCCAGAGGCAGCATTTGAGCATGTGGGTGTGTTATTTATACCAGCCCCCCCCCCCCCAAAGATCGGTGGAGCTAACTTTATACAATGAAACACAGCAGTCTTCAGTGAGTGCAATAATTCCCAGCATTGAAATTGCAGAGTTTTACTGTATTACACTATGTTGCATATTTTTTCTACTAGATTCCAGCTGTATCCCTTAATAGTGTTCTACGCTATAATAAACATTGGTAACTGCAAAGTTAATGCACCAGCACTTGACATAAATAAGCTGTGCGAATGATGGATGTTTCATGATCGGAAGCAGATACACTTCCAGATGGCTATGAAGGGTAAAGACCTTGTAACATTGAACAACTGTTTGCAGATGGCCTCCTGTAAATGAATTACGCTGTCCCCCTCCCTTTATATTGAGAACAACTTCTCATAGGATTTTTACTGAACCAATTGCCCACGTGTTCCATGCAGTGAAAATCCCCTCTGTAGGTTAAAAGAGGTGATCAACTCCACCTCTTGATGACACAGAAAGGACTCGTTGCCTGGAAAAGTGACAAAACGACAGACATTTGCAGAGCAATTCCTTTTAAGAATGATTAATTTTTTTTATTATTTTTTTTTTTTGGCAACATGTGGATGAAGATAATTTATTTATATTATAATTAAAAATACTCTATATTGCAATTCTCTCCCCATGGAGACTTAAAGTACACAAATTGCCGACTGATTAGTAGTTTGTACCCTGTACACAAATAAAATTATTGTGGGGTTTTGTGGACTCAAAATTATCCACAAATTATTCGAAATTATCCAGAAATAGTATAAGACTGAATCGTTATTATCACTGACCTAGTTTCCTTATATACAAAAAACTCTGCATGCTTTGTGGGGGAAAAAAAAATCAAAAAAGTAAAAAACCATAGGGTTAATTCTCTAAACAGTGATTTACAAGAATGGGGTAGTTTTCCTACTAATCACGCTGTAATGCTAGTCATAAAATAATGGTGACTGGGCATCTATGTTGGCTCATCAGTGGCTCCATGCAGACTGAGCTTGCATGGCCAAAAAAGTCACTTGCTTCCCCATGCTGTGCATTCTCAATCAGAGTGCTTCGGTTGGTTTGGCTTGTAAACTAACCAATTAAAGTGCTCTGATACTACTAGTGTAATACTACTCGGGAAAAATGTATTTGGAACTCAACTGCAGGTGAACGAATAAATTTGAAGCTGTCACTTTAAGAAAATATAATTTATTTAAATAAAGGAATTTAATGTTGGCAGACTTCTGCAGGAATAAGGTTTTGAAATAATAATTCATGAATGTTTGAAATTTTGTTTCAAAATTTCATCACAAGAATACAGCATATAAAAAATAAGGAAACGTTTGATTAGCAATACAGTCCAAAGACTTCAATATTACGTTTAACAGAGCAGGTGAGTTGATTCCTGTTGTATGAAATAATACAGTCTTTTGGAAAAAGACAACAAAATCTAGTACTTAGGTATATCCTATTTTTTACAGTGGTTATAGTCCTTTAGACTACAAATAATAATGAATAGGACAATTTAAGAGTGAGTAATTGGCTTATGAGACTTTCAATTAGAATATAAAAATGGTATCCCAGAAGCAGAGTTAGTAATTCCTTATCTTTTCCAAATAACTTCAGTAAAGAACCTATTGTTAATCCCAATAGGAGGAGAATTTATCTTGCATTGAGTGATATGCATGAGAGTCCTTCCAAGATAGAGTGGATTATGGTTCCTTGAGGTATGTGAAGAAAGGCAGGAATCAAAAATGAAGTCTTGTTCCAAGTCAGGGAGTCGAGAGTAGGGCGTAGTCAGGATCAAGCCAAGAGGTTCGTTACACAGGAAAATAATTAGAAGCTCCGTCAGTAAATAGGCAACAAGGTAGCAAGTATGCGAGAGTATCAAATACAGGAAACATTGATTGATTTGGATGCGGTCATGGCTTCCTTTTGAAGAAAAGCGTGTGACGTCAGACGTATGACGCGGAGAAATATTGGCGAAACCCTGTAGTCATATCGGTAGTGCCGATCTGGCTGAAATCAAACATAGAGGAATTCCGAGAAAATAGGGAGGAATCCTGACAGATAGACAAGATTTGCATTGGAATTTACATAAATCTTCCCCGTAAGTTAATAGTGACTCTGGTTGCTGGACATACCCCCACTCAGGGCTGGTCAAGTGTGGCAATGGGAGATGTGTAAAACTTCCCTTGTACTAATGTGGGGTCATTTTGACCCCACAGGCTTTTTTTAAAATTTATTTTCAATGACCGGTGTAGTCAATAAAAAAGGATGGTAAATATGCTTCAGAATAATTTTTACTGGAGGATGCTTCTCCAGTAGCTGTCCAGTTTATTGGGTTGGGCTGCTAACATTTTAGCTGGCATTAAATCCAGTTGAATTTTGATAAAAAATATCGGAACAAAACCAGTCGGTACATTTTCTGGGACCAACCCAGTTTGAACACTTTTAATTCAGATTAATTTCTTTGTTAGGCTCATGTCTCATTTTCAACGTAGAAGCCAAGTAATGAGTTTCCTTTAATAATTTTTATCCAGCTCTTAATACATTATCTGTTCTCCCTATAGTCAATTTACCACCAATTTCTGGTAATTTTTTTTTTGACTTCTTATACAGATACACTTAAAGGACCACTCTAGGCACCCAGACCACTTCAGCTTAATGAAGTGGTCTGGGTGCCAGGTCCAGTTAGGGTTAACCCATTGTTTTATAAACATAGCAGTTTCAGAGAAACTGCTATGTTTATCAATGGGTTAAGCTTTCCCCCAAAGCCTCTAGCGGCTGTCTCATTGACAGCCACTAGAGGCGCTTACGTGTTTCTCACTGTGAAAATCACAGTGAGAGGGACGCAAGCATCCATAGGAAAGCA
Source organism: Pelobates cultripes (assembly GCA_933207985.1). NCBI lineage: Eukaryota > Metazoa > Chordata > Amphibia > Anura > Pelobatidae > Pelobates > Pelobates cultripes. The sequence goes on from OW240923.1 coordinate 78,818,376, forward strand.
TTATGAATGCTTTCCTATGCGACCGGCTGAATGCGCGCGCAGCTCTTGCTGCGCATGCGCATTCAGCCGACGGGGCGGATCGGAGGAGGAGAGGAGGAGGAGAGCTCCCCGCCCAGCGCTGGAAAAAGGTAAGTTTTAATCCTTTCCCCTTTCCAGAGCCGGGCGGGAGGGGGTCCCTGAGGGTGGGGGCACCCTCAGGGCACTATAGTGCCAGGAAAACGAATATGTTTTCCTGGCACTATACAGGGAGTGCAGAATTATTAGGCAAGTTGTATTTTTGAGGATTAATTTTATTATTGAACAACAACCATGTTCTCAATGAACCCAAAAAACTCATTAATATCAAAGCTGAATATTTTTGGAAGTAGTTTTTAGTTTGTTTTTAGTTTTAGCTATGTTAGGGGGATATCTGTGTGTGCAGGTGACTATTACTGTGCATAATTATTAGGCAACTTAACAAAAAACAAATATATACCCATTTCAATTATTTATTATTACCAGTGAAACCAATATAACATCTCAACATTCACAAATATACATTTCTGACATTCAAAAACAAAACAAAAACAAATCAGTGACCAATATAGCCACCTTTCTTTGCAAGGACACTCAAAAGCCTGCCATCCATGGATTCTGTCAGTGTTTTGATCTGTTCACCATCAACATTGCGTGCAGCAGCAACCACAGCCTCCCAGACACTGTTCAGAGAGGTGTACTGTTTTCCCTCCTTGTAAATCTCACATTTGATGATGGACCACAGGTTCTCAATGGGGTTCAGATCAGGTGAACAAGGAGGCCATGTCATTAGATTTTCTTCTTTTATACCCTTTCTTGCCAGCCACGCTGTGGAGTACTTGGACGCGTGTGATGGAGCATTGTCCTGCATGAAAATCATGTTTTTCTTGAAGGATGCAGACTTCTTCCTGTACCACTGCTTGAAGAAGGTGTCTTCCAGGAACTGGTAGTAGGACTGGGAGTTGAGCTTGACTCCATCCTCAACCCGAAAAGGCCCCACAAGCTCATCTTTGATGATACCAGCCCAAACCAGTACTCCACCTCCACCTTGCTGGCGCCTGAGTCGGACTGGAGCTCTCTGCCCTTTACCAATCCAGCCACGGGCCCATCCATCTGGCCCATCAAGACTCACTCTCATTTCATCAGTCCATAAAACCTTAGAAAAATCAGTCTTGAGATATTTCTTGGCCCAGTCTTGACGTTTCAGCTTGTGTGTCTTGTTCAGTGGTGGTCGTCTTTCAGCCTTTCTTACCTTGGCCATGTCTCTGAGTATTGCACACCTTGTGCTTTTGGGCACTCCAGTGATGTTGCAGCTCTGAAATATGGCCAAACTGGTGGCAAGTGGCATCGCGGCAGCTGCACGCTTGACTTTTCTCAGTTCATGGGCAGTTATTTTGTGCCTTGGTTTTTCCACACGCTTCTTGCGACCCTGTTGACTATTTTTAATGAAACGCTTGATTGTTCAATGATCACGCTTCAGAAGCTTTGCAATTTTAAGAGTGCTGCATCCCTCTGCAAGATATCTCACTATTTTTGACTTTTCTGAGCCTGTCAAGTCCTTCTTTGACCCATTTTGCCAAAGGAAAGGAAGTTGCCTAATAATTATGCACACCTGATATAGGGTGTTGATGTCATTAGACCACACCCCTTCTCATTACATAGATGCACATCACCTAATATGCTTAATTGGTAGTAGGCTTTCGAGCCTATACAGCTTGGAGTAAGACAACATGCATAAAGAGGATGATGTGGTCAAAATACTCATTTGCCTAATAATTCTGCACTCCCTGTAGTGGTCCTTTAATGCAAACTCACACACTTGAAAAATAATTGTAATTATATGAAACTCGTAGATTGACTGGGTCTCTCTATTTCCGTGAGCCTAAGATTTGCTTGATGACTGTTTTTTTTACATACTTTGTTATTATATTTTAATATAATAATATATGAGAAAGTTGAGATTTTTTTCTTATTGATTACTGATGAGTTGCTTACATTGATTGTCCTCTCTGAGAAATTAAAGTACTAATTTCTTCTACTTTTCACAGAACTAAAAACTGTAGAGAAGTAACAAACTAATTGTAGGGAATTATAGGCCACAATATCAACTTCGCTGTTATTAAAGGATCACTATAGGGTCAAGAACACAAACATGTATTCCTGACCTATAGAGTTAAACCACCATCTAGCCCCCTGGGCCCCTCATACCTCCATAAATATAGCAAAATCTTACTGTATTCGCCAGAAGCTGTAACTCTGCATGCTGTTTGCCTAAAAAAACAAGCAGTCTGCTGACATCATCAAGTGGTAGCCTGATCAATCACAGTGCTTCCCCATAGGATTGACTGAGACTGACAAAGAGGCAGATCAGGGCAGTGCCAACCATAGGCGTCGAGCCTATTGCACGTGGGGTGTGCACCCTAAAGCACAAACACACGCTGCTGGCGTGTGTGTGTATATATATATATATATATATATACACACACACACACTCTCACAGACACACACACACTCACAGACACACGAACACAGACACACACACACTCACAGACAGACACACACACACTCACAGACACTCATACACTCACAGACACACACACACTCACACACTGACACACACACACACACACACACTCACACTGACACATACTCACACACTCACAGACACACACACACTGACACATACTCACACACTCAGACACACTGACACATACTCACACACTCACAGAAACACACACTGACACATACTCACAGACACACACTCACACTGACACATACTCACACACTCACAGAAACACACACTCACACACTCAACTGACACATACTCACACACTCACAGAAACACACACTGACACACTGACACATACTCACACACTCACACTGACACATACTCACACACTCACAGACACACACTCACACACTCACACTGACACATACTCACACACTCACAGACACACTGACACACACACACACAAATTATTATATTTTAATTTTTTAAAAAAATGTCCACCCAGCCTCCTACCTGGAGTGCTGGTGGACTTTTCCCTGGGGTCCAGTGGGGGCGGGCGCCTTTCCGCAGTTCAGCCGCGGTGAGGGAGCTCTCTGCTGTCTGCTCCCTCTCGCCGCGCGGGCTGTCTGCTGCAGCTGGGAGCCGGAATATGAACTGCAGGGTGGGTGGAATCATCACCTCTTGCCCTCCCATGACAGGGGCAAGAGGTGAAACAGGGGGCACTGAGTGCCTGCAGGAACGCTGTTCCTGCAGGACTCAAACCATAGGCGTGCCACGGGGATTAGGGTGTGCCCAGGCACACCCGGCACACCCCGTGCGCACGCCTATGGTGCCAACATGATTCAAACACAGCCCTGGCCAATCAGCATCTCCTCATAGAGATGAATTGAATCAATTCATCTCTATGAGGAAAGTTCAGTTTCTGCATGCAGAGGGAGGAGATAGTGAATGTTTGGATGCATTGTAAGCAGCCATGACCCAGGAAGGATCTCTAACAGCCATCTGATGAGTGGCCAGTGAAGTTATCACTATGCTGTAATGTAAACACTACCTTTTCTCTGAAAAGACAGTGTTTACAGCAAAAAGCCTGAAGGTAATGATTCTACTCACCAGAACAAATTCAATAAGCTGTAGATGTTCTGGTGACTATAGTGTCCCTTTAATTCAGTTAATTTGGCTTAAAATTTGAAGTTCTCTTGTGAACATTCAATACCATTTTCTGACTTTCTGCTCAATCACAGTAAGCAAATCCTCATTCTTTTACTTCCACTAGCGCTTCTGAAGTTAAAATAAAATTGAATAAAATAAAATAGTATATATGATACGATTATATGAGTGAAATCTGTAGAAATCTGTTTGGGAGAATATAAAGGCAATATTTGATTTATAAAAATGTGTTACAAACCTTAAAATATTGATAGGATAACGCTCAACTATTAGCACAAATTGAGAAAGCTCTATATCTGGGTAAGACTGGAACACACTTCAAATTGATGGTTTTTTTTTTTTCTTGTGGGCCAGCAGAAGAAGCAGAGATATGATAAAAGCTGTACTTAAAAGACTTGAAAAGAAACATTTTGGTTCCAATTAGATAAACCTAAAAGTGATTCAAATCATGGGCGTCCACAGGAATTTTTCCAGAGGGGGACATAATTGTAATGACATCCACGCTTGGTCCCTTTTTGACAGTGTCATGAAGGGGAGGGGCATAGTCATTATCACCTAAAGCCAGGGTGAATAGCATTTTCACAACTATGGTGTCAGGAATACATGTTTGTATTCCTGACACTATAGTGTTCCTTTAAGAAAATTAATGGAACATTCTGGTCACCATAACAACTTCATCTAAATGAAAATGTTATGATGCATTTTCTTTAAGGGGTTTAACTGCTCCCAAATGGTTTAACCCCAAAAGCTTCCTCCAGCTCCAGATCTCCAGATCGCTCAGTGACAGGGCCGGCCTTAGGCCTTTAGGCGCCCTGTGCGAAAAGTCTTCACGGCACCCCCACACCAAGTTGCCTGTATACAGTCACACACACAGGCACAGGCAGACAGTCTCACAAACAGTTACAAGCAGACAGTCAGACACGCTCATTTACAGGCAGACAGTCTTACACACACACACACACACACACACACACACACACAGTTCCAGGCAGACAGTCACACATGCTCAGTTACAGGCAGACAGTCACAGAGCCAAACACACAGTTAAAGACAGACAATCACACACAGTTACAGGCACACAGTCACACACACAGTTACAGGCAGACAGTCACACACAGTCACAAGCAGACATTCACACATACTCTATTACAAGCAGACAGTCATACACACTCAGTTACAGGCATGCAGACACTCACATGCTGATAGGCAGACGCACACTCAGTTAAAGGCAGATAGTCACACATACAGGCACAGGCACACACAATGGCACAGCTACAGCGACACACACAATTGGAAGAGTGAAGAGGCAGACAGTCATACACACAGGCAGAAAGTCACACATACAGGCAGACAATTACACACAGGCAGACTGTCACACACAGGCAGAAAGTCACACACACACACACACACACACACAGGCAGACAGTCACACACACAGGGAGGCAGTCACACAGACAAACACACACACAGGCAGGCAGTCACACAGACAGACAGTCACACACACACACACACAGGTAGGCAGGCAGTCACACAGACAGACTGTCACACACACAGGTAGGCAGGCAGACAGTCACGCAGACACAGTCACACACACACACACACACACACAAACAGACTTACCTCTTTCCATTATGGCTGGAAGGGGGAGTAGATGCAGTTTGTTGTTGGGGAAGAAGGGACTCCTTCCTTCTTCCCTCTTCCTGTGCAGCAGTTACCAGGGGCTTCGGGTAGGTATTAGCTCCGCCTCATGATAAGCCCCACCGCTCAGTAAAATGTCGCTTCATGAAAATGTTTAACTTTTTTATGAATGGGGAGCTACCGATTGGCTTAGAGAGCCAGCTGACTGCTCTAGCTAATCAGTGGAACCCCTACCCAGCGGCACTCTGTGCTTCCTGACACTCAGTAAATAAAAGTGAACACATTAACACTGATATGTTTTTTACCTGGCGAGATGAGAGGGTCCAAAGTTTCCCTGCCAGGCCCAGGTACCAAAGCCTTATGATGTGGTGTCCAGAATGAAGTGGAGGGATCACTTCACTTGTCCTTTCTGCTCCAATCTCCTTTTCTTCTCCTTCATTTGACACAGTCTTCTTTTTCTTCTGACACGGGCTCCTTGACCTTTCTGCCACTTTCTGCTTATTTTGCGGCCTTCTGCTCCTTTCTCTTTCTGATCCCTTTCTGCTTCTTGCAGACCCTTTCTGCTCCTTCTCCTACTTAACCTTTGTGCTCATTGCTGCCCCTTTCTGCTCCTTGCTGTCCCTTCCTGTTCCTTTCTGCTTCTTCTTCTACTTTACCTTTGCGCTCCTTTTGCCCCTTCCTGCTCTTTGCTATCCTTTTCTGCTCCTTCTCCTACTTTACCTTTGTGCTCCTTCTGATTCTTTCTGCTCCTTTACCTTTGTGCTCCTTCTGTCCCTTCCTGCTCCTTGCTGCCACTTTCTGCTCCTTGCAGAACCTTCCTTCTCCTTGCAAACCCTACCTGCTCCTTGCTGCTTCTTCCTCCTTCTTGCTGCCCATTCCTGCTTCTTGCTGCTCCTTCCTGCTCCTTGCTGACCATTCCTGCTCATTTCTACTCCTTATCCTACTTTACATTTGTGCTCCTTCTGCCCATTCCAGCTCATTGCTGACCCTTTCTGCTTTTTGATATCCCTTCCTGCTCATTTCTATTCCTTTCTTCTCCTTCTCCTACTTTACCTTTGTGCTCCTTCTGTCCCTTTCTGCTCCTTGCTGCCCTTTCAGCTCCTTGCTGCCCCTTTCTGTTCCATCTACTTTACCTTTGTGTTGCTTTACCTTCCAGTTCCTTGCTGATCCTTACTACTCCTTGCTGACCCTTCCTGCTCCTTGCTGCCCCTTCATGTTCCTTGCTGCCCCTTCCTTCCTTGCCACTCCTTGCTTGACTGCCCCTTCATGTTCCTTGCTGCCCCTTCCTTCCCCATGTTGACCCCTCGTGCTCCTTGCAGACCCTTCCTGCTCCTTGCTGCCCCTTCCTACTCCTTGCTGCCCCTTCAAGCTCATTGCTGCCCCTTGATGTCCCTTTCTGCTCATTTCTGCTCCGTCTCCTTTCTGCTCCTTCTCTTACTTTGCCTTCCTGCTCCTTGCTGACCCTTCCTGTAGGCTGTCTCCCCCATCCCTCACTTACCCCATCTGTAGGCTGCCACCCCACCCCTCACTTACCTAATCTGTAGGCTGCCCCCATCCCTCACTTACCTAATCTGTAGGCTGCCCCCATCTCTCACTTACCTTATCTGCAAGTTGCCCCCCCCCACATGCCTGACTTACCTGATCTGTAGGCTGTCCCCCATTCCTCATTTACCTGATCTGTAGGCTGTCCCCCATTCCTCACTTACCTGATCTGTAGGCTGCCCCCATCCCTCAATTACCTGATCTGTAGGCTGTCTCTGCAGGCTGGGAGTTGCAGGCTGCATGTGCTGCTCCCCTGCGGATTCAGTCAGGAGAGAGAAGTAGGGATAAGATGTAGCTTCCTATCCCTGCCTCTCTTCACACACTGCCCTGGTATTGCAGTGTATTATCAATCTCTAAAGAAAAATACAGGACAGGCTGAAAAACCCAGCGGGTGGGGGATGGTTGGGGAAGGAGGTGGACACACATGGGCATAGTGTCCATGTGTATTTGTTGTGTAATCAGTATTTGCTTTAATTGACTAGCAAGGAGTCAGTAAAATTTTATGGCCTGCAAGGTTTAAGGTGCAGAACTACCAGAGGTGCAGCTGGTGTAACAGCACCAGGGCCCCAGCAGGTCAGGTTGCCTATGGCAGTCAGGAGCCCAGCCATGTTATTACAGTAATAGGCCAGCTGGCAAGGTCAGAATCTTCCCATCCAGCCCAGCATCATTTTAATTAACTGATAGTGCCAACCAAGAGGTTAACAGTAGAAATAGTTGTGGGTCCCCCAGCGCTAAGAAGTGCAATCATAACAAACTCACAATTGCTCTCAAGATGCCTCTCCCTGTCAGTGCCTCACTGACCAGTTCTTCTGTCAACTCTGTGTTTGGGGAGTTTGGGGGAATTATCTCACATCATCCAATCCTTGTCCCTCCATACTCAAAGCTACTGACTGCCTTGTCTCAGCAAGATCTGCTTTACAGCAGTGGTCAGCAAACCTTTTCCGCAAACAAGCCTGATGCCATGTCTGTAAATGGATGGAGGGCTGCATTAATCTATATAGCTACAAAATATAGATACTAGATTTAGTAGATGGCTACCTAATTTGGTACCCTGATGTGTAATTGCCATAAGCATACCTAACTAGGGAGCTATTTACTAAACAGCTGAATGATCAACGTTGAGAAAAGCCCTTTTCTTCTCCCCTTTCTCTTTTCATCCATATCACATTTCCCCATTTACTGTTCCCTTTTCACACATATCACCTCTCTCCATGTGATATTCTGTCCATCTCAGTCTCCTTCTCTAGCAGCATTCCTCCTCTTCAGCATTGCTTGCCTTCTTTTGCTGGTAATGTGTTGACCCATTTAATAGTAGTGTCCTCTTCTCTCATTCTCATTGCCACCATTTTAGCATAATTCATCTTCTATCATTGTCACTGCCCACTACATTCTTTTCTTCTAGTTTCATATGAGGTCCCACTTACATTCTAGAAGGGCTTCACCCATGCTGTCTCGTGGTGGGAGTGAGCCATGAGAAATAGAGCTTATGTTAGTTCTAAACATAGTTCCATCGTGGCTCACTCTGTAGTGTAGACGTCTATGACGTTGGGCTCTAAGTGGGTCCTCTGCATTGCATGCTAACAACAGCTCTGGCTAAAAGCGGCACTTCCATGGCTGGTGCAGTGGTGATGTTGGCAAGGTTTCATGCCAGATACATATTATATTTATGTATGCACTAGCAGGCCAGTATTCTGCAGGCATCAGGCCTGGTAAGGCCCTGAGGCTGCCATAGGTTGCCGATCCCTGCTCTACAGAAGAATGTAAGGAAAGCAGGTGGAATAGAGGGAGATAACATGGATAAGAGATGAGGGATAAATGGGAAAACCAAGGGTTTGAGGTGCAGGACACAGAGTGAGACACTGTAATATGTAACATGTAGAATTGAAATAATACAGATAGAATTTTCAGTAATTAATGATAACTTGTATAGAACATGTACTCTACACTATACATGGCAGCAGTTTTCATGTGCTGCCCATTAATATGTGTATGTGATGTGTTCAAGAAAATATGGTTGATCCAACAATAATGGTCAATCTGAGCAACATGTAAACATGCCTCCCATGTGTCCATATATTGGGCCCAAATCCCTCTGTCCCTCTTTCCTAGGAGCTACATTTATTGATGTGTCTGAATGTATAATCCACAGCAAAAATACTCCCAGTAATGTGTCTTTAAACTACACAAATTGTGTTTAGGAATCATACATTGTTCTTCTAAATTACATTTTAGTTGCATGCATTGTTATTAATAAGACACTTAACATTTCTCAGTACTGTCCCACCCCAGGCCACACCCCAACCCATACCCATAAAATTAAAGTGTCCCTCTTTGTTAATTTGAAATGTTGTGGGGTATGCCACAAGGTGCAGTTGCCCCCGACTGGTGCGACCACGCGACAGACTGAGCTTACCTGCCCAGCGGCGAGTTGGAAGCCACTCCTCCGGGTTCTCCTGGCCGCCTGCCCAGATTAAAGATGGCGCCGACCATGCGGTCGCAGCCATAAATAGCTTCGCCCCCCAGGGTCACACGGACGTGCATGTGACGTCACAACGTCGACACACACGCACATTCTCGGGTCAGAGTTCACCCTCTGACCAATCACAGTCAAAGGAGGGATATTTAAATCCCTGAAGTTCCCTGGTTCATTGCCCTGTCGTGGTTCCTGTTCCTGGTTCTCAAGAATCTTGCCCTGTTTTTGATATTCCTGGCATTTTGACCTTGGCTATTCCTAACTATTCTGATTTCTGGTTTCCCTGACCCAAATATGAATATGAATTACAGTTCAGACCAAAACAAAACTCTATTCTAGTCTATTATGAACTCGTCGGGGAATATTTATCAAAGTATGTTGATCTAAAAGTGGTCTAAAGTACTAAAAGTGGAACAGTAAAAACTAATGAAACCAGCAAGCACATTCCATTGGCGACTCCTCCCGCTGTACATTTTGCACCATTTTTTAGAACAGAGCCCTTTGATATGTGTATTATTTTGTAATGCATACATGTGAATCAATATAATCAATATATTTTTTCAGTGTATTACCTAACTTAGCATTGATCTGCGTGGTTGCCATCTTAAGTTTTATCTGAGTATTAGCAAGCATTAGCGTGTGTTTGTGAATCCTGATATGCCGATGTGTTCAAAAAATGTGCTATCGGAATGTTTTAGACATGGATCTGGCTAGTATTAGCAAATAAGTGGTGCTTCTGATCAAAGCAATGTAAAGCCAGGAGATACAATGAAAAAACTGTATTTTGTATGTATTCATTACAAATTAAAACACAGTAAGTCCTTGCATGCAATAATAAAAATATACGACAGTTTACTTTATGCTTCCCTGCTTAAAGGGAAACTCCAGTGCCAGGAAAACAATCCCCAGGAAAACCCCTTCAGTTACTTACCAGAGGCAGCGACATGTCCCACGTTGCTGCTTCTTCCTCCACCGCCGCTCCTCCCAGTGATTGCGTCAGCCGGTGGACGAGACTGATCCCATACACCGGCCGGGGAGACCTAATGCGCATGCGCGGCAATATCGTGCATGAGCATTAGAGCTCCCCATAGCAAAGCATTGAAAATGCTTTTCAATGCTTTTCTATGGGGAAATGAGCGACGCTGGAGGTCCTCACACAGCGTGAGGACGTCCAGCGGCTCTCTAACACAGGTTTTCTGTGTTGTGGAGAAGGAAGTGCCCTCTAGTGGCTGTCTATGAGACAGCCACTAGAGGTGGAGTTAACTCTGCAATGTAATTATAAAAAACTGCAATAATTACACTTGCAGGGTAAAGAGTAGTGGAAGATGGCACCCAGACCACTCCAATGGGCAGAAGTGGTCTGGGTGCCAGGAGTGTCCCTTTAATGCAAATTTTACCAAACTGATAATGATAAAAGTGACATTGAAAAGTATTGGAAATGTAAGGTTGTGATTGCGTCAACCTCATTAATATTTCATCTGCAGCCATTAATATGTCAATAAATATCAAATGATAGATTGTAATGTACTCTACTAATGATAGATTGTAATGTACTCTACTGTATCAATGTCTCATACTGGTTAACTTTAACATCACATTAGATTATGTGCTGTAAACTTTTTTTTTATTTTTAAAAAGCTTGGTAATCCAAGGATACATTGTTGTCCAGAAGGATCTGTTCCCCTTTTTCATATTGGGGTTTTCACCAATAGGAAACCTTGCGTTAATAAACATATCTGCTACCTAATTACCTACCTGACTGCCTATCTGTTGAATACAAGTAGATGTAAATACAGTAGATGTGAATACATTTCTTCATCTACTGATTTACATTTTATCTTCACTAAATCTTATTTATTTTTTTTGTTAGCGCCGTAATTTACCAAATAATCTAAATCTACCGAAAATGGAATAGGACAGAATCGTAATATGTCTTCAAGTGTCCCTCTCATGGTCCCAACATGAGTGATTATTTGCTTTATTTACCTGTCAATTACAGCATGCAAAGCAGAACACATCTGCTTTTAGCATACATACCTCCTAACGTTGCAAGGTGCAGACTCGGGATAGGTGGGTAGAGCTTCTGTCACTATTGAAACCCATAATGGACAGGACCACCTGGAAATGAGCATGCCCATCCACTGAAGGGCCATGTAAGTCTGCTATCCAGAATACTAGGCTGATAGACATCCTCCCGGCCAGCCTTCAGAATAGAGGACAATGCACAGGGCATGGCTAAAGCATTCTCTGCGTGGGTCCTAGTGCTGGCTGCAAAGGAAGAGTTAATCTAATGATGTGCTGCCCAGACCATATCCCGGGACATCAGGGATTTAAGGCCTTTATGTAATATTTTTGGGTAAGCTTTTTAAATTATTTTATATTTTTGGATTTGGATTTAAATATTTTTTTTTTCAGAATATTAAAATATCAAAACGATATCATATATTATATACATAAAAATATTCAAATACTTACAACAATGTCAAAATATTAAATTTTTTTAACATTTTATTTAAATATATTAAGTCATTTAAAAATGAAATCCCAAACTATTAAATTGAGGCCTAAATCTGGATTGTTGAGACAGGCCACTGAAACTGGAACTGTCATTCCAAAAAAGGACATTTGGGAGCCATGTGTGTGTGACGTGTCATGCTCGCTTTGTGGAGGTCCCAATGATATACAATGATATACAATTTTATTCTTTTTCCTTTAAAGTGGGAGCATCATCAAAATAATTTACCAGGAAATAAATAATAATATACAGTGTACATAACAAAATTATAAACGCAACACTTATAAACACAACTCAAAGATCTAAGACTTTTCCCATGTACACAAAAGGCCTATTTCTCTCAAATAATCATAATTGCAATAATCATGCTGTCTGATCAGCATCTTGATATGCCACACCTGTGAGGTGGATGGATTATCTTGGCAAAGGAGAAGTGCTCACTAACACAGATTTAGACAGATTTGAGAACAATATTTGAGAGAAATGTGTACAGTGTGTATTGTGTACATAGAAAAAGTCTTAGATCTTCAAATTCAGCTCATGGAAAATGGGGGCAGTGTAAAACATCTGGAGTTGGTTGGAAGCTCCACCATATGTAAGTTGAAATTAACATAGGTCTGCTGTGTCCTCCATATACCATAAACATACTACACTATTGGTTTTCATCATTGACTGAAGTCCATATCTCTGAAGCACCATGTGGTCATAAAACCAAGCAAACAACTAGGTGATTTCCAAACATGTTCAGATGCTTCGGGATTAGGGGTCCCTGACCGTGATGGCTAAAAAGGGGACGGAATAAGGAAGCTGATTTTTTTTAACCCCTTAAGGACCAAACTTCTGGAATAAAAGGGAATCATGACATGTCACACATGTCATGCGTCCTTAAGGGGTTAAGGGAAAGTCAACAAGCAGCTTTGTTTGCCTTGATGGACAAAAGACCAATAATGTTGGATGCATCTCCTGTCCAATCAAGCGTTGAAGGAAAATAGATGATTGATAGTTAGGGAACAGCCACTGAATGTTGTTTTTATTCACAAATCAAGTGACAAGTGACCAATAGAAAGAAAAGGAGGAGCAGTGAAATATATATACATATATATTTAGATCAAGCACTTTGACTGCAGCTATTGAGGGAGACAGACCAACATACAGAGTATGTCTGGTTTTACCTGTATGGGTGTGGGAGATAGTCTTTGTCATAGTGTGAAATAGGGTAGGCTCAGTTTTCTGCTGTGACAGTCTAGCTTCTGCCAGTTCCAATAACACCAACTTTTAGCGGGAGATAGACAGCCTGGGTTATTGTTCCTAGTGACTGGTCAGGAATGTGCACTTGAGTCACATGACTCGGACTTGACTTGGACTCAAGTCACAAATCTGATGACTTGCGACTTGACTGAACATAATCAAAGAAGACTTGTGACTTGACTTGGATTTTGACAGCAATGACTAGGGACTTGACCTGGACTTGAACCCTATGACTTAGAAAGTCTTTACATCTTCTAAACCAAAGGTCAGAGTTGTGATCAATCAAGGTTGGACCCTGGAGAATGACAAACAAAACAAAATATTTCAAATACCTAACGCGTTTCTTTTTTTAATTACACCTTAAGATATTTATTTTTGGTCAAACAATAAAACATAACAAAATGGCATGTCGGTAATTAACAAATTGAGTGATTATCAGATGATACAAACACCTCTTTTAGCAAGTTTTTTTTATTTTTTTTATTGTTAACCACCAGCTCATTTTACTACAGCTAGTTGAAGCATGATACAGTTTGTGTTTTATGGTCAAAGCAAGGGATTAGTGAAACCAGTGGACTTGTTACTGCTCCCAGTACCAGAAGACTTGTTATCCCCTAGTTTTTGTAGCCTCACCAAGCAGCAACTAAAAAAAGGTTTAGCAGAGTCTAGTTCCTCCATGCTAGCAATGCTATGTAAAACTTAACTTTCTGTTCGATTAATTAATACCATACTATTCATCAACATCTATATAATGAAAAGGTGTGCGTTCATTGCAATCACTAACCGGTGAAAATGTGTCAGAAGCTATACCAAAATCAGGCTTGTTCAGCAAATTAGAACCAAAATCTAACTCACTTTATTATTACATATTATCATCATTACATAGTTTATAAGTAATAGAAGCATTGTAGCAATTGTCATAGAGGGTAAGGTGGATATTGTCAGTGAAGTTGCTGAGAAGATAACAGAGAAATGAAAACTCCTTCCCAAGAAAAATTAATGAGCCTCTCCCTCACCTTCGAGGGCATCGCAACTAATTTGCAGTATTCAGCAAGTCTAACTTTAGCTACTAATCCCTGAAAAAATATAATGCAAAAATTGTGTAGAATAAAGGTTAAAATGGCAAATTAGAATAAAATAAAATAAGGTCACCAATAAGTATAAAGTAGCTGAGCCAGTTCAGAACCAAGCCCTGACGAACAACTGGCGAAATGATCGTCTGGGCTCGGTTCTGCTGCAATGTTTTGTGTTTATTGTATGGAATCTTTGTAAGCCCTTTATTGTTCAGTAGGGGGGGGTGATGTGTTTGTGCGGGGTCTGTTCATTAAAGGACCACTATAGTGCCAGGAAAACATACTCGTTTTCCTGGCACTATAGTGCCCTGAGGGTGCACCCACGTAGGAACCCAAGAAATATGGGCAGACTAAGAAAATAGGATGCTTCCTGTATCGAGAAAGCATGTATCCAAACTTGCTGTTTACGACAGGCTAAAATACACTGTAATTGTTATTGTGATGTTGTAAGGAGCAAATGCCTGTGGAATAGTAAAATATTTTTTTTGTTTACGTATACCCTACCTGAAATTAATTGTTTTAAAAAAAATAAAAAATAAAAAGTTTAGATATGTTTTTAGGATTTTAAAAAAAGGTAGACTTTGTATTTCTAACAGCCTATTTAAGCAACCTGACCTCACCTTTAAAAAAGATATAAATACGCTTTTCACATCCCAGAAAAGTAAATAAATAAAAAATAAAGTTCTGTATTTATCCAAAAAAGTTAAGAAATTACCAAATAAAAAGTATACTATATTTTTCAGTTGTTCTTCTGAATACATTTTTCACCCTGTATTAAAATTCTAATGTTGTATAACTATGTGGAAGAGATAACCAATGCTTTGCAATGTTTTGTGTTTACGTTTTAACAGATACGTGTATTAAACCACACTGAGCCTGTTATGAATCTCAGATCTTGTACTGTTGCATTAAAAACCACCCAGGCAATCTTTTTGCCTTACTATCCCTCTAAATGTTTAGGTTTAAGTTCCAGTATTTTAACAGCTACAACAAACATATGCTTTACAATTAATTAGGCTGGGGGGGAGGTGGGGAGGGTTGTTTGTAAGTTGTGGTAAACTAAAAAATTGCATCTTGCTTTTTAATGTACATTATGCAAAAGTATCACAACCCAATTTGGATGAGAAGCTTGCTGGAGATTTTATAGCTGTTGGACTGGTGTGCTGAGAGCTAAGTGTGAGTGATGGGAGTTACATATACCACCAGCTGTCATACACACGCCCTCATTACTGGCATAATTTACACACAACTCCCATCACACAAACACACAGGCAGCCACCTCCCGATCACACATATAACTCCAATCATACATGCAGTCACATATCCACACACAACACCCATCATACATAGTCCCCACATTAACACACTGTCACAGAACGTTCGGATCCTCACCAAGATACAAGGCAACAAGCCTAACAAAGGTAAAGTAAAGAAAGATAGTTAGGCATATTACCTGAGACACAAAGCAGGATCTGTTAAATAATAGAACTATGGCTATGAATATGTCAGACCAGGAGGAGAACAAGGAAATTAAGCGTAATAGTAAATATTGAATAAACACTTGTATAGGGTCACTGGAACTTGAGGTTAGGAACTATCCATGTCTAGTATACATATGAAAGCAGGCGTATAACAAAGACAAACACAACCAGGTTCTGGTACACTATCCAGGAATAGTATTCTCATGGTCAACTTGGCCGGTCATCTGGTACACTGTCAAGAAATAGGATTCTCGTGGTCAACTTGGCCGGTCATCTGGCCCACTGTCAAGGAATAGGATTCTCGTGGTCAACTTGGCCGGTTTGGGAACACAGTGTAATTCTAGATAAAAGCAAGGTCAATAGCTAAGCAAGGTCAAATACCAAAATTCCAAAACAAGGAAAATAATAACGGCTTGGTGGCTCTGAGAGTCAGAGAGTCATTAGATTAGATTTGCTTGGCCACTTCAATTGGCAAATTCGGTCAGTGACCCATGCACCATTGTAATGAGGTATTTAACAAAACTAAACTCTGAAAAACACCTTCTTTATAGTCTTCCAAATGTTAAAGAAAACGCCACTGAATGTAGGACTACTGCAGAACAAAATGTATTATTAAGTTGTCTTAGCGCTGATAAATATGATATGCCTGTTTCAGCCATTAAGAAACCACAAAAATAGCATGGAACCCAATTGTGGTTCCCGACTCCAGGATAAGAACCACTGCGCTATAAAAATATATGCATGGTTAGTACAAATCATTCATTAACAAGACAGATGGAAAGGCCAAGAACTCATAAATTGAGATTTTAAAGAAAAAGAGATTTCACGTGCAACAGAGTATGCTGCTCTTTAAAATACGGACAGTAAATATGTGGATTTCTTTGCTTAGAGAGGTTATTTTATGATATAGAAATTATATGGAGATTATTAAAAGGGACTTGGTGTTTTTTTGGTTTTTTTGAAAACAGACATTTCAAGGATATATTAGTTAATATGTATAGTAACAGCTTGTTGTTTCAGGGAAAAATCTGATTAAATTTGTCATTATGTAGTCAAGAAGGATTTTCCCTTTTGGTGGCACAATGGAACATTAGATATTTCTTCTTGTTTTAAATAATCAGCAGACACAGATGTGCAGAAGGTTGAGATTGAATGGTCTTGAATCGTTGTACAATTACACTCCCATCAAAGGAGATAATGCAAGTGGAGGGTTAGGAAGAAGAAATGCTGATGATGTCATTGGGGAAACCTGGGGATTTATAGTGAGTCAAGTCTCATGGAGAGATGAAAGCAGGAATAGAAAAAGGTGGCAATAAGCCCAGTACAGTATATGCCATTTCAAGAACCTGGCTTGGCTGGGCAGAGGTGGAATGCATGGAGCAATAAGAGACCACAGAGGGCCACAGATAATGGTGGATAGTCATTAGCAGAGCCCCAGAATGCTACTCCATATTCCCATCACTGCTGGATAGAAAATAAAAATGTGAGTTGTCCTGCTTGTCCTTTCCATAACATGGGCAGGCAGATACTAGAGAGTTAGGGGTTCGACACCATCTTATATTAGCTCTACGTGAAGTTAGAGGTGGGATTTGTAATAAGGTGCGACATAAGGATGGGGTAAACTAAAAATGCCCTAAGCAGAATGTTCAAAAAGTGATGCAATAAACATGGGAACAAAAAGATTTTGTTCTGTTTGGACCAGTTTTAGAACTTTTATGTTGTGTGTTTTATGTATAAATCTCCATTGTTTGAAAACATCAGTATAATATTACCATGGTGGTAATTAAGAAAATTCTCTAATAGTTTTGAAACAACTATCACAGTGCCTTCTTTTCAACTTTTTATCCCACCTCTGTCACTATTAGCATTTCACCATTCATCTCCTGATTTCTCTTCTTCTCCTCTAGGTGCATTTCTCTTTTGCTGGACACCGTTTTTTGTGGTCCACATCACACGAGCAGTGTGCGAGTCATGTAGCATTCCTGAACCGCTCATCAGCATTGTCACATGGTTGGGATATGTTAATAGCGCTCTGAACCCAGTAATCTACACCATCTTCAACACTGAGTTTAGGAACTACTTTCGCAAGGTTCTTAGGCTTTGCTGCTGAAACGTCTGGACCTTAAGGAACAATAGCTTGAGGAGTAAGGCCAAGTCAACATGCTGCTCTTTGGGAACTTCAGAGGAGACTGTTACAGAATGATGCTACCACCATGAACATGTCTTGAGTTGGTTTTCCAGGCTAAATTATGGTTATTGCAAGCTTCTGGAATCTCTATGGCTTGGGATCTCCTCAGAATACTGCAGAAAATTGAACCATACAACTACTTTATACAAAGTACAAAATGAGTGATTTTATATAGTTCAATAAATGCATTGTTTGATATACAGATGTTTGGTTCGCCATTGACTTATGTGTATGTCTGGTTTGAGATAGAAACTCATATGATACTGCATGTGACCCTAGACAGAGATGGTAAGTCATCATTTTGGTTTTAAATGACTAGAAATTTCTGGACTACAACGTGAATAGATGTGAGGCTGAATTTGATGGCCGCCAGTTTTTGTTTTTTTCAGCCTATGAAACTACGTACCTACAATCAGTTAAATATTGTAGTCCAGAAATACATGTACAAAATATGTAACTCCATAGTCACAATTTACTGATTCTAGTATTTGAGTTTGATGTATGTTGACCATTTGTCAACAATGGTCTAAACTTTGCCAACCATTCTGATGATATTATATATTGTCACTTATAGAACGGTCTCTGTTAATTGGGTGCTGATTTTCAGTATCGTACTTATCCCATTAATGTACACAGACCCTCACACTCCAGTTACCATCTCATTGTATTTGTAGAGCAACAGGTGAAGGTCTGCACCTGACTCCAGCCATGGAACTTACCAGGATTGTGATGACTATCACAGGTTGTAGAGTGTATAAATCATACCACTTGCTCCATGATTAGGTTATGGTCACATAACCAAGGTTCAGAGCAACTCCGTCATTTCACTGGTTGTACTAAGTATTACAATGGTAAGTTGAGAGTGTCTTCACGTTGACACAAATATACCAGCGTGGAGAAAGTTGACAACTGCAAGTTCCTCTTGTGCTTGTTTTTGCTCATCGCACTTCCATAGACAAACTCTGCAAGGTCTGTGAACTGTGATGATAAAGATCCTGCCACATTCAGTTGTTGCACTCAGTAGAGTTAGTGGTTGTGAAGAAAAAAAAAGTCTGATATTCATGGTGCTATTATCGTTTGATTAGTTAATTTTGCCCACGTTTAGGTTCAATGTATAAATCACCAAAATAATGGGCTCTGACCTCCACCCTCGAGTGAATTCTAATTATGCATCTGGTGGCTTCCCAGAAATTAATCTGAAATTATATTTATCATTTGCAAACAACTTTAAAGGCATGAATATCATCATGTTGCTTAAAGGGTTATTCCAACCACCATGACCACTTCAGTGTTTTGAAGTGATCATGGTGAAGTGGTCATTATCATACATGCAGAAGCCTGAATGTACCCTCCTTTCCTTCATGTATTCAGCCTTCCTGCATTAAGTTTTGAATTAAGTTTTCTTTCCATCCCTGTCCACACTTACTCTCTGGCTCAGATTGTGCACAAGCAGTCTGAGCCAGTGAAACGGTCCAATCAAGGCTGCACAAGACCCCCTACTGACATAAGATGGAGGAGGGAGATCTGTAAAGTCTTTTTTGCAACTTCTGCAACGGAAGTGACTTATTAGTAATGCCCAATAGGCAGTGGTGTATCCTGGTTTTGTGCTGCCCTAGGCAGGACAAAACTCAGACGCCCCCCCCCCCACGCCAGCCCCCTGTCCCCCAAGCCTTCTAAATACACACACACACACACACACACACACATTAACTGACAGGTACGCATACACTCGCCAACAAATATTAACACACTCACACTAACAGACACACACACACACACTAACAGACACACACACACTCACAGGCAAACATGCACTCACTAGCAGACACACACACACTCACTGACACACAGTCAGACACACACATACACACTAACAGACAAACACAGTCAGACACACACACTAACAGACACACTCACTCACTAGCAGACACACACACACTCACACAGTCAGACACACACTAACAAACACACACACACATTAACAGACACACACTCACTGACACACACACTCACAGGCAAACACACTCACACTAACAGACACACACATAGTCAGACACACACTAACAGACACACACACACTAGTAGACACGCACACTCACTGACACACAGTCAGACACACACATACACACAGTCAGACACACACTAACAGACACACACTCACTCATTAGCAGACACACACTAGCAGACACACACACACACACTCCCAGACATATACACACACTCACTCACATTAACACTTTTTTTTTTTTATTTACCCCCCCTGGTGGTCCAGTGGCTGCTGGGCAGGCGGGCGG
Organism: Pelobates cultripes; assembly: GCA_933207985.1. Taxonomy (NCBI): domain Eukaryota; kingdom Metazoa; phylum Chordata; class Amphibia; order Anura; family Pelobatidae; genus Pelobates; species Pelobates cultripes. Next base: position 78,838,519 of record OW240923.1, read on the forward strand.
CTGGCGAGGGAGCACTTCCTCTGAGCTGACTGCTCAGCTCCCTCGCACGCCGCAGAGTGAGGCTGGGAGCCGGGTTGATGACGTCATATTCCGGCTCCAAGCCTCAGTCAGCTCAGAGGAAGTGCTCCCTCGCCAGCCGCCCGCCCGCTCGGCATGTCTGTTAGCCGCGAGGCTAACTAGGCATTTGCCCTGGGCATTTGGGGGGCGGCGTTTTTTGCCGCCCCCTGGAAAATGCCGCCCAAGGCAAATGCCTTGTTTGCCTCGCGGCTAAAACGCCCCTGCCAATAGGGCATTTAAAAGAATATTAAGGGTCACAGTAGCCCATAAATCACACTTCATATGGGTTAGCAAACAGTCTATTCATTATTCTAATTGCGTAGATTTTAAAAGTACAAGTACATGGTTCATAATCTTTCTTAAAATATAAAGATGAAAGACAACAAAAAAATGGGAACAAGAACTGCACTCAGATGTATTTTCTCCAGGAACACTTTGTGGTTTATTCACTTAAAATTAAATTGCATTGAACTAAAAACCAAACAGCAAAATTTAGGTAAAAATAGCCAACTTGGAAAAACTCTCCATCACAGCCTTAACTTTGCACTTTTGAATTCACTTAAATTCGCTAGCAAATAAGCTTAGGGTGTGTCAGCGATGCCAGTTGTCACTGGTAATGCAAAAAAAAATGGGGGATTCCATCTGGACCATGGACGAGACCATCAAAAAAAGAGGCATGGCCAGTCCCTCCCAGGGCAGACCACACAAAGAGTGCTGCTGAAAAGTTCCAGTGCCGTGACATTTACCAGAGTGCAAGTATGTCTATTAATGTGCTCTCATTCCGGTTGCTGGGGACCGTTCTATGGTGTCCTTCAATGCAGAACTCCAAGGAACTAACCTGGGATGGCAGGGAAGGAACTCAATCAGGATGATCCCATTGGATCCGGGACCATTAGAAGTATGTCCCCATTGAGGTTCACAAAGGCAACTGGACAATGGAACTTCTGCCCCATAAGATTAATTTGTGATACAGAGCAATCAAATATAATAAAACATTATGTAGCACAGAAAGAAAAAAAGTTATTTTCCAGAAGGCCTTAAATGTTTTAACCATACTTAGCCTTTAATTAAAGCTAATCACTTCTCAACCCATCTCATCCCATGAAGACATCTTACTTGCTTCTTTAATAAGGGGAGCAAGCAGAAGTTGGAATTTGAGAAGTAGTCGAATTGGAGAATTTTCCAATGCAACTATTTTATTTTGCATAAAAATTAGCCATTTGGTTTTATCACAATTCACTGTTTAGTGAGTAAACCTTATAGCCTGCTGCTCATGATGACCACTGCTCACCATCACCTAGACTTCTTGCCAGTCTGATGGCCTGTACCAAGACCTTAAATATACAGAGGCTAGTGCAAAAAAAGTCACATTTTAATTCTGCCATAGGACGAGGAGATGTGTTTCAATTAATTTATCAGGCTATTCCCTTAGCCAAACAGGTCACCTTTCTGTCTTGAGAAAAACATTGTTATGGGCATCTCGTTTCCATGCTGGAAGTGCTAACACTGTTCTGTTCTACAAGATTAGCTGCCCTAGTTAAGTAATAATAATTGTTCCTAAGATTAATTATAGAGTAAACATTTTTGGCCTACATTGCAGTATGTGATAAAGTGCTTTATGTGACAATACTTAATGAAGTCGATGTATTATTCTTATTATGGAATGAACAAGAGACTTGCTAATAATAAAATACTTTTATTTACATATTTAGTTCAATATTTCTGACCAAGTAAAATTAATCAACAACTAAATCCATAATGAGCAGTGTACACACAATAAGCAAAGGGTAATTAATGGAAGAACATTTTACATCCTTTGTTGCTTTTGTACGGATATGGCTGTGTTTTTTTTCTTTGTATCCCCTAAATAGTACAGTGCTGTGTAATATCTTGAGCTATATAAATACGAAAAATTTATAATAATTACAGCTGACCGGCACATAACCTTTCGGAATATTAAATTATATCTCACAGGGATATTGTCCTCACAAAGTAGGCAAGAAGAGAAATTCGATAGCAATGGGGCACAGCATCGGCCCAAGACATAGCTAGGCATGAATCTGGAGAATATTTCATTATGCAGCATTTACAAGTGAGGGTGAAACAGATCTAGCCACTGTTTTAGCATAAAATTATTTATCAAAATATGGTCATGTTCTTTTGATTTGATTTTTGTATTTTCAAAATGTGTCCCGGTTTAAAATTATTGATGAGGCAAAGTAGATAGAATATAATGAATATTGTACAAATATTTTATAATAAGTAATGAGAGAGGGTGGAAATGAATGTTTAGCCTTCTGAGTATTCTTTCTGATAACGGTCTATGAAGTTTAAACTGAATGTTAATTCTCAATGCTTAAAGGGACACTATAGTCACCAGAACAACTACAGCTTAAAGGACCACTCTAGGCACCCAGACCACTTCAGCTTCATGAAGTGGTCTGGGTGCCAGGTCCAGCTAGGATTAACCCTTTTTTTTTTAATAAACATAGCAGTTTATTAAAGTGTGCAGCATTGACATTCAGTATCTCCACACTCTGCATGGGGATGCTGAACTTTCCCAATAATTTCCTTGTCTATAAAGAGATGCTGATTGGCCAGGGTGGCCTTTGGCTCTTTTCCCCCCATGCCCTCCAGCCTCCTTGGCTGAGATCATCAGCATTGATTATCTCAGCTAATTCAATGCTTCGAGGTGAATTGGGGGCAGGTAAGGGGGGCTGACCACTGAAACTGTAGTTTTAGAACTATGGTGTCAGAAATACACGTATGTGTTCATGACCCTATAGTGCCCATTTACACTCTCATTTTTTCCTCACAGATCACTTTGTGTAACTTGACTGACCTCAGTCATCAATAAAGTTCGTAGTGACCAATTAACACCGTGATGTTTATAACATGAAATAAAGGCCACACTTTTCCATAACAATAATTAAAAAAAAAAAATTTGTGGGGAAAAAAACCCTTAATTTATAAAATACATAATGACAGATTTTTAGTATGCTAAAAGCAGAAATCATTACAGATCCACTTTAGGGCCAACACTCCATCTATGGAAACCAACTCGTTAGTAAACTCTAGAATCCAGGGATTTCAAAGCTCAGTGAATCATAAATTCACACGCATGTCATAGCTGGCTAAATGTAAGTTTCCTGGGTTTGCTATGAAAATGGACACATGCTCAATTACAGAAATGTTTGTGAGTACAAATCAAATATTAACTCATTAAAGAAGAAGTGACAGATATAACTTTATTCTCAGACCATATTTGTTATTTCCTGTGTTTACCTGGATGGCATTGTATGAAGCTTTCTCAATATATGAAGTATCCATGAACTGACCCAGCACACTGCCATTTTCTATTTGTGAGCGTTGGGAAAATACCCAACACATCTATATAACTAACCTTATTTTGGCATACATGTAATACATTCAGAATAAATTCATCTTTCAGTTCACGGTTTATAAAATATTTGATACACATATATATATATATATTAAAATAAACAAATGAAAAAATACTGCACTTGCAATATCTGCTTTACTGTTAAAGCATCCAACAGTCTATGTTGTCATACCAATTTGTTCTTTAAGAACCACATTCCAAAAATGGAATAACCACACAGAATTAATGACTGCGGTGGGGCAGTGCTGTCAAAGTTAAAAGCAGGAAATTTCATGTTGCAAAAAGACTTTAAGGACCATTTGTGATTATCACAAAGTGTAACATTTTGTCCTAAACAGGTTTAATAAATGCATTAAATTTGTATGAAAAAAAAGATTTCAGTGGAGACTTGAAGTTTGATATTCTGCTTTCTTTGGCTCATTAAGTCTTTTTAAATTATTTTATATTATATATAAAAACACTATTGCACTATAAACACCTTTCCATTAAGAATGTCATTATGATAGAATGCATTAGGAATCCATGTTTTTTTTTTTTTTGGCAAGAGTTAAAGTTCTCGGTCTCTTCAAACTTGACAATGTGGAACATTAGTAAATATGCTCTCCAGTTTACATCAAATGTAAGAACATTTTTAGACATCCGCTCGTTATGATACTAGGCTCTTTCCCAAACGTCACCAAGCAGAAATATAACTTGTATATTCAATATGACATGGTAACCGACATCATCAAACAGGGTCTTTATCTGTTACATGGACATCCTCAGCATGGACTGAAAGGGTGGATGCCTGCCCACACAAGTGCTGATGATCTTTCCAGTCCTAAAAAAGAAAATAACTAAGTATTATTACCAGACTGAAAGTTCTACTTACAATAAGTCACAAGTCTTCAGGTTCTGCTGAGAGCAAGCTCTCAGAAGATTGCAATAAAATAAACAACCCTCAAATATTATTGATAGGAGCTGGTAAAGGGTCTTTACATTTTGTTTCTGCACTAGTTCTGGGTCAGTGAAATATAGTAGTCGGGTAACTGCTTAGACCATGGGTCCTCAAACTCCGGCCCCCCAGATATTGCTGAACTACAACTCCCATGATTCTCTGGCTATCTATGTAATTCAAAGAATCATGGGAGTTGTAGTTCAACAACATCCGGGGGGCCAGAGTTTGAGGACCCATGGCTTAGACTATTGATAGAATTACTGGGGATAACAGAACAGAAAGACACCTAAAGAACCCATAGGTCCCTAAGTAGGCTACCAGTTTGTCGTCATTTCAATCTCAGTATAGAGACGGTAAATGGAACCAATTATCTTCAGGATTAAGTTACCTAATGGTTAGTCGGGCTACGCATTTTAGAACTCTATGTTGGTGTGAATGATTAATGACTATAGAGGGATCACTGCTAGCTTTTAGAAGACCACCAGAAGATAGTAGGGGCGAAAATAGGAGAAGCCTTTTGGAGTTTGAGGAACTGTCATGGGAGCAACCCTTGTTCTCCAAGTGATCCATTCAGAGTTGCGTTATATTGGAACGGGAGGGCAGTGGAGAGGGTTAAGGGCTGTTAGCCTTCAGTTTGTAGTTAGTCTGAGCTGTATTTATCATGGAATATAATTTTTCCACAATCACTTTGTTTCCATCCTGTCATAACAAATCACGAAAGAGTAAATCAATTTCTCCTGTATTGTGACTTGTGCAGATCGATGTTAATGGCCACGCCAAGACTTACTCGGTCTATATTTATGTACAGCTATATAACAAGGATAAAATATTCAGATCAAGTCTAATATATTAGAGCCTTTCAAACAGTAGAGGGTGCTGTACATGACATTTCATTTGATGACAGGCAGTTTGAATGTTTAATTTACTATAAACTATAAAAATTCCAATTTCACAATACAGACAAACAGCCAATATGAAGGGGTTCAAAGATGGAGGAGCTGATCTCTTCGCTTGGACAGTGGTGTAATCATACTATACCATAATCCATACCTTTCTCTGGCAGAAGATGGAGCAGTAATTCACCTTGTGACAGCCAGTACATTCATTTAGGGCCTCTCTGCCACAATTAACACAGGACTGCTAAACAAAGAACAGAGAAGAACAGAAGTGTTAGACAGGCCAGTGCAGAGTCTAAATTGACATTCAACATAAGTTGTACATATGTGGTTATTCACCTAAAGTGAGAATATTAAATAGAGGCCAAAATAGCTGACTTGAAAAATGTTTATAAGTTGCTTTTACTTTGGCCTTAAATCGGAAATTTACATTGAATTCATACAATAAAAACCAAATTAAAAAAGGTTACTTGCGCACTATCGCAAACCCCTATGCACATTGAAATAACTGGAGGTTTTTAGAATCACTCCAATGGCCATTGAAGTGTAAGCTCACCTGCCACCTCAAGGAGTGATACTTAAAAAATGTAAATGTGCATAGTGGGATAGTGCGCAAGTAACTTTTTTCTATTCATTGTCTTTATTGTATGGTTTTTATTGTATGTATTGGGGCTGATGTGTACTACAGTCATTGTGCCACCTAGGAGTAGTGGGAGTTTTAGTGCATGTTTTTATTCACTTTGAATTCTCACTTTAGTTAATAACCCTGTAAAAAAAAAAAAAACTGGAAATCACCCAAACTGCATGGTTTAGTGCAGTAAAGGACCATTAACCCTACTAGGATCCTGTATAGGTTTCTCACTGCAAAATAAAAAGGAGAATTTATCATGTCTCTCACAGTGCAGTGAGTTTGACAGGTCTCATGTTTTGTGATACATTAATGCTTATGTCACACTTTGCTAGAAAACAGAATGTTTCAAGGTCAGCTCTCACGCAACAGTTTAACATTCATAGTGGTTTCTTGCGCCTACGTGAGTAGTTTCCGAGAACCTGCCCTGTTGGATATGGTTGACAAACACTGTTCATAATTTCTGTTATAATAATACATACTCAGGGCTAATAACTAAAAAGAGAATGAACAGGAATTAAAAGTAAATTTCAAACTCAATGCCAAAATAAACAATCAAAAAACAGAACTGACTTTTTTTTTTCTAACTTAACTGGCGTAAATTTTGAAATTGAATATTACTTTGAATTTCCTTGTGTGAGAACATTTTCATACAACAAGACATACCCTCTTTCCAAAGCTACTATTGAATAAGGTATACATTTGTAACACACGGCAATCTGGTGTAGTTGGTGTAGAAGCCGAGTTAATGAATTAGTTGTGCCCAGACGTTATCCATGCTGTTGATAAAATCTGTCGCTGAGGCTGCACTTCCATTGCAACTTAAAACTGTAGCAGGGTTAATAACAAAAGTGAGAATTCCAAACTACAAATTACTCTCATTACTTTGCTGTTTATATTGTGCTTTAACTTGTGTATGATATGTCAAAGCTTTATGCTTTTATTTACTCAACAGCGGATTACGATTCGGCCTAAACTATACTATGTGGACCTACAGCAGGCCAATATTCATGCTCTTCTGTTCAACAACCACCTTAGGCCTTGTTCTTTACAGTAAACAAATATTGTTATATTTTGTAATCCTATACTGCATACCATGTTGATAGATTTTGCACTTTTGTCAACTGTTATTACTGTTATTTGTGTTACCCACTGCCTATGATTAAATAAAGAATTAAAAATAATGAAAGACACTGAGGTTGGGCTGCGGTGCTTGGTTCCGGTATCTGAAGGTCAACATAATGGAGAGCGAGAGGGGAATAGTAGAAACGCAGGTGTTAGCAAGAACCCAACCGTAAAGGGAGCCAGTGGGCAAGCAGGAGGGCCCCCCGTGCCCAATAGGAATATGGTACCCCCACTTACTTAGCTACGGCTACTCCTTGCGCGTGCCATAGCACGCGACATGGGGAAGCTTCTCTGAGACAAAACAGCTGCTGGCAGGATAGAACTCCAACCACGAATGGTTTGCACAATACCCCTAATTCCGGGTTACAACCTGCCCTTCTTGACATTACCCAATGTAGGCAAGTAGCGACCCGTAGAGAGAAACCCACCGGACAAGGAGACACTAACTAAACCCCTTAGATGACCAGTTCATGGTTGGAATTAGCCGCCCAAGCTACAGGCACCAGGGCTTGAGCAGACCATGCGACTGATAAATACACGGGAAACCGTCTGATAAATTGACGACCCACCCAAGCAGACACATAACAAATTCACTGCCAAACCCCACCTGAGGTGTTAGGGAAACCTAAACGACAAGTAAACCGACCCTCAACACCCGGCAGGAGACGCCTTCCACCGGGGACCACTCAGCCCTCCCACAAGAGGACGACCCCAGGAGATTGGTACAGACAATAAGGAGTATTTAGCACACGGTCCGTAGTGGGTAGCCACGTCACTGGGGTGAGGCAGGGGGTCCTAGGGTGTTATCCGAATTTGAGGCTGTAAGTGGTCATACCCCTGACACCTCTATTCGCTGGTCGATACTGCTCGCGCCTCCAAGGGGTGCAGCTCTTTCAATGCTTTGTTTGTGATTCAATGTATTTAATAGTGCACATGTATGCTGTTATGGTATCATACGATGTTCTGTATCCTTGCACAACCAAAAATAAAGAATTAAAAAAAAAAAAAAATAATGAAAGAGAGAAAGAAAGTGAGAATTTAAAGTTAATTTCAAATTTTAGGTCAAAAACAGCTGAACTGGAAAAATTCTCTAAGTCAGCAATGCTTTCAGTTTGGCTACTCTGGCCTTTCATTTGAAATTCGCTTAGAATTGCTTAGTGCAACTTCAAACAAATTAGTCTGCAAGAATGCCCTGATTAATGGCCTTCCTCCACCATTTGTGTCATGGGGTGGAGGGTAAACATAACCATTTAGGTTTCTACCCATCCCTGCAATCCCCAGGCCTGTCTGGAGGAATACAATATAATTAATGCTCGATGTGGGGGATTCCAAGGAACTAGCTGAGCCTCCTGGTCCATATACCATTAGGCCCACAGGGTTCCCATGCCCTCTGGCCCTTATTTAACCACAAGACCAGCTTATGATCAGTCACGTGGTTCATAGTTTGAAGGACCGCAAGCTTTGATGGCCAAGTGTTTCCACCTCTGATCTCCAAAATTGGTATCACATTTTTTTTAAATAATGCATAGAAGAAAAATATTAATTTAGATTTTATATATATTTTTCTTCTGTGCATTATTTTTTAAAAATTTGATCAGCATGAACATTTATATGTATTATTTTGTTTTGATATATTTTTTAACAGCCTTTTTTTTTCCTGCAGTTTCCTTTTTTGAAGTTGTGTCTGTATACAATTTTCTCCTTTTCAAAGAAAGAAAACTTGAATATCTTGCCAGAGTATTTAAATCTTTCGGTGCCAAAGAACAGAGCGCACAGCACTGATAAAGTTATTTTAACACTCACCAATCACTTAGTGAGACCATATGCCTGGTGTCACTAAGTGTGGCATTTGTTGTCTGCAAAAAAACCCCCCAAAAAACTGACTTTTCTGCCTATGAAGCCATGGCGTCTTTTAGTAAATAGTAGTTTATATAGCCGTCTATAAAGCAGTTTCAGTTTCACTCCATCCAGAAACATAATTTAGCATCAAGTTATACTAGGAAGCAAACCAAATTTTTTTTTATAACTCTAACACAACCCCATATACTTTTCTGTCAGACTATATTAAATGAAGCATTCTTTGTTAAATACAAATACTGTGTATATCACACAATCTATGTTTCATTATTACAGGCACTTTGTTTACAATAAGGCTGTCTGCAGCGGCCTCACAATGATAGACTACAATTCTCACCTTCCTATTATAGCGCGTGAAGCTTGCATGAAAAGATTAACCGAGTTAAATTCAAAGGAAGAGCTAGTGTGCCTGATTTGAGTGTGGAACAAAATGTGTCCTCACAAAACAATCAGTTTGTAATCTCTGAATTTGTTGTATCCCATATTAGGAACAAACTGCATGTACTAAATATCAAGATACAGGCAAGGGAGAAGAATTGTAATACCACGTGGAATACATGGCTCATTATACGGTAGGAGAAAAGGTGATAACAAGTGTCTAATCTGAGAAACAAAGAAAAAATTAAGAAAACGCAGAGAGGATAGTTTTTGAAAGACTGAAGCGCATCTTGATGAGCATTCAAGGGAGCTGACTCAATGAACATGGGGGTTGGGGAGGAAGTGAAGCCTAGAATACAGAACGCAGGAGGTGCTGGAGAGAGTGTGAACAGTGAGAAGGAAGAGGACTTAAAATAGCAAGGTAATGATATGTAGAGTGAGAGGGGAGGGAGGTGTGTGTTGCGGTGTGATCGAGCTGGGACACTGCATTCATAATCCTGTGTCACCTCCCAGCTTTAAGACCTCTCTGTGTGTGAACGTATGTTACACACAATCATTTACGTAAAAAGCTAATATATGTGTGTTCTGTCAGAGATTAAATTAATTATCTCGTGAGTAGAGAGAATGTATCACGATGGAAACTATTACTCACTTGAGACATTCTAAAAGAGAGACAGAAAAAAAAGAAAAAAAAAAGACAACATATTATATACTACAACTACAATCTGGTTGTTTCTTAGCCATAAGTACAATAGATATTGTTTCAATTTTTCAAACTAAATAAATCAAGTGCTGCAATGCTTACCCTAAGGAGAATTTCATGCTTTCCATCCATTTCTTCTGTTTGCTGGAACAAATGACTGTGAAACTATAGGGAGAAACAAATTATATAATTAGTTTACTTATCAAGTAACAACATATTCCACTGTGGAATACAATGTGTATATGTGTTTTTTTTGTTAAAATAATACTTTCATGGATGGATGGATACTCCTTGTAACAAGGAGTGAGAAGGACATTAAAAGGGACACTATAGTCACCAGAACAAATAGAGCTTAATGTAATGTTTCTGGAGTCTATAGCGTGTCCTTGCAGTCATAGCTCTATAAATACTGCATTTATACATTATAGTATTCCTTTAAATGGGAGTGAGGTGGAAACACTGATGATAAAGTGGGTCTGATCACATGAAACCATTACAGGGAACGATCACCTGTAACTGACTTTGAGCTTCAGAAAGACCTTTGTAAAATCAAGGATAATTGTATCCAGCAACTTCCGCTTGTTCAATGCCATCTTAACATCATTGCATTATTTTAAAAGGATTACATGTTAAGTCACTTGAACAAAGGCCAAAAAAAGGTTAGAAAGTAAAACCGTACAGGGAGTTAGCATATTGGCCAGTAGTTTGAAATCAAATTATTGCACATTTAAATTCCCTGCAATGTACCATTTCCTGCCTACCAGTATTATATTATGAAATGAAACTGTGGCTTGACTACTTTAAACCCCGTCCAATATACCCCACAAGGTACTATTAAGTATCAAGTGAGTTCAATCTGACATTACAGCAGGCATACCCAAATATACAAACAGGGCTTATTCACTAAAGGAAGAATTCAAAGTGAATTTCAAATATAAGACTAAAGTAGCTAAACGGTAAGCAAAGCGGACTTCGAGAATGCTTTTAGATCATCTATTAGAACATTGAATTTGGAATTCACTTTGAATTCTCATTTTAGTTAATAACCCTGAGAGTGAGACCGTATTAATGATTTATAGTGCACAGCGTTTAATATCACATTGTAAGAGCCAGGTAAGGGAGGAGAATAAATTGGACACTTTGTAACAATTGCATCAATTTGGGACATTGAACTTCTATGGTGCATCACAAGATCACATTTACTCATTGTGTGTTTATTGTGTTACACAATTAGACTCTCACCAGCGGTGAGAAATCCCAGTCTAGAACATGTAAATGGCTGTAATACGAAAACAGTGACAAACTGGAACTTTAACTTTAGCTCTAAGTGGACCTAACACTTTTATGCAGTCCAGTCACTAAGGATTTAATGCCAGGTTTCAGATGCAATGGGACCTGTCTCTTAAGAAGATTAAGGATTTAATTACAGATCATCTCAATGACCTGTGTCGTGAGTGTGGAGAGGAGGGGACTATTATTGAATTGAACAGCACACTGCAAAAGGGTTAAAACATTTTCCCCTTACTAATGAAACACAATGGGGGATGGTCAATCAATTCAATTCTCCTTATGTACACATGTAGATCCAGTCAATTTTATAGCTATACTTACGTGTTTTTGTTTCTGAGTCTGCAAATTTTAATCTAATATTTAACAACAATTTAGGAGCAATTAAATTTTTTTTTCAAAAATACCACATTATTATAACTTGTACTGCTTCTGGTACCCTGGGGTGGCTGTGTTGTGATCAGTGAAGTTGATGTACAATATAATAATATTTTATTGTTGTGAATTATCTATTGCTACAAACTGTATGTACTTTAGATTTCTGTTCTGGAGAATACAGGACCTGCTCTCGATTCATAATATAGAGTGGAAACATACAGTAGAGTTTGGTTTCAATGTGTCCAAAACATGTACAAAAACGCTAAAGATCATCACTAGTTTATATTTTTTCTTACTTCTTTCCTTTCTACAGCAGCCTCACTCTTTGCTTGTTCCAGGTAGGTTTTTAGTTGCTGAGCAGTACTAATCAGCGAGTTAACCATTTCCTCCAGGTACAACCAATGTCTTTGTTGTTCCGACACCTCCAGTCCATTAACTCCACCGTGAGAAGACTCTTTTGTTGGAGTGCTGGGTGCAAGAGCCAATGCTGGGAGAGATGTTAATACTTCATGGACAGCTAGAGATACCAAGAAGGAGGTATGGAGAGAAGAGAGAGAAGCGTTTAATTATACCTCTCGGTGTACGGTCTCAAGTCCAAAAATAAATAAATAGAAGGAGTAACTAGAAAATCAAGGAGAAAACAGGTATAATGTCGGCCTGGGTTAGCACAGGTGGAAGAAAGACAGATACATTGACACAAGGTACACGGATGGGAAAAGACAGGTGGATGGTATTGATAAAGTTTTAAACTAAATTACTTTATTTTTCTTCAATAAACTCAATAATATTTTTTTTCCCCCACTGAAATTATGTTGTAAAAGACAAAATGCTAAGCTATTTCGAGAAATAAATGGCTAAACTTGTATGGTAACCCACTAAGTATAATAACGTAAAGTGCAAGACGCTTCCTATGGGTGCTAGATAAAGGGCAAAACTTAAAATCAGCAGAAAACACGCCACGCCACAAGTAGTGCTGTGCTAGTTTAGAACATTAATACCAACATTCATCCAAATACACTTCTGAAAATGATCAAAACAATAAATACTTATATACAGGGGTTCATCAAATCGGTGTATACTATATAATTAACGTGAATGTGCAGAACAGTGTATACGGTTTATAAAATAAAAACCCTCTAATAATCCCATAAACTAGAGCCTGTTCCTTGGTATGGTTTGGGGAAAATATGTTTGGGTTTCTTTACGTAATAAAAACCTGTAGAACAACACAATCCCACCATGTCTACGTATGCTATATTACCCACTGCACCCCATGTGCCTTTCACAATGTTATGGTTCTACAAGCCTTTGCTCTTCTCTCCCTTTATCCAGAGTATTACAGCTGCAGTAATTTGCCAAAATATCTGTAGCTATAGGCCCATGGCCCAACACATACTACAACATACTGGAAAGATTACTGAAAACATATGTTTGAGTACAGCACTAGCTTGCTATAGATGTCAAATTTCTATGTGCTCTATATTTTTAGGAGGGCATCTACAGGAGCTGTAAGTAGCTCCATTCATCCAAAACCAACAAAATCCTGAAGCAAGTTACTCCATAATTTAAAATAAAAAAACATGGCGGTTGATATTGGTTTGCTAAGGAGTTTCACATACGTTGGTTCATAAATGAAATGGCTTTTCTACATTTCCCATTAATATCGGTAGTGTAGATGTTATGGGTTAGTCATAGGATCCCCACTGACAACAGTGAAAGGACCAAGGTCAGTTCAGAAAACCCTGCCACTTCCTGGCGTCTACAGAAACTGAATGTGTGCAGCAAATTAGGTATATTATAAAGCGTTATGCATATTTTCTTCATAATGCACTAAAATAAAGGGTTTATTTAAACACTCTAGTCTTGGTAAAACAAAAACCCTACAGCTTAGTGTATTGGTTCTGGGTCACAGAGATTGTCTCCGCAGCCTCAGCAGTGTTTACTCTGCTGCCTAACACCACCTCTAGTGGCTGTCACTCAGATACTGCTATATAAATAATAATAATAATAAAAGGAATTCCTGGATGAGATCTTGCAAAGATTGCAGGACAGTTATTTAGCATCTCCACCCAAACAAAGCCTCACCAAAGAGATGAATTGAGTTAATGCATCGCTTGAAGGCAGTGGCGGATCCAGGGGGGGGGCAACGGGGCAATTGCCCCCCCCGAGAATTCCGCCGGTCTCCCTCCCCTGCCAGCCCTGCAATGTGCCTGCGGACCGGAGGGGAGATCACAGATCTCCCTACCCGGTCCGCAGGCACTGTGCTGACAGCCGGCAGGGGAGGGAGGGAGTGAGAGGGAGGACCCGGAGCTCAGGCTGCAGCTCCTCCGGGTCCTCCTCTCGTGAGATTTGAAGCGTTGCCGCGGTTACCACGGCAACGCTCCAAATCTCGCGAGAGTGAACTCTAGCCCGGGAGCGCGGGCTAGAGTTCACTGTAACCACTGGGACCACCAGGGAATCACCACTGGGACCACCAGGGATCGTATGTCCCCCCTCCTCCCCAGTAAAGGTAAGAAGGGAGGGGGGACATAGGATAATATTTATTTTAATTAAATAAAAAAAATATATATATATATAATTAAAAAAATCCACACACACACATATATATTGCCCCCAATACTGCCCCCCCAATACACACAAACTGCCCCCCCAGTCACACAAACTGCCCCCCCAGTCACACAAACTGCCCCCCCATTCACACAAACTGCCCTCCCCATTCACACAAACTGCCCTCCCCATTCACACAAACTGCCCTCCCCATACACACAAACTGCCCCTATGCCCCCCCACACACATGCACATGCTGCCCCCCATACACACATACCCCCCATTAGAAACCCCACTTGCCCCCCATTCACACAAACTGCCCCCATTCACTGCCCCCCATACACACACAAACTGCCCCCCATTTCACACAAACTGCCCCCACATACACACATTGCTGCCCCCATACACACACACTGCCCCCATACACACACACACACACATGCCCCCCATACACACACACACTGCCCCCCCATACACACACACTGCCCCCCATGCACACACACTGCCCCATACACACACACTGCCCCCCATACACACACACTGCCCCACACACACATACACACACACACACACACTGCCCCCCACACTGCCCCCATACACACACACTGCCCCCACATACACACACACTGCCCCCACATACACACACACACACTGCCCCACATACATACATACTGCCCCACATATACACACTGCCCCCCATACACACACAAACTGCCCGCCATACACACACAAACTGCCCCCACATACACACATTGCTCCCCCATACACACACACATTGCTTCCCCATACACACACACACACACTGCCCACCCATACACACACACACTGCCCCCCCATACACACACACTGCCCCCCATACACACACACTGCCCCCCATACACACACATACACTGAATCCCTGACATACACTGCCGCCCTCACTCACACACTACAACCTTCACACACACACTGCACCCCTTACACATAGCACCACTCACACACACCACTGCTCCTATGCCCTACTACAGCCCCATTTCCCAGCAGATCTCAGGTAAGTTGTCAAACTGTTTTAAACGGTTTGACTACTTACTGTGGGAGGGGGTCCCGGCACTATTGACACCATAACCACTACACTGAGCTGTAGTGGTTATTGTGTCTGGATTATTTCTTTAAATAATCTACAAGTGCCCCTCCCGAGATCAGGCTCTGGATCCGCCACTGCTTGAAGGTGATGCTGACTAGAGCAGTGCTCAGAGTGCCGCGCGTGCCCACTGGCCCTAAAAGCTTTCCTGTGGGAAATCAGTGGATTGCCAGAGATTATCAGTAGATTAGCCTGAGTCTGCGTGGTGGCCACAACGATACTGGCACGGCATAGGAAATAATGACTTATTTCCTACGGCGTGCCAGTCATGTTGTGGCCACCACTTACGGCCAGTATATATATTTATTTTCTTACTTCAGGGGAAAGGGGGGTGGGAAGGTGTGCCTATGGAGTACTCTAGGAATATACTTTTAATGGATAAAAATATATATATAACAAAAGTGGGTCACATTTATAGAATCTGGATGTGAATGGAAACAAAGTGTATTTTCTGACAGCTAACCCTTCCTGCTGATGTTGCCAATTAGCACCTCTGGGTGGAAGAGCTGCAAGCACTGTACATGGTTTATATTTAGTCTTTTAACGTCTCACCTCCAATATTAACCCTAATGTGCCTACAAATGTCTGCCACTCTTTTAAATACATTCAGAAGAAAGTCAACAGATAGATGGAAAAATGCAACGCAAGATAAAAAAAAAAAAATCAAATAAAAGAATACATAAAAGTCAAAAAAGTGTATCGATAGCCATTTAGTGTAGATCTTACCTGTTGCACCAGTGTATACGTCCCCCTGTGGTGGGCTATCGGACAGGATAGCGGATGCCTCTGCAGTGGTGGCACGTTCAAAGGTCAACGATTCTGAAGCGGTGATCTGTCCAGAAGACGACACTGTGACTACAGTAAATAACATTATAGAATTCTGTGAGTAGAAGCACTGGTGTCCACTACTGAAATTGTCATTAAGGTCAATGTGGCATATTCACAAAAAGTTGGAACTGGAGAAAATTGACAATGGAATTGCAATTTGTAGGAGAAAACATGTAAGCTACAGAATATCGCTTAGATTTCAATTCTGCCATTAGCAAATATATTTCACAGAGTTCAGTAAAGTACCTGAAATTTTATTTTTTCTATGGTAACAAAGGGATAAGTTCTACTACTTCATAACTGTTGAAAAATTAATGGCTGCTGATGAGCAGCTAATGATGTTGAAACTATTGGAATCTCCCTCTGAATACTTTTACCATTACCTGTTTGGTAAAAGTGAGCCCTATATCTAACATAAGCAGGCAAGCATGAGTGTTATCAAGATCATGTGATTAATGATGATTGTCATGTGTCAGTTGAGTACTCTCAGCCAGTTAGTGTGATCCCACATGGGCTTGCTTTGCTCTACAAAGTTTTTTTGGCTACTCTGGCCTTTAAGGGATCCTATAGTGCCAGGAAAACAAAGCCGATTTCTTGGCACTATAGGGTTTATAGCTCCCCCCTCCTGCAGGGCTAAAGGGGTTAAAACCCCTTCAGCCACTTACCTGAATCCAGCACCAATGTCCCTTTGGTGCTGGGTCAGGCTACGCCCACGCTCCTCCCCCGCCAACATCAACCGACGGAGGCGACCTAATGCGAATGCGCGGCAATGGCCGTGCGCGCATTAGACCTCCCCATAGGAAAGCATTATTAAGTGCTTTCCTATTGGGAAAATCATCTGAAGCTGGAGGTCCGTGAGGACGTCCAGTGTCAGATAATGGACCAAAAGTTTGATTGGATTTCGCAAACGCTTTCCAGTGGCTGTCTGGCAGACAGCCACTAGGGGCAGACTTAGAGCTGCAATGTAAACATTGCAGTTCACTGAAACTGCAATGCTTTACTTTGCAGCACTCAGTGCAAAAGGGTCACAGCACCCAGAACACTTCAATTAGCTGAAGTGTTCTGGGTGCATAGAGTGTCCCTTTAAATTTGAAATTAAATTTGCATTCCCACTTGACTAAATAAGCTGCATTTATTAAATGATGAAGGCTGGCCAGTAAAATGTATTAAACAAACAAGATTAACTAGAGTCAGAATTGTCAGAAAACAAAAACCGAATTTTAAACTTAAAGGAACATTATAGTGCTAGGAATACACACGTGTGCATTACAAAAGAAGATATACTTACCTTTTAGCCCTTGCCACGCCAGTCTCAGTGCAGCTGTGCCACTACCCTGGCTGAGATAATCAAACTTTGTGAAGGAGAGTGCACATGTGATTTAAATTGCTATGGTAATCAGCATCTCCTCATAGAGGAGCACTGAATCAATGCATCTCTATTGGGAGCGTTCAGCATTTCCATGTAGAGACTGAACCCAGGAAGCACCTCTAGTGGCTGTTGGAGAGAGAGCCACTAGAGGTGACCGTAGGCAGCAGTGTAAATAATGTAAAAGGCAGTGTTCGTGTTGCTGAACCTGTGGGAACAGGTTATAAGCCCTAGAGCCATTACATAAAGTTGTAATGGTTCTGGTAACTGTAGTGTCCCTTTAAGGCCAATCCAGCGAAACTGGAATCATTTTCCGAGTCAGATAGGCTTACCCTGAGTATTAGGAACTTACTATTTCGATAAACATAAACCCTTGACGGATTATTCCAAGTACCATGACTACTTCAGTATTTCAAAGTAGTCATGGTGTTTTAAGTCTGTATGTGCATTGTTTCAGTTTGAACGACAGGCTAATGGCTTCGGTCATCAGCATGCATAGATCTCGGTTTTGTTTTTTGGGGGGCCGGGGGCATGCCGTTAAGGGTTACTCTAACAATAAATAGTGTTTTAGCAAAAGACTATACTTTGGTTGGGCTAACCCTTTATTATAAAGATTGCAGGAAAACTGCTTGGGCTTTTTTTTTTTATTATTATTATTATTCTTTAAGCCAGTGCCCTGAAAAATATAATTTTAGATCAGTGTACAAGGAGCAATGTGACTATTTAACATCAATTATGTCACATTATTTATGTAACTTAAAATTAGAAATGCCTAAAGGCAAACTGCTTAAATTTCATTTTCATATTTTCAAGTCTTTAGAAATCCCATCGTGTCCCCTTTCATCTAGTGATAATGAACACGATGAAGACATAGAAAAAAGGTCATTCTGGTCTTACACTTTCAAAGTCATTATACACCTCAATGCCATTAACCTGTTGCTTAGTGCGTGCAGTCCTTACATGTAGCCGCAGCTGTGGTGGGCAGGAGGGTGAGGTTCTTTGCTTCTTTTTTTGCAGGGACAGTTGGCATTTCACCCTCCTTTTTACGACGCTTGTAGGGAACAAACAGGCGAACAGGGCCACTCTGTTGGAGAGATGAAAACTGAAAAGGTTAATTTTAGCATAGCCAGCCAATGAAAAGATGGATAGTGAACAGAATATTTACTGATACATTTCTTGGATCTCTCTTAAGGATGGTCTGGCTCTGGGCAGTGAAGTGACACTATAGTCACCAAAACAACTTTAGCTTAATTAAGCAGTTTTGGTGCTTAAGTTATTCCCCTACATTCCCACTGCTCAATTTTCTGCAATTTAGGAGTTACATCACTTTATTTATACAGCCCTAGCCACACCTCCCTGTATGTGAGTTACACAGTCTTCCTAAACATTTCCTGTAAAGTGAGATCTAATGTTTACACTTCCTTTATTACAAATTCTGTTTAATTTAGAATATCTTATCTCCCACTTTGTTAATAGCTTTCTAGACCCTGCAGGGGTCTCCTTTATGTTATTAAAGTTAAATTTACAGAACAGGAGAGTAAGGTCACATCTGATTGAAACTGAAACCATCTGGAGGTTTTTTCATGCAGGCTATGTGAGTCACAGCCAGGAGAGGTGTGACTAGAGTTACATGGACAGAAACAAAATGTATTTAACTCCTAAATGGCAGAGAATTAAGCAGTGAGACTGCAGGTGCATGATCTATGCACTAAAAACTGCTTTATTAAGCTAAAGTTGTTGTGGTGCCTATAATGTTCCTTTACTCAAGGAGGAATCCTAGAGCATGTTCATTATACACCCTGCTTGGCAGCACTTTCCACGTGGTGCCATCAAGATGAAGTAATATTTGCCCTGCAAACCAAACATTCAAAATATGGTAACCTTACTCTGAGGATAAAGATGAAAGGTATGCAGGTCAGCTCAGTGTCAGCCAAATGCTCTCGACCAATGAGCTAACCCCCGTACCTCCAGGCTAGCAAAAGGCTGAGAGCTTCTGGTCTTCAAAGAAGGTGGCAGCAAGCACCCAGCAGACCCCAAGTAAGTTGTTAAAATGCTATTAAATGGTTTGATTACCGAGAGAGTTTTCCCTTAATTATATAGTTTAATATCAAAAGCTAGAAGACACATCAGATGTCCTATGTCACTCACCAAGCTGAGGTCATCACAGCAAGCCGCACATGTACAGGACGCAGCGTGAGGAGTCAAAAGTCCATCCTACAAGAAGTATGTGAGCAGTTAGCCACCAACATCATTATATTATCTGTGCAGTCAAAGATTAATGCATATAAAATTCACACATCAATGTAAGTCGGTGGTTTCAACTCCTCGTAGCTATGACAGTGTTTCCACCCATGATACTTTCAATGCATCAAGTCGCTATGGCTGCACACAGATGTCCAAAGTAAATCAAGAAATAAATAGTTTTTCGTAGAAGAACTGCCTTTCCCTACTGCAATAAAATCCCTTTAACACAACGAAGATCCTGGCGATCTGCAGAATATAGTTTATTTTGTATGACAGTGTCACTGAGCTTATTATACAAGATAATTCAATGTACATAAAACCGAGCTATTTTCGCAAAAAGGTTAAAAATCATTGCTGCAAACGTTTTGGTACCTGCCAATGTTTACTTTAGTTTTCCCATTCAGCCTGTGTTCTGTAGCAAACAGAAGGTTAGCACAAGCTCATTCTTGTCATCACCAGCCATGATCTGAAGCAGATTTCAGACTGTCTGGAAACACTTTTCAATAGACTCAGAGCAGAGCTTTGAAGCAGTGTTGCAGAGGTTTCATCTTCTGCTGCTGACTTTCCTGATCAAAGTGTCTTTGTCAAGCCTTGGGTGTCGAAATGCTGCCAGGTGCATTTATTTGGCTGTTTGAAAAAATAGCTTTCATTATAAAGCTGTGTTGCAGAGTTTATTTTATGTTTTGATGCCAAATGGATCTGAAAAAGTCCATATTGGAGCACCTGCGGTGGATATAACTTCTTAGATGTAAAAACGTCTTCCTAAGATATTACATTGATGTCAAATATGTCAGTTTTTATTTTTTGCAGCTACTTTCTTTACTGTCATCGAAAAGGCAGTAATTTAAAAATAAACCAGTACCCACACTTTTAAACACACAGGTAAGCAACTGGACATTTCTGTGATTGACACTTTTAGCTTCCACTACCATACTCTTCTAAACACCTAACTCCAACCAACATATACATTCACACACAGCTCCTACCAGCATACATACATCCACACACAGCTCCTACCAGCATACATACATCCACACACAGCTCCTACCAGCATACATACATCCACACACAGCTCCTACCAGCATACATACATTCACACACAGCTCCTACTAGAATGCATACATTCACACACAGCTCCTACTAGAATACATACATTCACACACAGCTCCTACCAGCATACATACATACACACACAGCTCCTACCAGCATACATACATCCACACACAGCTCCTACCAGCATACATACATCCACACACAACTCCTACCTGTATACATACATTCACACACAGCTCCTACCAGTATACATACATTCACACACAGCTCCTACTAACATACATACATTCACACACAGCTCCTACCAGTATACATACATTCACACACAGCTCCTACCAGTATACATTCACACACGGCTCCTACTAGCATACATACATCCACACACAGCTCCTACCTGTATACATACGACACACAGTTTACTACAGCATGCAAACATCCACACACAGCTCCTACCTGTATACATACATTCACACACAGCTCCTACCAGCATACATTCACACACAGCTCCTACTAGCATCCATACATCCACACACAGCTCCTACCTGTATACATACAACGACACACAGTTTACTACAGCATGCAAACATCCACACACAGCTTCTACCAGCATACATACATTCACACACAGCTCCTACCTGTATACATACGACACACAGCTCCTACAGCATGCAAACATCCACACACAGCTCCTACCTGTATACAAACGACACACAGTTCCTACCAGCATACATACATTCACACACACAGCTCCTACCAGCATATATACATACAATCACTCACAACTTCTACCAGCATATATACATTCACACACAGTTCCTACCTGTATACATACAATGATACACAGCTCCTACCAGCATGCAAACAAACACACAGCTCCTGCCTTGATACATACAACGATACAGAGTTCCTACCAGCATACAGGGCCAGGTTGGAGAATTTAAGGCCAAGGAAACACCTTGAATGCTTTGTCATGTTTCTGAAACCATTCCTGAACATTTTTTGCAGTGTGTCAGAGTGCTTTATCATGCTGTAAGAGGCCACTGCCATGAAAGGGTGTACGTGGTCTGCAACAATCTATAGGTAGATGGTATGTGTCAAAGTACCATCCACATGAATGCCAGGACCCAAGGTTTCCCAGCAATAAAGTTTGTCAGCAGAAACATTTCGGCAATTTGAGCTCTTCTGTGTCATTAGATCAGAAAAGGCTAGCCTTCTTTTCCCATGTGCATCAATGAGACTTGGGCACCTACAATCCTGATGCTGATTCACCAGTTTTCCTCCCTTACAGCACTTTTGGTACTCACTAACAACTGCATTATGGGAACACCCACTCACTTCAAGACTATTTATGTGCCCATTTTTCTTGCTTCCAACAAATGAAATTCAAGAACTGACTGTGTTCACTTGCTGCCTAATTTAACCCACACATTGACAGGTGCCATTAAACCAATATAATCAATGTTATTCGTGTTATGACTGATCAGTGTATGTGTAAACACAGAAATGTGATGGTTTCCCTGTAAGGAATTACATAGCCTGTAAACGCACTGTATAAAAAGTGAATTTAAGCACTACCACTGATTTGTGTGCACCGCTGTTATAAATCATTTGTTTTTTAAGGAAGAAGTATATAACAGTTCTATTCTAGAAAATCTAGTAATAACATTTTGGGTTATTCACACCCTGGCTGTTCAGTCACTGACCTGAATGAGACACTGCAGGGGTCTCCCCGCGTACCGAATACTCCGCTTCCAATCCTTGCTGCTTGCCCTGCCTGCCATAGCTTCAAACTCAGTTGGTGTGTACCAACTGTCCATATGCTTCACACAGCGCCCTCTGCCACCTGAAAGCAGTAACACATGTAAAACATCAACAAACTGTGTTTGCATATACGTGTAAGGGATGTTTATCATGTACATTTTATTTCATTACTGATTATACCCTTCCAGTAGATTATGGCAGCAAAATAAAGCAATTTACTTAAATGAATAATATATGATAACAACAAGGATCAATTGTATGTACAAACATTAGCACCTATATGTACATACATATACAATTAATAAATGTACAATAGATCAGAGACCAACAATAAGGCAGCGGGCTCTCTTACTGTGTCAACCCTAGCATGTTGGAGTTTGGAAGTTTATGATTTCTGTCCTAGGATTCTCCAAACTCTGGCCCTCCAAATGTTTCTGAACTACAACTCCCATGACTCTATGAATGAAATAGATAGCATGAGAATTATGGGATTTGTAGCTCAGCATTATCTGGAGGGATGGAGTTTGGAAAACCCTGCTCTAGGGGGTGAGCAATGACTATCTATTATGTTCTATGTGCAACGGTTTAATGGTTTCCCCAATAAGAACTGCAAGAAAGTACATTACTTGATCCCAGACGGTTTTTATAGAGGATGCCACTTATATTTCTACACCGTACAGGCAACTCATTTTCGTAAACAGACGAATCCCAGTTATATTTAGTGCCATCTTTCCCAGATCCAGGCGTCAGTGGCGTGGACGGTCTTTCTGATCCTATCAAGAACAAAATGCATAGAGCTAGAGTGAACTGACACTTAAATCACACAATGTAGGCCAAAATAACTGCTGTTAATATAGCATAACTAACTCATGAGAATGTGATTTTTAAATCAACACAATAGTCTGTTTAGTGACTAATCTCTGTGCTATTGACGGCATAGAGAAACTAAAACCAGCAGCTATGGTAACGTGAACCAAAACATGACTCAATCCATGCACCCCCAATAACAACATTACTGCTAGATGTTCCATACCTGGGGTCATGGGGGCTGATGGCACTTTAAGGTCCTGCGTTTCCACAATACTCCCATCTGTGTGCACTACAATCAGAGTGGCCTTCTCTGTGCTCAGACTGTCCCCAATTTGCAGAGATGTTCTTTCACCCTGCATAAGAAATATAGCCTGTATTATCCAACTGATACACCTAGAAATTATAACAAATCATCTGTAAAAAGTGTGGAAGGTTGTTTTTAAAGATCACACACAAAATACTTTATCCACAGGGCCCCTTGGTTAAATTTTCAATGGTGCTCGATGGGGGACCTTCACACAGAGCCCATTAACTTTTTACTATCCCACTGTTGTCAATGGTGTATTCTGGTTTTGTTCTGCCCTATGCATTTTCCAAATTTCTCTTCCTGACAGACACACGCCCTCACTGATGCAAGCACTGACATACACTCACATACTGACATACACAGTCATTTCAACACACACTTTCACTGTAACATACACATTCACAGACATAGTTCTACCCTTTACATCTCTGTACCGCTTTTCAGTATACAATATTTTGATAAATCTCCTCAATTATTTCTCTTTAGTGTTCTCATTTGCAATGTGTGCATTGGCTGTGCCTGAATCTCTAAGCTCTAACCTCTTCCTACTATATGACGTTCTTAAACTACACCAGAACAGTTACAGCTGAATGTAGTTGTTCTGGTGTCTATAGTATGTCCCTGGAGGCATTTTAATGTAAACACTGACTTTTCAGTAAAAAGGTAGTGTTTACATTGCTGACTAGTGACTGACTAGCTGACTAGTGACACCTCTAGTGGCAATCATTCAGACGGCCACAAGAGGTGCTTACTGGGTCAGAGCTGCACTGACGTTCAGTGTCTCCACCCCTTGCATGCAGATGCTGAACATTCCTCATAGAGATGCATTGATTCAATCTATTTCTATGAGGAGATGCTGATTGACACAGCACATCGTTTTGCCGCGCATGCGCTATAGCCTCTCAATGCATTCCTATGGGAAAGCATTGGATTGGCTGAGAACATTAATTCTGATGATCTCAGCCAAGGAGGTGGATCAGGGGCGATGCCAGCACAGTGCTGGAGAAATTGTATGTTTTCTACTTATTTCACAAGGGACGGCCAGGCAGCTAAAATGGTCAGGAATGCACATATGTAATTCTGACCCAATCGTGTTACTTTAAACAGCAGCTGCATTGTACAGGGCAGTGCTGATTTTAATGTAATTCATTTCAAATGTACAATATTGTACCATACTGTCAATGCAAGGCTCAGAGCTTTATGGAATGGATGGATTCCCCAAATGACTGGAACTTTTCTCTAACTGGCATCCCTTAAGGCAGGCAGGCGGCTATGCTATTAAAGCGTCAATTGTATCCATATAGGTTTGTTTATCCTGTGATGTTTTACTAAGTTACACAATCTTACCAGCTACAGCCATATACTCTTGCACTTCATTTCAACTTCGATCATCTTGGACCTTTGCGCAAGTTCCTTAATTTGAGATTGACTCGTGTTAACTTGCTATGCCTCTGCGTAGACAAACTTAAAGGGACACTATAGGAACCCAGACCACTTAAGCTCATTCAGACCACTTCCTGCAATTATTGCAGTTTTTGATAAACTGAATTAATTACATTGCAGGGTTAACTCCACCTCTAGTGGCTATATACCAGACAGTCACTAGAGGGACTTCCGGTTGGCTAAGTGACTTTTAGTCACCTGACGCTGGACGTCCTCACACTCAGAATGAGGACATCCAATGCTTTCCTCTGGGGAAGTAAATGCGAATATTGTGCTCGCCGCGCATGCGCATTAGCTCCAGTCTGCTGGGTGAAGATGACAGAGAAGCTGAGGGAGAGCCAGAGCCTGTGCCAAGGACATCGGTGCTGGAATCAGTTAAGTGATTTTTTTAACCCCTTTATCACCACGAAGAGGAGCATTATAGGGAGCTATAGTGCCAGGGAAAAAAAAAAACATTTTCCTACAAGTCTATTCTCTCAATCCGTGGTATTTCCGTATTTTGACCACTTCTAAATAACTTTATTTTGGAAGGGTTCTTCTCTTCCAACAGAAGCATTCATTATTGCAATGTCTTTGGTGCAAGAAGTCTATGGGTGCATTCCCACCAGTTTCCATTAAATCATTTTCTAAAGGTTTGAGAAAAACCTGTAGTTCCCTCGGCACCTATAGCTCACCTCTGTCCGGTTACTACTACACTATCCATTCGACCTTGGATGTCTATGATTTGCTGAAGCTAATAGTACTGAGCTATCACTGCATATATACATACAAAATCTGGCATCTTTTACTTCTGTCTGATACTGCCAAGTAAAGAGGTTTTCAGGGTAATTTAAATAGTCAGGGATCCAAAATGAATCTTAAAATGGTTAGCTAAAATAGCCAAGTCAGTTATAGTTTGAGGCTGTTCAATGAATAAACCTGTGTATGTATCCCTTGCAAATGTTACCTCTGTAAATAAAAAAAAAATAACATCCCAGGCTGATTTTTCCTTTAATTAATCACCGGAAAGTGTGTCTGATAATGCAATTAGTGTCTTGTTGCTTCTGAAGTGCCAAATGGGGAATACGTAAAAACTACGCTACAATGATATAAATTACATCTATAATGTATAAGTAAATTATGTAAGTTTCCCCAAAAAGAATAACAATTATCACAATTAAAATTGTGTTATATACACTCCCAGCAGCCAAAGCACTGACTCATCTGAGCAATTAAAGGGACACTTCGGGCATCATAATAACGTAATCGGCATCGTCACTGGTGTAACTCAAGGGATTATAGTGTTGAATCTGGAGCCCAATCGGTCTGCCCATGAACATCTGCAGCAGTTCAAGGCTTGGATCAGGAAGCCTTGGATATGGATGCCGCTGATGGTCTGAAAGCGTCAGCTGTTTCCCTGTCGGATTCAAGTCTCAGACTGCGTGAATGTTTGTGGGCAAACCAATCAGGCGATGGATTTAACACTTTGGGGTTAAACTGTTCGCTAAAGGTAAGCTGGGGGAACCATAACCACATTATCTCACTGAAAAGGTTATGATGCACAGATTGCTCCTTTAACAAGTACCAGTACAAACATGCCCTTTGTGCTCCTTTTTTCCCTGGGAATGACATTAAATAGGCAAAGGCTCAGCGTGGAGATCTAACAAGCTTTTAACTCTACACAGTACTCACAAGGACATGATCAGAGAGTGAGGCGGCGCTGGCCACAGAAGTTGTGAAGACATTCTCTCCCGGGGCTCCAACACTGGACACTGTAACCTCTAAAGAAAGGGAACAGAGAGTTAAAGAGATGTCCAAAGGCTTAATACTGCCTTCAGCTCAGAATACTCAGGGGTATGTCTCCCTATAGCTGTTGCAGACTTAAAACTCCCATGATGCTTTGACAGAGTGAATGGCACACAGGATAACAGAGGATTCCCATTTTAAAAAAAATGAAATGAATTATGTATTTTAAAGGCACACTATAGTCACCAAAACAACTTAATGACAAAACAAGTTAATGGCTTGTTGGTCTAGGGCAGGGGTAGGCAACCTTTTAGTAGCACTGGGCCGATATAGGATTGTGATGTCCCGTAGCGTGCCAGTCCTATTTTTTTAAATTGAGGTGTGTATGCTGCCGTATTCTGCTTGTGTTATTTTTACCGTGGTTGCTTTGTATCATTGTATTTGTCTGTATATAAGCTATTATATTGTATATGTTCATTAGTAGTTTGTGGTATCGTGTATGATACATATGAATGTGGGCGGTGTGCGAGGGCTGCTTGTTGAATTGTGTGTGTGGATGGATATGTCACATTGTGTGTTTGGTAGGATGTGTATATGAGGGGCTGTTTGGGGTATTGCATGTGAGAGGCTGCATGTAGGGTTGTGTGCATGTATGTGGATTGTCAGTGGTGTTGAGTTTGTGTGGATTGTATGTTTGTGTGTGGGCTGTTCGTATTATTTGTATGAGGGGAGGGTTATTCTGCAGATCTCTGTATATCTAGCACTTCCTTGTGCTGCAATGCATAAATTGAGGATTGTCCTTCACCACCTCTTCGTATTAGCAGATATCTGAAGTTTTACTGGGACTCCTGATAGGACAGAGCCTGTTTTGGCTCTAGCAGCCTTGTGTGCCGTGCAGGGCACTAGTGCCGTAGGTTGCCTACCCGTGCGAGAGGTCCTGGGTTCAAATCCAGGAAGAGCTTTCATTTACAGGGGGGATATTATAGAAACATTTAAATACATAAAGGGAATCAACACAGTAAAGGAGGAGACTATATTTAAAAGAAGAAAAACTACCACAACAAGAGGACCTTAAATTAGAGGTGCAAAAGTTTAAAAATATTAGGAAGTATTACTTTACTGAGAGGGTAGTGGATGCATGGAATAGCCTTCCAGCTGAAGTGGTAGAGGTTAACACTTAAACAGGAGTTTAAGCGTGCATGGGATAGGCACTAGATGGGCCGAATGGTTCTTATCTGCCGTCACATTCTATGTTTCTATATAGATGTATAGATCATGTCCCTGCAGTCTCACAGCTCAATTCTCTGCCATTTATGAGTTAAATAATGTTGTTTATGCAGGACCCTAATCTATGTAGTTAAAGTTCAATTTACAAAGCAGGAGAGTAAGTTAAATTTTAAAGTAAGTTAAATCTGATTGAAAGTGAAACCATTTAGTTTTTATGCAGGCTGTGTCAGTCACAGTCAGGGGAGGTGTGGCTAGGGCTGTATAAACAGAAACAAAAGTGATTTAACTCCTACATGGCAGCGAATTGAGCAGTGAGACTGCAGGGACATCATCTATACACAAAAATGGCTTAATTAAGCTAAAGTTGTTTTGGTGAATGTAGTGTGTCTTTTGCATAAACTTAGGTAACCAGCTTGAGGCAGATTCTTTGCAGAACTCTGTAGTCGATACACAAAACCTGACTCCAATTCCTCAATTCATGGTACCTCCGAGTCCCTATATACTGTATAATTATATTACAATTAACCGTGTAGCTCGGCGTGTGAATAAACATATGATTTTGGGGGGTCGACTTACCCAAAGAATATAGGTCTAACATTATATAAAAAGTCTAATTTTTGCGGGTTCACTAATACGCAGGCATACACTATACATTTAGTCTGAGTTAGTACATTTTTACTAGGGATAGACCAATTATCAGGTTGGCCAATATTATTGGCCGATTTTCCGGATTTTGGCAAATATCGGTATCGGCCACTATTGATACCGATATTGCCGATAACGTGGGAAACGGCAGTGGCCTAGCGCACGCAGGGCTGGCATGTCCATAAGGCGGAACAGAAGGCCGCATTAGAGCGGAACAGAAGGCCGCACCGGCTCTGGGCACAAAAATCAAATGACCGGCAGGAAGGAAGCACACAGCGCTCCCCCTACCAGTCACCCTGTGTAGCGTGGTCGAGTGTAGAGCAGAGCGGACCACGGTACAGGAGCTTTAGTTTCCTGTACCCGGCTGGACTGACAGGAAGTGCTCACTGAGAGCTCCAGTACCGCAGTCCGCTCTACTCGGCCACGATACAAGAGACGTAATGAGGCACACCAGTGAGGGGAGAGAACCACTAATGTGGGGGAAGCACACTAAAGGACGGGGGAGAGGAACACTAAGGGACATGGAGGGAGAGGTACCAAGGGCCCGGAGAGAAGGAACACTAAGGAGGGGAACACAGGGATGGGGCAGAGGTACACTAAAGGATGGGAGAGGAACACTAAATATTCTTGAAAACATAAAAAATAACTGATTGGCATGAATATTTTGTGCAAATTGTTAAAAAAACAATTTGCAAAAATAAATAAATAATAAACAAGTTCAGTTAACAGAAGATTTGTGTAGAAACGGTTTCTTTTTTCAAAATGGTAAATGTAGAGAATATCGTTATCGGTAAGTTATTGGCTATCGGCCTGAAAGTTCACAGATTATCGGTATCGCCTCTAAAAAAATCAATATAGGTCAATCCCTAATTTTGACCAACTCAGGCTCCAGTAACTCAATTACTACTTCTGACTGATTCCACAGCACTGCTTATATGTACTTGTTAATAGCAGACTTGCGTGTTTCCCACCTATCAGCACCAAGGACAGGGACTAATACCAGGAGTATGCAGTGCTGACCACTAGGGTGCATCTGTGACCAACAGTCTGTAAAACAACTATGACAGGAATGGGTTACACTGAATAAGACTCTACTTCCTGCAACAAAATAGAACCATTAACAAATTACCAAGAGAATAATGATTAGTCATGTAATAAAGTGTTAGTATTAGTCCCCAAACAAATTCATTAAATTGTGTAATCCAGGGGTTGAACACTATTTGAAATGGCAAAATGTAGTGCGCAAAACAACTTTGGCTCTATACAAAAGAGCTCTAAATTCCATCTATACAGCGTACTAGTGGTTTTACTAGCAAATGTATAAATTGGGAGAAAAATCTGTTTAAAAATATTTTTTTCTTCCACCACAGGAGGTACTTCTGCTTCCCACTCATAGCAACAACAGCGCATGCACTGTAGTTGCTATGAAAACTCCCTAGCCTGCACTACCTGCGCTAGCTAGGTAGTATAGAAACTGAGTGAGAGGACATTCCGGCGGACCAGAGGTGGGTCTTACGGAAGTGTAAAACCCACCACTCTAATGAGATTGTGGCAGGAAGGTTGTTTGAAAGTAAGCCTCCAGGCCAGCTCCCTGCATAGAGAACCATGCAGACAGTGCTGCTAAAGCGCTTTTTACATGGCCCTCAGTGCCCGCTACACAGCGCAAGTGCATCGTTAGACTGTGTTGCCCAGGGATAGTTCCTTGATGTCCCCAAAACGTGGGACGCTAGGATCTAAAGCAGGACGGTGGGGCAGTACCCCTAAAGTGTGACAACTGGGAGGCATGTGTTTGTCCCTAAAGAGGGTGACCAGCCTTGCCTCCTCCTGCAGACCATGCACGGTGCACTTCTAAAGCGCTCCATGTATGGTCCTAATGCCGGATCCCCTCTTGAATTCTGAAATCTGCCGGTGTTCTATCAATTTGATAGAACACCGGCAGATTACACAATGCCAGACATCTCCAGGACCAAAATGTGCTTAGACATTACTGCAAAATGTGTAACTGTATAGACAAAATCTGGACTGTTTGGCACCTATGCGTCGGAGCTTAATTGAAAGCGTTTTAGCAAAAGGGGTTTGAATACTTATGTCAATGTGACATTTCAGGTTTTTTTTGTTTGTTTTGTTTTTATAAATTTGGTAAGTTTTCAAAAATCTGTTATTTCTTTGACATTATTGGATACTGACTGAACATTTATGTGACAAAATAAATGTAAATAAGGCAGCAACATTAAAAATAAATAAGTGAGGGGGTCTCAATACTTTCTGTAAACTTGATGCCAGGTAGTAAACACTGCCCTCTAGAGGGCATGTCAGGGATTATGAGAGCGCCATCTAGCGGGTCCTTGTGAGTATTGCATCAGCTCTCACCTGTGTACCCGTTTCCTGCTGCGTTTCTGCCTTCAGGCCCAGTCATGACAGTAACCGAGGTGACCTCCGGGCCGTCTCTCACAGCCGCCGCCACTGCAGCCACAGCCGCGGCGGCTTCTGAAAGCCCGAGCCGAGTAGCTTGACTTTCATCCATCGGAAATAGCCGAACACGATTTCCGGAAACGCACGAGAACCTTCGTCCGAAACCGTCCGGACCCGCAATCGGAAAGCCGTACACCGGAGCCGGAAAAAAACGACCCAATCCGGAAATAGCCGAGGGCTCCGCGATCACTCGACGCGACTCTCGCCCACGGAAACCACCGAGTGCAGCCGAACCCCGCCGAAGATGGCGCCGCGGTCTTCCGGAGACAGCAGAGCGCGGGTGTTTTCCTGAGCATGCGCAATAAAGTTAATACAAACTTCGCTAATTTCCAGTTAGAATGGAGGGCGGCCATGTTTAACGTGGGCAGAAAGCGCAGTGACGTCATGCACTTTTTTTTTCTATTTAAGTGAATTACAGAAAATCTGTAAATTTCTAAATATAATGTTTATTAACTTAAATAAAGGCAATGTGTGAGTCGTTAATATAAAAACATCCGGGTTTATTTTACAAAGTTAGCATTTACCCAGCTTTATTTCAATTGAGTTTAGTAACTCTTGGTAATTAAATTAGGAATTAAATTCTACCCTTCTCTGGCTCGGATGGTGAGATAACAAAATACAACGCCTGGGTGGGGTTTGTAGTTGGTTTATATTTACTAATCTCAAAACTTGCTATAAACTATAGGAATAAAATACACGAAGAGAAATCTGTACGAAGGTCCTAGTTCTCGATCTATTTTAATTGAATTAAAAAAAATAATAATAAAAAAAAAAAAAATTCCCATAATAAAGATGGCCGCTCGGCGGGTCACGTGACGGGTGTGACGTGCGGCAGGCGGCAGGTAGATTGGCGAGAAATCGCGGAGATTGCCGACAGGTCGAACGGGAAATCAAGATGGCGCTGTCCAGGAGAGGTGAGTGTGAGAAGCGTTACCATGGTAACCCACTTAAATTCAATTCTTCCACCTCTTTAACTGCGAAAAATATTCTACACTTGGATTAAATGGGAGTAATATATAACTAGCTGATACCAGGGCACAGTGACAGATAGGGTCTCATCTGGTTATGTTGTGTAGTGACTGCATACTGTGTTTCATTCCTGGTTACTACATGAGAGTAAACAGACATAAACAGCCGTAAAGAGACATAAACAGGGTAACCAGACATAAACAGAGTAAACAAAGTAAACAGGGTAAACAAAGTAAACAGACATAAACAGGGTAAACAAAGTAGACATAAACAGACATAAACAAAGTAAACAGACCTAAACAGGGTAAACAGACATAAACAGAATAAACAGACCTAAACATAGTAAACAGGTGTAAACAGACATAAACATGTTAAACAGACCTAAACAGGGTAAGCAGCATAAACATATAAACAGTGTAAGCAGACATAAACAGCGTAAACAAACATAAACAGGGTAACCAGACATAAATAGAGTAAACAGGGTAAACAAAGTAAACAGGGTAAACAAAGTAAACAGACATAAACAGAGTAAACAGGCAAACAGAGTAAACAGACATAAACAGGGTAAACAGACATAAACAGGGTAAACAGGCATAAACAGACCTAAACAGGGTAAACAGACATAAACAGACATAAACAGAGTAAACAGACATAAACAGAGTAAACAGGCAAACAGAGTAAACAGGCAAACAGAGTAAACAGACATAAACAGGGTAAACAGGCATAAACAGAGTAAACAGACCTAAACAGGCATAAACAGAGTAAACAGACCTAAACAGGGTAAACAGACATAAACAGACATAAACAGACCTAAACATAGTAAACAGGTGTAAACAGACATAAACATGTTAAACAGACCTAAACAGGGTAAGTAGCGTAAACAGACATAAACAGCGTAAACAGACATAAACAGCGTAAACAGACATAAACAGTGTAAGCAGACATAAACAGTGTAAGCAGACATAAACAAAGTAAACAGACATATACAGACCTAAACAAAGTAAACAGACCTAAACAGGGTAAACAGACATAAACAGCGTAAACAGACCTAAACAGACCTAAACCGAGTAAACAGACCTAAACAGGGTAAACAGACATAAACAGCGTATACAGAACTAAACAGACCTAAACAGGGTAAACAGACATAAACAGCGTATACAGACCTAAACAGACCTAAACAGGGTAAACAGACCTAAACAGCGTATACAGACCTAAACAGACCTAAACAGACCTAAAGAGGGTAAATAGACATAAACAGTGTAAACAGACATAAACAAAGTAAACAGGGTAAACAAAGTAAACAGACATAAACAGGGTAAACAGACATAAACAGACATAAACAGGGTAAACAAAGTAAACAGACATACACAGGGTAAACAAAGTAAACAGACATAAACAGAGTAAACAGACATAAACAGGGTAAACAAAGTAAACAGACATAAACAGAGTAAACAAAGTAAACAGACAAACAGAGTAAACATACATAAACAGGGTAAACATACATAAACAGGGTAAACAGACCTAAACAGACATAAACAGGGTAAACAGACATAAACAGAATAAACAGACCTAAACATAGTAAACAGGTGCAAACAGACATAAACATGTTAAACAGACCTAAACAGGGTAAGCAGCATAAACATACATAAACAGTGTAAGCGGACATAAACAGTGTATGCGGACATAAACAGCGTAAACAGACCTAAACAGACATAAACAGCGTAAACAGACATAAACAGTGTAAGCAGACATAAACAAAGTAAACAGACATATACAGACCTAAACATAGTAAACAGACCTAAACAGGGTAAACAGACCTAAACCGAGTAAACAGACCTAAACCGAGTAAACAGACCTAAATCGAGTAAACAGACCTAAATCGAGTAAACAGACCTAAATCGAGTAAACAGACCTAAACCAAGTAAACAGACCTAAACAGGGTAAACAGACATAAACAGCATATACAGACCTAAACAGACATCAACAGCGTAAACAGACCTAAACAGGGTAAATAGACATAAACAGACCTAAACAGAGTAAACAGACCTAAACAGAGTAAACAGACATAAACAGTGTAAACAGACCTAAACAGGGTAAACAGACATAAACAGCATAAAGAGACATAAACAGACCTAAACAGAGTAAACAGACCTAAACAGTGTAAACAGACCTAAACCAAGTAAACAGACCTAAACCAAGTAAACAGACCTAAACCAAGTAAACAGACCTAAACAGGGTAAACAGACCTAAACAGGGTAAACAGACATAAACAGGGTAAACAGACATAAACAGGGTAAACAGACATAAACAGCGTATACAGACCTAAACAGACATCAACAGCATAAACAGACCTAAACAGGGTAAATAGACATAAACAGACCTAAACAGACATAAACAATGTAAACAGACCTAAACAGTGTAAACAGACCTAAACAGGGTAAACAGACATAAACAGCATAAACAGACATAAACAGACCTAAACAGAGTAAACATATGGAAATGTATGGACTAGCTTTCACAGTGTAAGAAACATAGATGGGTAACCTGACTATGAAAGAAAACAGGTATATAAAATATATTATTATTATTTTTAGTTTTTTACAATCTATATTTTGCATAGCATGCTAGAGGACTAGTGAAAATTACCCTATCACCAATATCATTTGATGAAAAGCTACTGTCCTATTGCACAGGAAGATGACGTTTGGGCGAGTCGTTATGTGTTTCTATACTGGGCTTTAACTCCGTTAGGACATACTGATACATCCTAATTTTTTGGTGTGAGCAGGGCTAGTCAATTGGTAAAATCAGTCGATACCGTGGCCTCCCTGTCAGCTGGGGTAGGCTTTAGTGGCCACAAACTAACAGAATAGCTATATGCGGAGGTCAAACTAAGCGCTGTATACAGTCCCTTAAATGGGGATTTAAAAGCCCATTGACTGCAATGCTATGTGAGCAGGGTTAAATCCTTTTACACCAGGAGACCCAGGTATTGATTGATACCTTGGGCTTCCCTCTGTCAGCTGGATCCTCATTTGAGCGCTACATATTGACATTTAAACCTATTGAAAACAGCAGGTGAGCAGATCGTGCTCCGCAACAGTGATTCTGGGCTGGCACATGCTGATGGGAGACTCCCCAGGGTCCAAACAGACAATGACGTGGACTCCCCAGCATGGCCCAGTGCCGATTTATAGTTGGTGCTGGGGTTTGCCAGCTGCCCAGCACTGATTACAGTCTAATCTTCATGCCTGATTTTCAGCATTACAAGGATATCCCTGTAATGTTGAAAACAGCAAGTAGATGCCACTCGCTACTGTTTTAACTCGGAAACCCGTCTGCTGTTATAAGTACTGATATTATCAGTGGGTTTCTTTAAGGGTAGCGTTAGGGTTAGATTAAGGTTAGAGTAGGTTTAGTTGTATGGTTAGGGTTTGTGTTAGGGTTAAAGCTGTTTTAGGGTTAGGGCAGATATAAATGTAGAGTTAGTGTAAGCATAGGGTTAGGGTTGGTATGGTTTTAGGGAAGCGGGATATAGGGTTAGTGTTAACTACCAAAAATGTATTTAGATCCTAGACATATCAGGACTGACTTGTAATTCTATTTTGAACTCTTATATGATATTTGGGTATTAATTATTTCTTAGTATCCAAAGAAAGGGTGGGCAGACAGCTGAAGCTGCTCACCAACACTTATCGCAATTACTGGGTCAGTTGATGTAAAGGCCCTCTGGATCCTAGACTATGGGAAGAACTCCAACATTTGACTCTCATTGCTGAAATAAAATGTTTTTGTGCACACCCATGTATTGTACAAAAAGTACACTAATAAGGCCTTATGCCTATCCCACGCATGCCTTAACTCCTTTACTGTGTTAACCTCTACCACTTCAGGTGGAAGGCTATTTCATTCATCTACTACCCTCTCAGTAAAGTAATACTTCCTGATATTATTTTTAAAACAAAATGCAGCTAGTTGGCACCATGAACCCAATTCCTGTCACAGTTCTCCCCGTGACATCCAGACTGTTAGGCGTGGCCACCCCATAAGTGCCCAACAGGGGATTTTGAACCTGGGTCCTTCATGTCCTGGGCCTGCTATACTGCCTCTATGCAAAAGCAGATTCTGTAATTCTAATAGAATGGAACTTCAGAAGAGGAAAATGTACTGTGCAGTCCTTTATTTGAATGATTTGTTCTTATGATTTCTTTTTTTTTTCCTACACAGGAAAGAGTTCCCTGGTGGTATCCTTTTTGCACATTTTCATACATATACATTTTCTTTTTCAATTGATTTCCACACTCTCACCTGCTGTACACTGGCCACACTAGTTTGGAAATTGTTGTATGTTGTCTGTCACAATATATATTTTAAATATGTTGACAAATATGTTCTCTGTCCCCTGCCTGACCAACTGTTCTTTGCAGAGACCAATATACAGACAGCATGGAGGTCTATGCTGATAACTGAGTGACAAGAGCTGGCAGGCAGGACAATCTCATATTCTCCATCACAGCAACTACTGTGCATGCTTGTCATTCCTCAGCTCAGGCTTGTTAGAGGAGTATAGACTTTGAGTGAAAGATGTGGCTCTATTCTAGGCCAATGCCACCTCTAACATTACTGAATGCATATGTAGCTCCTTCCAGTCGGTGTGCTCTCATAGTGTCATGGCAGTCTTTAGCATGATGTGTATACGCTTGTAGAATGAAGATATTCGGTTGAGAACCGTAGTACAACATGCACTCATTGGATGTGAAAGCCCCAAGAGACATGGGTAGGTGGGCAAGTATGCTGGTCTTCCACTGTTGTTCGCCTCTATTCTCACTTATTGATGGAATTTGGAGCACCAGCAAGACAACCAGAGTGTTGTGAGGTGTGAGGCCTCATGTTAAATTGTACGTGTCATTTAATAATATGTGCGCACAATAAGACATTCAAAAACTTTAAAGGGACACTATAGTCACCAGAACAACTACAGTTTATTGAATTTGTTCTGGTGAGTAGAGTTATTACCTTCAGGCTTTTTGCTGTAAACGCTGTCTTTACAGAGAAAAAGCAGTGTTTACATTACAGCCTAGTGATAACTTCACTGGCCACTCCTCAGATAGCTGTTAGAGATCCTTCCTGGGTGATGGCTACCTAAAATGCATCCAAACAATCAGTATCTCCTTCCTCTGCACGCAGACACCAAACTTTCCTCATAGATATTTATTGATTCAATTCATCTCTATGAGGAGATGCTGATTGGCCAGGGCTGTGTTTGAATCGTGCTGGCTCTGCCCCTGATCTGCCTCTTTGTCAGTCTCAGCCAATCCTATGGGGAAGCATTGTGATTGGATCAGGCTACCACTTCTGCTGATGTCAGCAGGCAGTGGGCAGGTCTAAAGGAAACAGGGACAAAGCATGCAGCTCCAGACTTGAATACAAATAAGATTTTACTTTTTTTTTTAGGGAGGCATGAGGGGACTAGGGTGGCTAGATGGTGGTTTTAACCATATAGGGGCAGGAATACATGTTTGTGTTCCTGACCCTATAGTGCTCCTTTAATAAAAAGTGCAAACACACTTTTTTTTTTCTTTTTTTTTTTAAAGAGAAAAATTAATGGTTTATGTCTACTTTGGTATAAATGTGTACATATTGTTTTAAACTTATTTCTAATGGAATGAGGAATTGAGGAGACTGTTCCAAACAAAGTGGAAGGACACTGGCTCTGCCCCACAGCCAGCCACAAATCAAAAAGAGCACAATGCCTACCACAAGCTTACAGTCAAGGGTGATCCTTTATTACGGTGCCAAATTAACAGGTAATTTTCCGTCCTACAAGTCTTTTATCAAACCTTTAATAAAGGCCTTGTGTGGCCGAAATGTAATCTGTTAGTTAGGCACCGTAATAAAAGATTGCTTTTTACTGGATGATTTTGTTTGGCATTTTGTTTTTTTCAAACCTATATCTAGAAAGGAAAGGACAAATGGCGGCTGGTATTAGCATTTTAAATAATATACTGGTACTTCACAAATCAACAGGTAGTGTAATTTGCCATTGCTTAAACTGGTTTTCCTTCACCTGTTTCCCAGCTGTCTTCTGTTCCATTGCAAGTCCTACTTTACCTCAATGTTGCATATTATGTATTCTATTTCTTAGCTACACTGCTGATGATCATTTACAAAAGTAAGTATATTTTGTATTTCAGAGGACTGAGTGATTCTTTCATTAAAAATGTAGTTTAAAAAATGAGCTTTTTACATTTTAAGTCATTCCACCACAAACAATCTTTGTCTCAAGGCATGTTATTACAGTTCAATATGACACAAGTTAAATACCTTTCAAATTT
The DNA here is from genome assembly GCA_933207985.1 of Pelobates cultripes. NCBI lineage: Eukaryota > Metazoa > Chordata > Amphibia > Anura > Pelobatidae > Pelobates > Pelobates cultripes. The sequence goes on from OW240923.1 coordinate 78,877,020, forward strand.
TTCAGACACTTTCATTTTAGGGGTGTCAGTGAGGGTTCAGTTCAGTGTCAGTGAGAGTCCTGAGATAATTTTTGGTGACATACTAATTATAATTTAGAGCAACAAGAATGCATCTTATTTGTATAGACTGATTTCTAAACACATTCATTGAAGTTTAAAGTTGCTTTACCCTCTCCCCCCTTCCTCCCCCCTTAAAATTAGTATTTCAGAAAGATAACTGTTGTGGATCCAAATAATGATCTTTGTTATGTTCAGAGGAAGCCCAAATTATTATTACAAGTGCACTTGGAGAAGTGAGAATTAGACACCAGACACCTGTTGGTATTCAAAATAAGTCGCTGGGTTTTATACATTAAAAAGTAAGTGCTTACGTGCAAATGCTCTTGGAACAGTAATAGGAAGGGAGTACAGATAAGACATAGGGATGAACGTCATGTACACATAACAAATAAGTTCCAAGGTAAGAAAGAACACAAAGATTAGAGAAGAGACATCTCAGGTGGGGCTCTCTGCTCCCAGAACTAGACATATATGGTCTTAAAGGACCACTATAGTGCCAGGAAAACATACTCGTTTTCCTGGCACTATAGTGCCCTGAGGGTGCCCCCACCCGCCGCGCTCTGGCAAGAGGAAAGGGTTAAATCTTACCTTTTTCCAGCGCCAGGCGGGGAGCTCTCCGCCTCCGATCCTCCTCTTCGGCTGAATGCGCATGGCGCATTCAGCCGGTCTCATAGGAAAGCATTCATAATGCTTTCCTATGGACGCTGGCGTTTTCTCACTGTGATTTTCACAGTGAAAAGCACGCAAACGCCTCTAGCGGCTGTCAATGAGACAGCCACTAGAGGCTTTGGAGGCTGGATTAACCCATTTATAAACATAGCAGTTTCTCTGAACTGCTATGTTTATAAAAAAAAAAAGGGTTAATCCTAGAGGGACCTGGCACCCAGACCACTTCATTAAGCTGAAGTGGTCTGGGTGCCTAGAGTGGTCCTTTAAGTGTTGTTTTAAGCATCAAGCATTTCCTGAGTCCAAGTTAGCCAATTTTAATATATGATATCATTATATGACACCTATAAGCTTGAGCCTTGGAATCAAGATAAATTCTATCACAATAACAACTCCATGAAATATTTACATTGACTATGTTGGAATTTCACTGAAATTCCAAATCAGTCAAATATATACTAAGACAAAGTAGGGACTACCTTGTCTTAGTAAATTTCCTATGCTTTACAAAACCTGACAAAAGACAGAGCTACCACAGTCACTAGTGACTGTTATAGGGAAAATACATTGTCTGTGGAGGATCCAGTGGTCTTGTGAGAGTACAACAGTGACGTGGGTGCCTAGCAGATGAAGTAACATCAGCTGGAAAGGAGCTATAGGAAGACCGTTGTGGCGGCCACGGGGGACGGAATCAGGTCAGTAAAATGTATATTTAGTTTAAAGGGACACTTCGGGTGCCAATAATACTTTAATGCATTTGATAGATTTTGGCCTCATTATTACGCTGTATTTGTTTGCATACTCAAATCTTTATATTTTTTTGCACAAAGAAATAAATGTATTGCAGAATGCTGCACCATAAGTCTGCCTTCTTAGCCACACACCTAATTCCAGAAATACTTTATCAAATGTAAAAAGAAAATACAGTATATTAATGAGGCCAAACCCTAGCAAATGTATTAAATTAGTATTTGTGCCTGAAGTGTCCATTTAAACTAAATATACATTTTTAGTTACCTGAATCTCTGCTTAGTGGCCACCACCATGGTCTTCCTAACGCTCCTCTTCTACTCCTGGAACTTCACACTACTCTTTTTTTGTATTCCTATGTCTTAGTAACAGGAACAGACAGTACAGCATGGTAATAATGCACTTCTAATTTGTTACCTTATATATTTTGATGTTTGCCTGCTCATTAAATATACCTTTTTTTTGTGTGCCCAGGCCAGGTACTGAGTTATCCAAACAGCAACCTAGCTTTGGACCTCGGTCTGCTCTTCATTATGGCAATTCTGGAATTTTTAAGGCTCTATCTTGGTATGTATTTAACAATAAAATAAAATTTGTCCAGCAGCCATCCCACCTCAATATAATCCTATACAGGAAATATCCAGGCTTGCATGCCATCAACAAAGATATAGAAGGCTTGGCACTTTTTTTGTTGTGATCCCTTTATTCTGTTCGTAAATCAACTTTTACAATCTACTCTTGCAGGAACAAAAGGAAATTTGACAGAGGAAGAGCTCCCTCTAGGGTTCAGCTTGTTCCTCACCGCAGGAAACATCATCCTATCCATTTATTTCATAGTGTGGGAGACCTACATTCTAAGGGCAGACATAATCATCAATGCCATTTTGCTGGTCCTCTATGGGCTTGAAGTTATACTGGAGCTGTTCACAATTGCAGCATTTTTTCGTTAAAAATGAACCAACATCACCACTTGCATCTTAATTGAACTGCAATTTTTTTTATACATGGTTTCAAAAATACTTTATAGAATTTATATACGGAAGTTATTATCAATAACACTGACAGATGTACTATACAGTGTTTGCAACCTGTTCAATAAATTATAATTGTATTATTGTTTATTTAGATGACAGGATAAAAAAATATTGACAATTTTCCTTTAGAACAAGGGTTGGCAACCTATGGCCTGCATTGTGCCTTTGCCTGGCACACAAGGCCGCCAGACTCAATCGGGGCAGTTGGGGACATCAGAGAATCTCCCTAGCTGGCCAAGAGTTCACAACACTACACTACAGAGAACTCCCTAGTGAACCAACACTTCTTAGTGACTCAGAATGTTGCTGCAGGTTACCACGACAACACTCTGACTGACTGGTAATGTTCCAGGTAAAAAGGAGGGGGCAAAGAAAAAGTTTACAAAAAATGTAATTACATTTACAAACAACACCACAGACTGTCCCCACTACATATGTACTACAATCAATCCACCTACACACACTTATCAGAGACAACACACACACAATTTCACATAACAGGCAGCCCACATACACACACAAATACCATGAGCAGTTCACATGCAAACACATTATACCACAAACCGGGCACACACATACATAACACAGTAACACGAACAACACACTACACACATACACAACTCCACAAACAGCTCCTGCCATACACATGCACACCGTATCACAAACAGCCCACAGTCACTCTCAAAACTGTACAAGTCAACCCCTCCACACACATTAAAACAAACACCAATGCACATAAAATACTACACACAGCATGTATATACCCTCACATAACACCATACACAATACATATAGCCAACACACACATACAAACTCACACACGCCAAACTCTTCAACATACATATGCATGACTTTAAAAAAAATAGGGCCAGCACCCTAAGGGTGTTCAAAGTTTTACTTTGGTAAAGCACTACCAAAGGTTACCTAGCCCTGCTCTGAAAGATCAATAATTGATTACCCCTGCAAGTGTGGAAGAGTACAGACTTGGAAATTTCTCTTATTTGGAGCTTTATTTTTGAAAATATATAAAAGGCAACATTTTCACACAAAACTATTATTTTTAAAAAATATTTTGCAACCTCTGGCAACTTTATAGTTTCTCATTTGGGAAAATGTGTTTTGAAATATGTTGTGAATCAGACCAAAAAGAACTATATATGTATATTTTTATTAAAAATAATGGAAGCATGTCCTCTGTTCTTGTTTTATTTGATGCTGCCATCTTTCAATTTTATATTTTCTACATATTGTTTTCTAGTAGTTTTCATATCTTTCATTTCATCTATCGATGTGAAAATGACAATTCTAATTTCAAATGTATGTAAAAAGTGTATTAATGAATGATAACTACAACTGTAATAATTGCCTCACACTCATCTATACCTCAATGTGAATAATTAAAGACATAGCATATTTAAAAAATACGAGGAACAAAAAAAGAAAAATACAAAAATATACCTTGGCTTAGTTGCTATCTCTCATGGGGAAAGCAGACCTGTGTTTCCAGACATGTGCATGTATACAATTCTATACTGCTATACAGACAGACATGCAAATTCATACTCCCATATACACATCTGCACACTCACATACATATTAATAGCAATGCACATACACATCCACAGTTGTACACTTCCTTACACAAAAACAAATACATCTACACACACATAATATATGTGGAAATACTGTAGAGGTACATTTCAGGGTTCCAGATTTCCACTCGCCCACCAGCCATTGGTTAGTGAAAACTAAAGGGATCCTATAGTGCCAGGAAAACAAAGCCGTTTTCCTGGCACTATAAGGTTAATCGTGCCACCCTCCCGTAAGGCTGACATACAGCCACTTACCTAAATCCAGCGCTGTTGTACCTCGGCGCTGGGTCAGACTCTGCCCACTCTTCTGCCCCGCCGACAGCCAGCAGGGGAGACCTAATGCGCATGCGTGGCAATGGCTGTGTGCACATTAGACCTCCCCATAGGAAAGTATTATTCAATGCTTTCCAATGGGGAACATCTGATGCTGGAAGTCTGTGAGGACATCCAGCGTCAGATAATGGACCAAAAGTCAGTTTGGATTCCGGAAGCCATGTTAGACAGCCACTGAGGGCAGACTTAGAGCTGCAATGTAAACTTTGCAGTTCTCTTTAGCACTAAGTGCAAAAGGGTCACAGCACCCAGACCACTTCAACAGTGTCCTTTAAGCCCTGGTGAATAGAAATTCACTTTTGGTGAGTGAGTGGACCCTTCAGACTTGCAATGGCGAATAACGTTTAGTCCTGTCTAGTAATGGAGGTCTTAAAAATTTGAGTCCTATGTATGTTATTTTTATGCAAGTGTTTTCTTAGACAGACTCTCTTATATGTCTATGGTGGATGAGGTATGAAACACCCTGGTGTTTATTTACTGAAGTGAGAATTCAAAGTGAATTTCAAATATAGGGTCAAACATAAAAAATTCTCTCTGTCATCTATGCTTTCAAAATAAACCAAAAAAACAAGTGTTGCGCTTCAATTCATACTTCACATTAATGGTGAAAAAATCTATAAACAATATAACAAATAGAATCTAGTGCTGATTATCCTTATTTACCGCAACATATGTATAAAAATGTAATAGCACACACATATGAGGGTTACGCTCACTTTTACCAGAGCCCTATCAACCCTGGCTCTGGGTGAGAAAGGCTCCTCTTGAGAGGGAATAACTCCCACAATCCCCCGACAAGACAGATTTAAATCCATATAGTGGCAGTGTAGAATCTTTTAGTTTGAAGCTATAACGGAGACAGAACCAGGTACCCCCAATGGCACAGTATAATCGAATAGCCTTTATTACAAATAAACAATTCAAAACTGTAATAAAAGCTTTTCGATTACACTGTGCCACTGGGGGTACCTGGTGCTACTATTCCTGCACTAGGGATGCCGGAGACACAAGGAGGGTAAGACATTCAATTGTCTGGTTTGTTTGTGTTTTTCTTCTAAATTTCTAGTTAATAAATATACGGGCATCATATTCTGGTGCGTCTTATGTTCTGAAGAATATGGTATATGAAATCCATATCAATTATATATAAAGCACATTCCACCGTGGTCTAGCATTCAAACACAAATAGTGAAATATATAAAAATGTTATGTAAGCACCAGTTTAAGAGAAAAAAAAATATGATCTTGTTAACAGCATGCAGAACATTTGCAAATCTTTGCTATAATTAGTATAGAAGCATTTTAGGAATTCTGCATTTAGACTGTCTGATCAAAGGTAAAGGGAGGTGGAACATTCTCATGGCAGCGTACAAAGTTCATTCAGAGAAATGTGATCATTATGAAATAATCAGTCGAAACAAGTTTTCACTGGGTAAAGAAGCGACTCTTGTGTATGTTATGGTACAAGAAGTGCCTTTGTATTCCTAACATAGCTAGAATTCTTGTTTGTTTGTTTTTTAAATGTCAGATTTTTTTTTTTAATTGACATTTTCTGTAAAAAGTACATCAGATACAAGAAGGAAAACAACAAAGCTAAAATAAAATAACATCGGGAAGAAGGCCCGTACGCACAAAACCGCGAGCATTGGAAAAAGAGCCATACGCGAAAAAAGACGAGCTAACCAGGCTGGCAGCCCATGGTCGGGCCCCCTAAAAGGTGCGGGGAGCCTGGATCAGAACCAGCCAAAGTGGCAGATGCCAGTTACCCCAAATTGCCAACCGACATCGCCCCATAGACGACAGCAGCGAAGACAACCGGAAGGCGAAATGGAGAAGTAAGAGCGAGCTCAGGGGGCCCCCACCAGCAACAGCGTGGGGAGAGACGAACAGGCACCGCAGAAGCGACCCAAAGTGTCTGTGTGTGGGTATGTGTATGTGTGCTGGCATACTAGCTAATACCAAAAGGCGAAGCAATTAAAACTAGGTTTGGTGACCGGTGAGGCCCTGCTAGATGCCAAGCGGCATGAGAGGCTCTATCTACGAGTTGGCGCGAGGGGATAAAGTGGCCACTGAACGTTGTGGCGGGTGGTTGGCCTCTCGGTGACAGGTAACATAAGACAGAATGGGAGTGACAGGTGAGGCCCTCCCTATGCCACAATGCGAGGCGACTAACTATGATTTGGCCCGAGGGGCGTAGTACCTCCGAGTATGAGGATGGGTGTTGGCCTCGCGGGACCACTAACCTAAGGCGAAGAAGCCGGGGGGGGGGGGATTACAAACTAGTGGAACCCTGACAGCCAACCACAACTAACTAAGAGGGGAGGGAAGGTAGTAGTGTGAGAGAGGATGGATGTGCTGAACGTGTATCCAAAATGTGAGGGTGAACGAGGAAATACCGCAGGGTCAACCAGAACCGAAAGGGGAATAAGCACGTAGAGTCCAGGCGGCCAGGCCGAAAAGGAGCGAGCTTGGCAGTAGGCAACAGAAACCGCGGTGGTGTAAACACCACGGAGGTCACGAGACCCAGTGCGAGCGCGTATGTGTGTGATTGCATGCGGGAGTGCTGGCATGTTAGCTAATCTAAAAAGGCGAAACAATAAAAAACTAGGTTTGGTGACAGGTGAGGCCCCGGCGTGAGAGGCTCTATCTATGCGTTGGCGCCAGGGGATAACGTGGCCACCGAAACGTTGTGGCGGGGTGTCGGCCTCACGGTGACAGCTAAACATAAGATAGAATGGGAGTGACAGGTGAGGCCCTCAATGCGAGGCGACTAACTATGATTTGGCCCGAGGGGCGTAGTACCTCCGAGTGTGAGGATGGGTGTTGGCCTCGCGGGACCACTAACCTAAGGCGAAGAAGCCAGGGGAAATTACAACTAGTGGACACCTAGGACCCTGACAGCCAGCAACAGCTACCTAAGAGGGGAACGAACCGTGTGATGAAAAAGAAAGGAGGGGTATAAGGAAAATCGTAAGGCCGACCGTAACTGGAGGGCATAGTGAGCCCGTTGGAGTCCAGGTGGTCAGGCTGTAGGGAGTATGCATAGAATGCGCGTATGTGTGTATAGCCCAAAACGGGCTAACGAGGACCAGATTGTGGGCCCGGGAATAAAACACATAACGTTCCGTCCGGAAAATAATGTAGCACGGTTAGGGCGAAGTGAAATGCAGGTCAGACTCCTCAACGAGACCGAAAAACGTTCTATAACGGTATATATGCAGCCGCAGACCGCGCATTGACATAGCAGTAAAAGAAACCCGAATGCGATACACCGGGTATCTTCTATAAATATATATATATTTAAAAAATTTTTGTCTCTTACCGTTTGATTTTATTTAGGTTATTTTTTTTTTATTTTTTTTAATTTATGTTATTTATTTATTTTATAGTATTTGTAAAAGAGCTCCCCCCCCAAAAAAAAAAATCTCCAGGGGAGGACCGGTACATAAAGCCAGTTCATTTCTGCCCGTGTTATGCCATTGGGTTGCAATGCATTACAATCCAGAGTTTAGTTAATAACCCTACAAGTTGGAAATTCTGTGATTTGACTTGCACCAAGGCCTAAAACCACGTGTAAATGAATTGAAAAATGATTCAAAGTACCAGCATTTAACAGCCCTTTCCAAACCTAGCAGATTCGAAACCCTGCTCCCCTCACATTTCCCATCTGTTTCGGCTTTAGTACATACCATAGACCGGTTAGGGTTTATCCCGCAATTGGTCACTGCATTGCTGGGGCTCTATCTGCCATTTGCCCAATGGAAAATGTATATTTCTATTTCATTTGGACCCAGCACACGGTATACATTCCCACACTAACCAGGTACGTCGCAGGAAGGCATGTAGCAGGGCACAGTATTGACCAACACCTCACCAATGCCAGAGGGCTGCCGTGCAGGGAACCAGCAGGCCGTTCGCGGGAAAGACACGCAAACGCAACAACAAGAGGAACAAGGGCAAGCAGAAACAAAACACCCGAACCGGCAACCAAAACACGAGAGAGGGAAAAACAAAAACATGCGAACGTATTGGAGAGGGGACATACCTAACCGCGAAGACACCGTGGGACAGCGACCGTGGCGCAAACGGCAGGGGGCAAGTGACTCACAAAACGGAGAGTCGATGGGACGGACAGCGGAGGCTTGGAGTGCCAGGGACACCACGAGAGCCAGAGGAGGGCCCAGAAGGACCGTTGACAGCGGGGAAACAGCAGTCCAGGCAATGAAGCCACGAGGACCAGGTAAAGGGCAGTAATGGCGACATGTGAGTCGCTAAAAAAAAGTAAGGGACGGAGGAAGGTGAGTAGGGGGGTTTAAGTAGGGAAACATGCCCCTCCCACAACTGCAGGCCAAGCCTTTATGTTTATGGTATGTTTGCTGTCATTGACCTGCATACTGGTTCAACCTCCCTACAAAATATAGGCAAATCCATGGACCGCTGCAGCACAAGACCACACCCAAGTAGAGTGCAAAACTAGTAAAAAGTTAAACACAACGCTAACCCTTATCCTTCTTATTGCTATTGTCAATGAATATCCCTGATTGTTTTAAAATATCACGCTAGACAAAAAAGTCTGTGTGCAGACACCTCTGGAAGCATTGGAGATATTATCACCATGGTAGTCATTGAAACCTTGGATAGACATGGGTGTCAACCGAATTCATGACTTCTCAATCAACGGTTCTACCCTTCCCTGATTTACAACGGAAATATAATTTACCTAACTCACTTATTTTTATGTACCTTCAATTAAAGAGCATCCTAATAACAAAAGTTATGTTCCCAACGAACACGTCCACCCCACGAAATGATTCTCTAACGCTACTCCAAGATAGATGTCTCTCTGCCCCAATGAGACCTAAAGCCCTGTCTCTCTGTTATCAGGCCTTATTAGACAAAGCTCCACCAAGCTCCTTTAAATACGTAGCACAATGGGAGAAAGAAGGTATACCCAGATCACGGATGAACAGTGGCTCAAAGCATTGAATGCACTTCGGGGCATCACATCTTGCTTCTCCCATGTGGAGGCTCACAGGAAAGTTGTCTATCGATGGTACCTCACTCCACACAAACTACACAAGATATACTCTACGATAGATCCTAAATGCTGGAGATGTGGTGCACGCAAGGGACACATGACTCACACATGGTGGGACTGTAACAAGATCAAGCCTCTCTGGAAACGAGTGCAAAAACCGTTGCAGACTGAAGCAGTAGAAGCACACCCCCTCTACAATAGGTCTCTTCCTGATATTCCCCCACACCTGGAGACTGGAAATCAGAAAAATTGCCACACTGATCATCCTAGCGGCCAGAAACCTTCTGGCACTCCATTGGAAATCTACGGACTGCACGAACAACAAAGAACTAATAAGCAAAATCTACCAATACCACAGATATGAAATACTCTCCTCAGACTCTTTTGAAAAGACAAAGAAACTAGAGACACTTTGGAAGCCATGGTTGACAAGGCACCATAATCGTACTAATGCAGAGAAAGTCGAAAACTAGACAGACATTCCTCCTGGTGAGGGATAGAGGTCAGAGACAGACACTCCAGACACACTGCTGACACACAAATATGACCAGACATACCCAAATGAGAAGTAGTTAACACACATTTTCACACATTTATACCCAGTTTAATGCTTTACCGACCCTTCCCCCCCCTCCCGCCCCCCAGCCATATCCCCACTAGGGCACAAAGACCAGATCGGCTACATATGCAGACAACCCAAATGGCTGGACATGTGCAGGATTTATGTGCAAACTCTCTGTTTTTAATAGATAGGGCCCCAAACTGACAGCGAACAACCCTCTATCCCACAGAACGATCAGAGTACAGAAAGAGATCCACATCAATGCACCCCGCTGAGACTAGAGGTTATAAATTAGATATCTAGGTGTTTGCTCATGGTTTGGTATAGGCTGCTTAGGTGTTTGACATTAGCTGTACTGATAATCTAACGGCGTTACCAACGCCTCAGGCGCAATAAATGTTTCTTTCATACTGTGCCCAGGAATGATGTCCGTGTATGTACAGGCATAACTTTTGATTGTTATATGAAAACGGAATTGTTTGTATAACTGGATTTGCCCCTCCCCTTTTCTTTTCTGTATCCCAATTTACCTTTTTCTGAAAAATAAAATCTCATATTGGAAAAAAAAAATATCACGCTAGGGGGCAGCGTTAAAATATTTTCTCTGAAAAGGCAGTGTTTACAGTGCTAGGGCTGCAGGGCCATGCTATAGAAACCAGACCCACTATATTAAGCTGTAGTGATTCTGGAGACAATAGTGTCCCTTTAATCTTTTAACATACCAATTTATTCTTTATGATGTTACACTTCCAGATACTCCATCCACAGCTGTTCAAGAGTCATTTGCACCATGATCTCTACAATAATAGTTCTAATAATATTAAATATTGGTACTTAGAGTGCTCACTTAATCCACATTACCTTCAGATCTAAGTTCTCCTGTACAATACTAACTTCAGATCTCATCTGTATAATGCATCCTATGGTAAAATGGCAAAACATACCCAAGACCAAAAAACGACGTGAGATACCACTCTTAAACACATGGTGGCGCCTGCTTCATTCAGAATTCTGTAATTACAGTAAAGCCACCCTGATGGAAGCCACATTAATATGTAATGTGCGTAGCCTGGTACTGTGTAAAACATTGAGACTTTCCATGGGATGATGATGTTAGGGGTTGAATTAACCCACGCACATTATCCCCACACATTCAGGAATATTCATTGATTTGAGAAGTCAAAAACTGAATTTTAAATTTCAGACTAAAGTGGCCAAACTGGAAACAGAACTGACTTAGAGAGCTTTCACTAAATAGATTAGTGAGGAATTCAAAGGCAATTTAGAGTTCAATTCTTCTGCTGCCGGAGGTGTAACTTCACCTCCCGCAGCATCATTGGCTCGTCATTATCCAACCAGGAACAAGAGTTTCTAGCCAGGGAAAGGACCAGGCGCAGCAAGGATAGACGGTCCACTACGGGTCGGCGCAGCAGAGTAGGAATCCCTTCTGTTAGGCATTACAGCAGGGGGCATTCCACTTCTTGAGAAGGAAGGGCAAGGAGCCGGCGCATGGCTTCTAGGTCGCATAGCAGTAGCTATCGGAGGGGTACACTTACCCCATACAGCCAATCTGGCCAGACGGCCAGACACTGTAAGGACAGGGAATGTGGTCGGGAACGTGGGAAGGATTGGGCTCATGTGAGCAGACTACGCAGGTTGTCTTCTTCCTGCAGGTCAGCAACCCCTTCTTCTATGGTCCTGAGGCCAGGGGCGTTTTAGCCGCGAGGCAAACAAGGCATTTGCCTTGGGCGGCATTTTTCAGGGGGCGGCAAAAAAAGCCGCCCCCCAAATGCCCAAGGCAAATGTCATGTTAGCCTCGCGGCTAACAGACATGCTGGGTGCCGGGCGGCATTGGCGGGTGGCTGACGAGGGAGCTGAGCAGTCAGCTCACAGGAAAAGCTCCCTCGTCAGCCGCCCACCCGCCAATGCCGCCCACCCAGCAGCCACTGGACCACCAGGGAGATAGAGAACCCCTTCCCTCCCCAGCACTCCCAAAGGTAAGGAGGCTGGAGGGGGAGGGGGGGGAGGTTTAAAAAGTACATGTGTTAATGTGAGTGTGTGTTAGTGTGTGTGTCTGTTAGTGTGTTATTGTGTGTGTCTGTTAGTGTGTGTGTCTGTTAGTGAGTGTGTGTGTCTGTTAGTGAGTGTGTGTTAGTGTGTGTGTCTGTTAGTGTGTTATTGTGTGTGTCTGTTAGTGTGTGTGCTAGTGTGTGTGTCTGTTAGTGTGTTATTGTGTGTGTCTGTTAGTGTGTGTG
>OW240923.1:78898774-78916191 GCA_933207985.1 Pelobates cultripes
CCATTCTCATTATGGCCCCCACCCGCCGCCCAGGGGTGGGGGCCGGGGGGGCAGTAGGTCCCCCCCCATTCTCACTTATGGCCCCCACCCGCCGCCCAGGGGTGGGGGCCGGGCAGGGGGCTACTAGGTCTCCCACCCCCATTTTAGTAGGGCCCCCACCCGTGGTTTATTTGGGGTTTAGGGGGGGGCCAATAGTTTTTTTTACAGTGAGCAGCCACAGGCTGCTCACTGTTTACCAGACATGCCCCTACTCGCTGTATAGCGAGTAGGGGCATTTAATTTACTAATACTAAGTAATCTTTACTTAGTATTAGTAAATGTGGCTGAAAGACCAATTTAGGTCTTTCAGCCTTTTAGTAGATAGCTCCCTGATACCGTGGGAATTAGGGAGTTATCTACTAAGCGGCTGCAAGATGCAGCCACAGCATGAATAGGATCGAGTTTCATTCATTAGAATGAAATTCCGATCCGAATAAAGTGCCGAATTGCGTTCTAAAAGAAACGAACAGACTGTTCTCATTCAGTTAGAATGCAATTCGGCAGTTTTGTGGAAAGTGACAGGAAGCATTATGGGAACACAGAGGAAAGCTAGGGATCATGGGAAAATTGCTCTGACCAGCGGAAATGAAGCACACTTTGCTCCTCCGCTGGTCAGAGCTGGTCAAGCGGAGGAATCCTCCATAAGGCAAAGAGTCCCTACTTTGTCTTATGATTTTAAAGAAAACTAAAGAAGATAGGAAGAAAAGAATAACAGATCCTGAGAGGGGGGGAGAAGAGGAAGAGATTGAGGAAAGGTAAGTTCGGCATGACAGTGCCGCTTTAAGCTGAAGTGGTCTGGGTGCCTAGAGTGGTCCTTTAAGTGTTGTTTTAAGCATCAAGCATTTCCTGAGTCCAAGTTAGCCAATTTTAATATATGATATCATTATATGACACCTATAAGCTTGAGCCTTGGAATCAAGATAAATTCTATCACAATAACAACTCCATGAAATATTTACATTGACTATGTTGGAATTTCACTGAAATTCCAAATCAGTCAAATATATACTAAGACAAAGTAGGGACTACCTTGTCTTAGTAAATTTCCTATGCTTTACAAAACCTGACAAAAGACAGAGCTACCACAGTCACTAGTGACTGTTATAGGGAAAATACATTGTCTGTGGAGGATCCAGTGGTCTTGTGAGAGTACAACAGTGACGTGGGTGCCTAGCAGATGAAGTAACATCAGCTGGAAAGGAGCTATAGGAAGACCGTTGTGGCGGCCACGGGGGACGGAATCAGGTCAGTAAAATGTATATTTAGTTTAAAGGGACACTTCGGGTGCCAATAATACTTTAAAGCATTTGATAGATTTTGGCCTCATTATTACGCTGTATTTGTTTGCATACTCAAATCTTTATATTTTTTTGCACAAAGAAATAAATGTATTGCAGAATGCTGCACCATAAGTCTGCCTTCTTAGCCACACACCTAATTCCCGAAATACTTTATCAAATGTAAAAAAAAAATACAGTATATTAATGAGGCCAAACCCTAGCAAATGTATTAAATTAGTATTTGTGCCTGAAGTGTCCATTTAAACTAAATATACATTTTTAGTTACCTGAATCTGTGCTTAGTGGCCACCACCATGGTCTTCCTAACGCTCCTCTTCTACTCCTGGAACTTCACACTACTCTTTTTTTTGTATTCCTATGTCTTAGTAACAGGAACAGACAGTACAGCATGGTAATAATGCACTTCTAATTTGTTACCTTATATATTTTGATGTTTGCCTGCTCATTAAATATACCTTTTTTTGTGTGCCCAGGCCAGGTACTGAGTTATCCAAACAGCAACCTAGCTTTGGACCTCGGTCTGCTCTTCATTATGGCAATTCTGGAATTTTTAAGGCTCTATCTTGGTATGTATTTAACAATAAAATAAAATTTGTCCAGCAGCCATCCCACCTCAATATAATCCTATACAGGAAATATCCAGGCTTGCATGCCATCAACAAAGATATAGAAGGCTTGGCACTTTTTTTGTTGTGATCCCTTTATTCTGTTCGTAAATCAACTTTTACAATCTACTCTTGCAGGAACAAAAGGAAATTTGACAGAGGAAGAGCTCCCTCTAGGGTTCAGCTTGTTCCTCACCGCAGGAAACATCATCCTATCCATTTATTTCATAGTGTGGGAGACCTACATTCTAAGGGCAGACATAATCATCAATGCCATTTTGCTGGTCCTCTATGGGCTTGAAGTTATACTGGAGCTGTTCACAATTGCAGCATTTTTTCGTTAAAAATGAACCAACATCACCACTTGCATCTTAATTGAACTGCAATTTTTTTTATACATGGTTTCAAAAATACTTTATAGAATTTATATACGGAAGTTATTATCAATAACACTGACAGATGTACTCTACAGTGTTTGCAACCTGTTCAATAAATTATAATTGTATTATTGTTTATTTAGATGACAGGATAAAAAAATATTGACAATTTTCCTTTAGAACAAGGGTTGGCAACCTATGGCCTGCATTGTGCCTTTGCCTGGCACACAAGGCCGCCAGACTCAATCGGGGCAGTTGGGGACATCAGAGAATCTCCCTAGCTGGCCAAGAGTACACAACACTACACTACAGAGAACTTGAACAGAGAACTCCCTAGTGAACCAACACTTCTTAGTGACTCAGAATGTTGCTGCAGGTTACCACGACAACACTCTGACTGACTGGTAATGTTCCAGGTAAAAAGGAGGGGGCAAAGAAAAAGTTTACAAAAAATGTAATTACATTTACAAACAACACCACAGACTGTCCCCACTACATATGTACTACAATCAATCCACCTACACACACTTATCAGAGACAACACACACACAATTTCACATAACAGGCAGCCCACATACACACACAAATACCATGAGCAGTTCACATGCAAACACATTATACCACAAACCGGGCACACACATACATAACACAGTAACACGAACAACACACTACACACATACACAACTCCACAAACAGCTCCTGCCATACACATGCACACCGTATCACAAACAGCCCACAGTCACTCTCAAAACTGTACAAGTCAACCCCTCCACACACATTAAAACAAACACCAATGCACATAAAATACTACACACAGCATGTATATACCCTCACATAACACCATACACAATACATATAGCCAACACACACATACAAACTCACACACGCCAAACTCTTCAACATACATATGCATGACTTTAAAAAAAATAGAGCCAGCACCCTAAGGGTGTTCAAAGTTTTACTTTGGTAAAGCACTACCAAAGGTTACCTAGCCCTGCTCTGAAAGATCAATAATTGATTACCCCTGCAAGTGTGGAAGAGTACAGACTTGGAAATTTCTCTTATTTGGAGCTTTATTTTTGAAAATATATAAAAGGCAACATTTTCACACAAAACTATTATTTTTAAAAAATATTTTGCAACCTCTGGCAACTTTATAGTTTCTCATTTGGGAAAATGTGTTTTGAAATATGTTGTGAATCAGACCAAAAAGAACTATATATGTATATTTTTATTAAAAATAATGGAAGCATGTCCTCTGTTCTTGTTTTATTTGATGCTGCCATCTTTCAATTTTATATTTTCTACATATTGTTTTCTAGTAGTTTTCATATCTTTCATTTCATCTATCGATGTGAAAATGACAATTCTAATTTCAAATGTATGTAAAAAGTGTATTAATGAATGATAACTACAACTGTAATAATTGCCTCACACTCATCTATACCTCAATGTGAATAATTAAAGACATAGCATATTTAAAAAATACGAGGAACAAAAAAAGAAAAATACAAAAATATACCTTGGCTTAGTTGCTATCTCTCATGGGGAAAGCAGACCTGTGTTTCCAGACATGTGCATGTATACAATTCTATACTGCTATACAGACAGACATGCAAATTCATACTCCCATATACACATCTGCACACTCACATACGTATTAATAGCAATGCACATACACATCCACAGTTGTACACTTCCTTACACAAAAACAAATACATCTACACACACATAATATATGTGGAAATACTGTAGAGGTACATTTCAGGGTTCCAGATTTCCACTCGCCCACCAGCCATTGGTTAGTGAAAACTAAAGGGATCCTATAGTGCCAGGAAAACAAAGCCGTTTTCCTGGCACTATAGGGTTAATCGTGCCACCCTCCCGTAAGGCTGACATACAGCCACTTACCTAAATCCAGCGCTGTTGTACCTCGGCGCTGGGTCAGACTCAGCCCACTCTTCTGCCCCGCCGACAGCCAGCAGGGGAGACCTAATGCGCATGCGTGGCAATGGCTGTGTGTACATTAGACCTCCCCATAGGAAAGTATTATTCAATGCTTTCCAATGGGGAACATCTGATGCTGGAAGTCTGTGAGGACATCCAGCGTCAGATAATGGACCAAAAGTCAGTTTGGATTCCGGAAGCCATGTTAGACAGCCACTGAGGGCAGACTTAGAGCTGCAATGTAAACATTGCAGTTCTCTTTAGCACTAAGTGCAAAAGGGTCACAGCACCCAGACCACTTCAACAGTGTCCTTTAAGCCCTGGTGAATAGAAATTCACTTTTGGTGAGTGAGTGGACCCTTCAGACTTGCAATGGCGAATAACGTTTAGTCCTGTCTAGTAATGGAGTTCTTAAAAATTTGAGTCCTATGTATGTTATTTTTATGCAAGTGTTTTCTTAGACAGACTCTCTTATATGTCTATGGTGGATGAGGTATGAAACACCCTGGTGTTTATTTACTGAAGTGAGAATTCAAAGTGAATTTCAAATATAGGGTCAAACATAAAAAATTCTCTCTGTCATCTATGCTTTCAAAATAAACCAAAAAAACAAGTGTTGCGCTTCAATTCATACTTCACATTAATGGTGAAAAAATCTATAAACAATATAACAAATAGAATCTAGTGCTGATTATCCTTATTTACCGCAACATATGTATAAAAATGTAATAGCACACACATATGAGGGTTACGCTCACTTTTACCAGAGCCCTATCAACCCTGGCTCTGGGTGAGAAAGGCTCCTCTTGAGAGGGAATAACTCCCACAATCCCCCGACAAGACAGATTTAAATCCATATAGTGGCAGTGTAGAATCTTTTAGTTTGAAGCTATAACGGAGACAGAACCAGGTACCCCCAATGGCACAGTATAATCGAATAGCCTTTATTACAAATAAACAATTCAAAACTGTAATAAAAGCTTTTCGATTACACTGTGCCACTGGGGGTACCTGGTGCTACTATTCCTGCACTAGGGATGCCGGAGACACAAGGAGGGTAAGACATTCAATTGTCTGGTTTGTTTGTGTTTTTCTTCTAAATTTCTAGTTAATAAATATACGGGCATCATATTCTGGTGCGTCTTATGTTCTGAAGAATATGGTATATGAAATCCATATCAATTATATATAAAGCACATTCCACCGTGGTCTAGCATTCAAACACAAATAGTGAAATATATAAAAATGTTATGTAAGCACCAGTTTAAGAGAAAAAAAAATATGATCTTGTTAACAGCATGCAGAACATTTGCAAATCTTTGCTATAATTAGTATAGAAGCATTTTAGGAATTCTGCATTTAGACTGTCTGATCAAAGGTAAAGGGAGGTGGAACATTCTCATGGCAGCGTACAAAGTTCATTCAGAGAAATGTGATCATTATGAAATAATCAGTCGAAACAAGTTTTCACTGGGTAAAGAAGCGACTCTTGTGTATGTTATGGTACAAGAAGTGCCTTTGTATTCCTAACATAGCTAGAATTCTTGTTTGTTTGTTTTTTAAATGTCAGATTTTTTTTTTTAATTGACATTTTCTGTAAAAAGTACATCAGATACAAGAAGGAAAACAACAAAGCTAAAATAAAATAACATCGGGAAGAAGGCCCGTACGCACAAAACCGCGAGCATTGGAAAAAGAGCCATACGCGAAAAAAGACGAGCTAACCAGGCTGGCAGCCCATGGTCGGGCCCCCGAAAGGTGCGGGGAGCCTGGATCAGAACCAGCCAAAGTGGCAGATGCCATTTACCCCAAATTGCCAACCGACATCGCCCCATAGACGACAGCAGCGAAGACAACCGGAAGGCGAAATGGAGAAGTAAGAGCGAGCTCAGGGGGCCCCCACCAGCAACAGCGTGGGGAGAGACGAACAGGCACCGCAGAAGCGACCCAAAGTGTCTGTGTGTGGGTATGTGTATGTGTGCTGGCATACTAGCTAATACCAAAAGGCGAAGCAATTAAAACTAGGTTTGGTGACCGGTGAGGCCCTGCTAGATGCCAAGCGGCATGAGAGGCTCTATCTACGAGTTGGCGCGAGGGGATAAAGTGGCCACTGTACGTTGTGGCGGGTGGTTGGCCTCTCGGTGACAGGTAACATAAGACAGAATGGGAGTGACAGGTGAGGCCCTCCCTATGCCACAATGCGAGGCGACTAACTATGATTTGGCCCGAGGGGCGTAGTACCTCCGAGTATGAGGATGGGTGTTGGCCTCGCGGGACCACTAACCTAAGGCGAAGAAGCCGGGGGGGGGGGGATTACAAACTAGTGGAACCCTGACAGCCAACCACAACTAACTAAGAGGGGAGGGAAGGTAGTAGTGTGAGAGAGGATGGATGTGCTGAACGTGTATCCAAAATGTGAGGGTGAACGAGGAAATACCGCAGGGTCAACCAGAACCGAAAGGGGAATAAGCACGTAGAGTCCAGGCGGCCAGGCCGAAAAGGAGCGAGCTTGGCAGTAGGCAACAGAAACCGCGGTGGTGTAAACACCACGGAGGTCACGAGACCCAGTGCGAGCGCGTATGTGTGTGATTGCATGCGGGAGTGCTGGCATGTTAGCTAATCTAAAAAGGCGAAACAATAAAAAACTAGGTTTGGTGACAGGTGAGGCCCCGGCGTGAGAGGCTCTATCTATGCGTTGGCGCCAGGGGATAACGTGGCCACCGAAACATTGTGGCGGGGTGTCGGCCTCACGGTGACAGCTAAACATAAGATAGAATGGGAGTGACAGGTGAGGCCCTCCCTATGCCACAATGCGAGGCGACTAACTATGATTTGGCCCGAGGGGCGTAGTACCTCCGAGTGTGAGGATGGGTGTTGGCCTCGCGGGACCACTAACCTAAGGCGAAGAAGCCAGGGGAAATTACAACTAGTGGACACCTAGGACCCTGACAGCCAGCAACAGCTACCTAAGAGGGGAACGAACCGTGTGATGAAAAAGAAAGGAGGGGTATGAGGAAAATCGTAAGGCCGACCGTAACTGGAGGGCATAGTGAGCCCGTTGGAGTCCAGGTGGTCAGGCTGTAGGGAGTATGCATAGAATGCGCGTATGTGTGTATAGCCCAAAACGGGCTAACGAGGACCAGATTGTGGGCCCGGGAATAAAACACATAACGTTCCGTCCGGAAAATAATGTAGCACGGTTAGGGCGAAGTGAAATGCAGGTCAGACTCCTCAACGAGACCGAAAAACGTTCTATAACGGTATATATGCAGCCGCAGACCGCGCATTGACATAGCAGTAAAAGAAACCCGAATGCGATACACCGGGTATCTTCTATAAATATATATATATTTAAAAAATTTTTGTCTCTTACCGTTTGATTTTATTTAGGTTATTTTTTTTATTTTTTATTTAATTTATGTTATTTATTTATTTTATAGTATTTGTAAAAGAGCTCCCCCCCAAAAAAAAAAAAATCTCCAGGGGAGGACCGGTACATAAAGCCAGTTCATTTCTGCCCGTGTTATGCCATTGGGTTGCAATGCATTACAATCCAGAGTTTAGTTAATAACCCTACAAGTTGGAAATTCTGTGATTTGACTTGCACCAAGGCCTAAAACCACGTGTAAATGAATTGAAAAATGATTCAAAGTACCAGCATTTAACAGCCCTTTCCAAACCTAGCAGATTCGAAACCCTGCTCCCCTCACATTTCCCATCTGTTTCGGCTTTAGTACATACCATAGACCGGTTAGGGGTTATCCCGCAATTGGTCACTGCATTGCTGGGGCTCTATCTGCCATTTGCCCAATGGAAAATGTATATTTCTATTTCATTTGGACCCAGCACACGGTATACATTCCCACACTAACCAGGTACGTCGCAGGAAGGCATGTAGCAGGGCACAGTATTGACCAACACCTCACCAATGCCAGAGGGCTGCCGTGCAGGGAACCAGCAGGCCGTTCGCGGGAAAGACACGCAAACGCAACAACAAGAGGAACAAGGGCAAGCAGAAACAAAACACCCGAACCGGCAACCAAAACACGAGAGAGGGAAAAACAAAAACATGCGAACGTATTGGAGAGGGGACATACCTAACCGCGAAGACACCGTGGGACAGCGACCGTGGCGCAAACGGCAGGGGGCAAGTGACTCACAAAACGGAGAGTCGATGGGACGGACAGCGGAGGCTTGGAGTGCCAGGGACACCACGAGAGCCAGAGGAGGGCCCAGAAGGACCGTTGACAGCGGGGAAACAGCAGTCCAGGCAATGAAGCCACGAGGACCAGGTAAAGGGCAGTAATGGCGACATGTGAGTCGCTAAAAAAAAGTAAGGGACGGAGGAAGGTGAGTAGGGGGGTTTAAGTAGGGAAACATGCCCCTCCCACAACTGCAGGCCAAGCCTTTATGTTTATGGTATGTTTGCTGTCATTGACCTGCATACTGGTTCAACCTCCCTACAAAATATAGGCAAATCCATGGACCGCTGCAGCACAAGACCACACCCAAGTAGAGTGCAAAACTAGTAAAAAGTTAAACACAGCGCTAACCCTTATCCTTCTTATTGCTATTGTCAATGAATATCCCTGATTGTTTTAAAATATCACGCTAGACAAAAAAGTCTGTGTGCAGACACCTCTGGAAGCATTGGAGATATTATCACCATGGTAGTCATTGAAACCTTGGATAGACATGGGTGTCAACCGAATTCATGACTTCTCAATCAACGGTTCTACCCTTCCCTGATTTACAACGGAAATATAATTTACCTAACTCACTTATTTTTATGTACCTTCAATTAAAGAGCATCCTAATAACAAAAGTTATGTTCCCAACGAACACGTCCACCCCACGAAATGATTCTCTAACGCAACTCCAAGATAGATGTCTCTCTGCCCCAATGAGACCTAAAGCCCTGTCTCTCTGTTATCAGGCCTTATTAGACAAAGCTCCACCAAGCTCCTTTAAATACGTAGCACAATGGGAGAAAGAAGGTATACCCAGATCACGGATGAACAGTGGCTCAAAGCATTGAATGCACTTCGGGGCATCACATCTTGCTTCTCCCATGTGGAGGCTCACAGGAAAGTTGTCTATCGATGGTACCTCACTCCACACAAACTACACAAGATATACTCTACGATAGATCCTAAATGCTGGAGATGTGGTGCACGCAAGGGACACATGACTCACACATGGTGGGACTGTAACAAGATCAAGCCTCTCTGGAAACGAGTGCAAAAACCGTTGCAGACTGAAGCAGTAGAAGCACACCCCCTCTACAATAGGTCTCTTCCTGATATTCCCCCACACCTGGAGACTGGAAATCAGAAAAATTGCCACACTGATCATCCTAGCGGCCAGAAACCTTCTGGCACTCCATTGGAAATCTACGGACTGCATGAACAACAAAGAACTAATAAGCAAAATCTACCAATACCACAGATATGAAATACTCTCCTCAGACTCTTTTGAAAAGACAAAGAAACTAGAGACACTTTGGAAGCCATGGTTGACAAGGCACCATAATCGTACTAATGCAGAGAAAGTCGAAAACTAGACAGACATTCCTCCTGGTGAGGGATAGAGGTCAGAGACAGACACTCCAGACACACTGCTGACACACAAATATGACCAGACATACCCAAATGAGAAGTAGTTAACACACATTGTCACACATTTATACCCAGTTTAATGCTTTACCGACCCTTCCCCCCCCCCTCCCGCCCCCCAGCCATATCCCCACTAGGGCACAAAGACCAGATCGGCTACATATGCAGACAACCCAAATGGCTGGACATGTGCAGGATTTATGTGCAAACTCTCTGTTTTTAATAGATAGGGCCCCAAACTGACAGCGAACAACCCTCTATCCCACAGAACAATCAGAGTACAGAAAGAGATCCACATCAATGCACCCCGCTGAGACTAGAGGTTATAAATTAGATATCTAGGTGTTTGCTCATGGTTTGGTATAGGCTGCTTAGGTGTTTGACATTAGCTGTACTGATAATCTAACGGCGTTACCAACGCCTCAGGCGCAATAAATGTTTCTTTCATACTGTGCCCAGGAATGATGTCCGTGTATGTACAGGCATAACTTTTGATTGTTATATGAAAACGGAATTGTTTGTATAACTGGATTTGCCCCTCCCCTTTTCTTTTCTGTATCCCAATTTACCTTTTTCTGAAAAATAAAATCTCATATTGGAAAAAAAAAATATCACGCTAGGGGGCAGCGTTAAAATATTTTCTCTGAAAAGGCAGTGTTTACAGTGCTAGGGCTGCAGGGCCATGCTATAGAAACCAGACCCACTATATTAAGCTGTAGTGATTCTGGAGACAATAGTGTCCCTTTAATCTTTTAACATACCAATTTATTCTTTATGATGTTACACTTCCAGATACTCCATCCACAGCTGTTCAAGAGTCATTTGCACCATGATCTCTACAATAATAGTTCTAATAATATTAAATATTGGTACTTAGAGTGCTCACTTAATCCACATTACCTTCAGATCTAAGTTCTCCTGTACAATACTAACTTCAGATCTCATCTGTATAATGCATCCTATGGTAAAATGGCAAAACATACCCAAGACCAAAAAACGACGTGAGATACCACTCTTAAACACATGGTGGCGCCTGCTTCATTCAGAATTCTGTAATTACAGTAAAGCCACCCTGATGGAAGCCACATTAATATGTAATGTGCGTAGCCTGGTACTGTGTAAAATATTGAGAATTTCCATGGGATGATGATGTTAGGGGTTGAATTAACCCACGCACATTATCCCCACACATTCAGGAATATTCATTGATTTGAGAAGTCAAAAACTGAATTTTAAATTTCAGACTAAAGTGGCCAAACTGGAAACAGAACTGACTTAGAGAGCTTTCACTAAATAGATTAGTGAGGAATTCAAAGGCAATTTAGAGTTCAATTCTTCTGCTGCCGCAGGTGTAACTTCACCTCCCGCAGCATCATTGGCTCGTCATTATCCAACCAGGAACAAGAGTTTCTAGCCAGGGAAAGGACCAGGCGCAGCAAGGATAGACGGTCCACTACGGGTCGGCGCAGCAGAGTAGGAATCCCTTCTGTTAGGCATTACAGCAGGGGGCATTCCACTTCTTGAGAAGGAAGGGCAAGGAGCCGGCGCATGGCTTCTAGGTCGCATAGCAGTAGCTATCGGAGGGGTACACTTACCCCATACAGCCAATCTGGCCAGACGGCCAGACACTGTAAGGACAGGGAATGTGGTCGGGAACGTGGGAAGGATTGGGCTCATGTGAGCAGACTACGCAGGTTGTCTTCTTCCTGCAGGTCAGCAACCCCTTCTTCTATGGTCCTGAGGCCAGGGGCGTTTTAGCCGCGAGGCAAACAAGGCATTTGCCTTGGGCGGCATTTTTCAGGGGGCGGCAAAAAAAGCCGCCCCCCAAATGCCCAAGGCAAATGTCATGTTAGCCTCGCGGCTAACAGACATGCTGGGCGCCGGGCGGCATTGGCGAGCGGGCGGGCAGCTGACGAGGGAGCTTTTCCTGTGAGCTGACTGCTCAGCTCCCTCGCGTGCCGCAGAGTGAGGCTGGGAGCCGGGATATGACGTCATATCCGGCTCCCAGCCTCACTCTGCGGCGCGCGAGGGCGCTGAGCAGTCAGCTCACAGGAAAAGCTCCCTCGTCAGCCACCGCCCGCCAATGCCGCCCACCCAGCAGCCACTGGACCACCAGGGAGATAGAGAACCCCTTCCCTCCCCAGCACTCCCAAAGGTAAGGAGGCTGGAGGGGGAGGGGGGGGAGGTTTAAAAAGTACATGTGTTAATGTGAGTGTGTGTTAGTGTGTGTGTCTGTTAGTGTGTTATTGTGTGTGTCTGTTAGTGTGTGTGTCTGTTAGTGAGTGTGTGTGTCTGTTAGTGAGTGTGTGTTAGTGTGTGTGTCTGTTAGTGTGTTATTGTGTGTGTCTGTTAGTGTGTGTGTCTGTTAGTGAGTGTGTGTGTGTGTGTGTCTGTTAGTGAGTGTGTGTGTCTGTTAGTGAGTGTGTGTTAGTGTGTGTGTCTGTTAGTGTGTTATTGTGTGTGTCTGTTAGTGTGTGTGTCTGTTAGTGTGTGTGTGTCTGTTAGTGAGTGTGTGTGTGTCTGTTAGTGTGTGTGTCTGTTAGTGAGTGTGTGTGTGTGTGTCGGTTAGTGTGTGTGTCGGTTAGTGTGTGTGTCTGTTAGTGAGTGTGTGTGTGTCTGTCTGTTAGTGTGTGAGTGTGTGTGTGTGAGTGAGTCTCTGCTAGTGAGTGTGTGTATTTAGAACGCGGGGGAAGGGATGGGAGGGGTCACGCGCGGGGGGGGAAGGGATGGGAGGGGTCACGCGCGGGGGGGAAGGGATAGGTGGGGGTCGCGCGCGCAGGGGCAGTTGGGGGGCGCCTGAGTTTTGTCCTGCCTAGGGCAGCACAAAACCAGGATACACCACTGCCTGAGGCAGGACCAAGCAGCTGGATGCAGAAGCTATAATACTACTTCCACGGTTCTGGCAGTGAGTCTTCTTCTGCACTACACACCAGGAATCTCTTGGATAGCTTGAGATATTTTCTTAACACTTGGGCTGATGGGGATACACAGGAGGCGCGTTTTAGTCGGGTGTGGGGTCCTCGTGCAGGCGGGAGTGGGGTGGTTACGACGTTTCCGGCGGCTGCAGCGGGCAATGTTCAGGAAGGGACAATGGTGACTTCACTCGGGTCAGGGACATCGAGCGAGCGTGCGGAGTTGACAGGTGAGATCCCTGAGGTAGCCAGGCAGAATGTACATGTGCCTTTGGGTTGTCATCTAAAATTGGAAGTGAAGGAAAAGATATGGCCGGGCGAATTAATCAGGATTCTCTCGCTCCTTCCTTTGGATGAATATCTTGATCTGAAGGAAGAAGATAAGATGGATGCCAAAAAAGAGGAGGAGGAAAAGAGACGGAGGTATTGTTAGATACCAAAGTCTTTTGGGAATTGGCTTCAGGCATTCTGCATTTTAGCTAGTGTTTAGGGGAGAAATTTCCAGAGTGGTGTTCTCAGTTCTTCTGCTATTTGAAAGGAATCTGGGAGTCTTATTATACTTATGGGACTTTAGCATGGTGGAAATACGATGAGCAGTTCTGCCAAAGGCTGTCGGCTAATCCAAGGATGCGGTGGGACCAGATGGACCTACCCCTATGGATGAAACTGATGATGGCTCAGAAAGCTGCGCCCTTTCAGGGTGGTACTGGCGCAGGATCAATTTCCTCTTCGTCAGCCAGTCAAAAAAAAGGGTTCTGCTGGACTTTTAATAAAGGACAATGCAAGTCGGGTGCCTCGTGTAAGTTTAAGCACAAATGTTCAGGCTGCAGATGGCCCACAGCCACAACAGGTGCTTCAATCGGGGAAATTCTTCATCTGCCAGCGGAGCCGGGGTGCAGCGGTGCCATCCAATTCTGCAACGCCGATGAAGGTCGAGCAATGTTACCTTGGCTAAGCCATTACAGTAACCAGGATGACACACAGTTATTGTTGGGTTTTCAAAAGGGTTTGTTATTCCTTTTAAGGAAAAGTGTTCGGGGCGATTGTGTGAAAACTTAAAGACATCCGGAGGTGGTTCAGGATAAATTGGTGAACCAAAGACCACAACAGGGCCCCGGGGCAAGTGGGATGTTAGCTTATACAGTTGCAAGAAAAAGTATGTGAACCCTTTGGAATGATATGGATTTCTGCACAAATTGGTCATACAATGTGATCTGATCATCATCTAAGTCACAACAATAGACAATCACAATCTGCTTAAACTAATAACACACAAAGAATGAAATGTTGCCATGTTTTTATTGAACACACTATGTAAACATTCACAGTGCAGTTGGAAAAAGTATGTGAACCTTGGATTTAATAACTGGTTGAACCTCCTTTGGCAGCAATAACTTCAACCAAACATTACCTGCAGTTGCAGATCAGACGTGCACAACGGTCAGGAGTAATTTTTGACCATTCCTCTTTACAGAACTGTTTCAGTTCAGCATTATTCTTGGGATGTCTGGTGTGAATCACTTTCTTGAGGTCATGCCACTGCATGTCAATCGGGTTGAGATCAGGACTCTGACTGGGCCACTTCAGAAGGCGTATTTTCTTCTGTTTAAGCCATTCTGTTATTGATTTACTTCTATGCTTTGGGTCATTGTCCTGTTGCAACACCCATCTTCTGTATAGCTTCAGCTGGTAGACAGATGGCCTTAAGTCCTCCTGCAAAATGTCTTGATAAACTTGGGAATTCATTTTTCCTTCGATGATAGCAATCCGTCCAGGCCCTGATGCAGCAAAGCAGCCCCAAACCATGATGCCCCCACCACCATACTTCACAGTTGTGACAAACACAAACTCACTAACAGACATCAAACAGACTCACTAACACACACACACTCAGTAAGACACACACAGTAACACACTCACTGACACTCACTAGCAGACACACACACTAACACTCACTCTAACACTCACACACACTAACACTGACTAGCAGACACTCACTCTAACACTCACTCTAACACTCACTCACACACACACACTCTAACACTCACTCTAACACTCACTCACACACACTCTAACACTCACACTAACACTCACTCTAACACTCACACTCTAACACTAACACTCTAACACTAACACATGTTTTGTGTTTTTTTTTTTAATTTTTTTAATTTAATCCCCCCAGCCTCCTTACCTTTTGGAGTGCTGGGGGGATTCCCTGGGGTCCAGTGGTGCTGCTGGGCTCCTGGGCGGGTGGCCGGTCGGGCAGGCGGGCGCACGAGGGAGAACTCAGTGCTTCCTCTTCAGCTCCCTCGCGCACCGCGTAGGGATGCCGGTGCCAGAATATGACGTAATCTTCCAGCTCCGGTATCAGTGCGGTGCGCGAGGGAGCTGAAGAGAAAGCACTGAGTGCCACCTCGTGCGCCCGCCTGCCCGACCGGCCACCTGCCTGCCGGGTGACAGCAGGGCCAGCCTCGGGGGGTCCTGGGGTGGTCGGCTACTGGGCCCCCCAGGAGAAGAGGCTGGCCCTGTGGGTACATAACGGGTCGCAGGGGCGGCCGGGCCCCCTGGTGGGCCGGGCCCGGTAGCAGCCGCGACCCCTGTGACCCTGGTATGTACGCCACTGGATGTTGGTGTGCTGTGCCTTTTTTTCGCCACACATAGTGTTGTGTGTTTCTTCCAAACAACTCAACTTTGGTTTCATCTGTCCACAGAATATTTTGCCAGTACTGCTGTGGAACATCCAAGTGCTCTTGTGCAAACGGTAAACGTGCAGCAATGTTTTGTTTGGACAGCAGTGGCTTCCTCTGTGGTATCCTCCCATGAAATCCATTCTTGTTTAGTGTTTTACGTACTGTAGATTTGCCAGTGACTTTTGTAAGTCTTTAGCTGACACTCTAGGATTCTTCTTCACCTCATTGAGCAGTCTGCGCTGCATCTTGCAGTCATCTTTACAGGACGGCCACTCTTAGGGAGAGTGGCAGCAGTGCTGAACTTTCTCCATTTATAGACAATTTGTCTTACCGTGGACTGATGAACAGCAAGGCTTTTGGAGATACTTTTATAACCCTTTCCAGCTTTATGCAAGTCAACAAATCTTAATTGTAGGTCTTCTGAGAGCTCTTTTGTGCGAGGCATCATTCACATCAGGCAATGCTTCTTGTGAAAAGCATACCCAGAACTGGTGTGTGTTTTTTATAGGGCAGGGCAGCTGTAACCAACACCTCCAATCTCATCTCATTGATTGGACTCCAGTTGGCTGACATCTCACTCCAATTAGCTCTTGGAGATGTCATTAGTCTAGGGGTTCACATACTTTTCCACCTGCACTGTGAATGTTTACATGGTGTGTTCAATAAAAACATGGCAACATTTCATTCTTTGTGTGTTATTAGTTTAAGCAGACTGTGATTGTCTATTGTTGTGACTTAGATGATGACCAGATCACATTTTATGACCAATTTGTGCATAAATCCATATCATTCAAAAGGGTTCACATACTTTTTCTTGCAACTGTATACACACAGGGTGTGGCTAACTTCCAATTAGTGAGCTCAGCGCTCCCTCCTGTCACTCCCTCACTGTAGCGTGGCCGAGCTCTGTATGGTCCTCGGGTACAGGGAGCATCTGTCTCCTGTACCCGGCCGGACTAACACTCAGGGTGCACTTCCTTTTAGTCCGGCCCAGTACAGGAAACAAAAGCTCCCTGTACCCGCAGACCATACAGAGCTCGGCCACGCTCCAACAGAGGTAGGGAAGGGGGGAAGAAATACATTGACAGGGAGGGGGGGAGAAAGAAATTGACAGGGGAAATAAATTGACAGGGGAGAAATAAATTGACAGGAGGGGAGAAAGAAATTGACAGGGGAGAAGGAAATTGACAGGGTGGAGAAATAAATTGACAGGGTGGAGAAATAAATTGACAGAGGGAGAGAAATAAATTGACAGGGAGGGGGTAGAAAGAAATTGACGGGGTAGGGAGAGGAGAGTGACAACGGGGGAGAAGAGAGTGACAAGGAGGGGGGAGGAAGAGGAGGGACAAGGGGAGAAGAGAGTGACAAGGAGGGGAGAAAGAAATTGACAGGGGGGAGAAAGAAATTGACAGGGAGGGGGTAGAAAGAAATTGACAGGGAGGGGGAGAAAGAAATTGACGGGGTAGGGAGAGGAGAGTGACAACGGGGGAGAAGAGAGTGACAAGGGAGGGTGGAGAAGAGAGGGACAAGGGGGGAGAAGAGAGTGACAAGGGAGGGGGGAGAAGAGAGTGACAAGGGAGGGAGAGGGGGGAGAGAGAGTGACAAGAGAGGGGGGAGAGATTGACATCCATCATACACACACAATCACACACAATGCACCCCTTACACACAAAGACAATGCACCCCTTGCACACAGAAAAACACACAATGCATTACACACACAATGAATTACACACACAGACACACATACACAAGCAATGCAACCCTTACACACAATGCATCCCTTAAACACACAGAAACACACAATGCATTCTTTACACACACTCAATGCACCCCTTACACACACTCAATGCATCCCTTACAGATGCACACACTGCATCCCGTACATACACAGAAACACACCTTGCAGCCCTTACACATACAAACACAAA
>OW240923.1:78920501-78935487 GCA_933207985.1 Pelobates cultripes
GAATTCTCACTATAGTAAATACCTCTGATTGTAGCAAGTACTTAGGTATATCATTTTACATTCTGACTGTCTTGGGATGTTATCTAGCATAAAGGGGTTAAAGAGAAACCATAGTGCCAGGGAAACAAAGTCGTTTTCCTGGCAATATAGCTTCCCCCTCTGTCAAGCCCCCACTGTCAGGGATCCGCGGGCGGCTAGGAGGGGAGGCTGCACGCCGCTTGCAGCACTCACCCTCACTCCATCGCCGCCCGCGGTCTCCCCTCTACTTACCTCTCGGCGAGCGGCGTCTTCTCTCTGCCGCTCGCCGCCCGCGTCCTCCACGCCCCCCAGCGGCAGCATGTATAACGCTGCACGCTGGGAGGTCAATGACTTATGTAAACGCCGCGGTCACGTGAGTGACCCGGCGTTAAAGAAACAGTACCACAATCACAGTGGGGGGTATAGATATCCCCCACATGTGATTGTTAATTCTGATTGGAAGTTATCCAATCAGAATTAAACCAAGGGTATTTATACTTACCTTTCCTGTCCCTCAGTGCCCTGTTGTGGTCTTGTGATACCTGTAGCGTAGTGTTCTCGTCTTGCTCTCTGGTTACCGATTACTTGGCTCGTTATTCCGATTATCCTATCTTCTCCACTCCTTTGACCTCGGCTTGTTTCTCGTTCTCCTGTTTTCTGGCTCCCTTTACCTGGCTTGTCTCCTAACTATTCTTAGCGTGCTTAGCCCGGCCACTCTAAGGTCTGGTACGGCACCTTTTCTGTGTGTGTGTGTGTCAGCGTGTTAGGTTCCCCGAATCGTGACACCCACCTCCACCCTTCTGTCACTTACCTGGGTCCAGCACTGATGTCCCTTGGCGCTGGCTCAGCTCCGCCCACGCTCCTCCCCTGCTGACGTCAGCTGACAGGGGAGACCTAATGTGCAGATGTGGCAATGGTCACACTCGCATTAGAATTTTACCATAGGAAAACATTATTCAATGCTTTCCTATGGGGATTCCAGTGACGCTGGAAATCCTCATGCATAGTGTGAGAACGTCCAGACAGCCACTAGAGAAGGAGTTAACCCTAGCAGGTAATTATTGCAGTTTATAAAAACTGCAATAATTACATGCTGAGGGTTAAGGGTGATGGGAGTTTGCACCAAGACCAATTCAGTGAGCTGAAGTGGTCTGGGTGACTATAGTGTCTCTTTAAGCTACTGGAAACCATCAGGGAACACGTAAGTCTGGGTACACCGTAATGACAAATGTCACAATATGAAAGTTCAAGCTCGTATTTGCATACGTGATAAGCCGTGAGCTACAGTAAAAAAAAATAGCATGCATTCAGATAAGAAATTATAATTAATACAAACTAGCGTACAACATCTAACGATTGTTACATAATCCAGAAAAGCTATTAAACCAAATGAATATGAATGAAATCCAAGTGTGTGAGTTGTTGGCGCTTCTGACACACAAATAGGGTTATGCAATAACGTGAGGATTGTTGAAAATTTAAAGTGAATTCAAACTGAATGTCAAGTTTAAGACCAAAGTAGCTAAACTGGAATAATTATCCAAGTAAGATATGTGTCAAATTTAGCTACTTTGGCCTTAAATTTGAAAATCAATATAAGGAACAACTAAGGTCACCCAGACCATTTAATCTCAATAAAGTGGTGTGGTTGCAGTTGTCTTGTAATTTTAACCTTGCCATGTAAGACATTGAACTTTTTTTAGAAACTATAATGTTTATGTTAATCTCAATACAAAAAGAAAGCGTCTCGATCCTCCTTCTCCAACAGAGCGCCACAATTATGGAATGATCTCCCGCACACTTTCAAATCTTCCCCAAGCCTAAAGTCCTATAAGAGATCCCTCTCTACATACCTCAAAACAGAATGCACCTGTCATGATTGATTATATATTTCCTACCTCTTCTAAGTTAAATTTTGTGCATATTGTGTATTAATATTGTTTTTGTATTTTATTGTACCCTATTGTATAAATGCAATGTCTTGTGGACCCAGGACATACTTAAAAACAAGAGAAATCTCAACATATCTTTCCTGGTAAAATATCTTGTAAATAAATAAATGTTGCAGGGTTAAACACACCTCTAGTGTCTTCCAGACAGCCACTATAGACACTTTCGCTGCACTGACTGAGTAAAAGTCAGTCACATTTTGCAGAAGTCTATAGGAAAACATTATGGTGAGGCACTGGAAACATGTGCGGCACTCAACCTGCATGCACATCAGGTCGCCCAATGTTCCTCTTGGATTGGACCATTGCTGATGGACACCGTGCCTCCTTGATGAGGTTGCGGGAGGCGGAGAGGTGAGGACCACCGAGGGAGTCTTGTTGCTGGAAACAGGTAAGTAAAACTGGAACATCATTTTAAATTTTTTTTATTTTATAGCACGTGGGGGGCTGTATAGAACTAGGGACCCAGGCACTATAGCAGGGGTAGGCAACCTTCAGCACTCCAGATGTTATGGACTACATCTCCCAGAATGCTATTACAGCCATAATTCTGACAAAGCATCAAGGGAGATGTATTCCACAACATGTGCCAATGGTTGCCTACCCCTTTACTTTAGCATTAGGCAAACCGGTTTGTCTTCCAAACGCCATGATGTTCCTTTACATTCACTTTGAATCCATGACAATTCTCCCTTTGGTAAATAATCCTAAAAGAGTTAAATTTAGATGGCTGTCATCTGCTATAACTCCCTGCTTTTCGACACCTTATTTGTCTATCATTTGCATCTCTCTAATTCCTAGCAGAGCTGCATATATTCCTTTCATCCTTACTAAGTACACATTAGTGTAGTGCTGAGCAAACTGGAACCCCCGCCATCCCTTTGACTGATGGATATTCAGGCATAGACTCAGTTTGCCAATAATAGGATAAGCAGTTTGGATCATCCAGCCCTGGGCTGATTTTAGGCCTTGACAATCTGAGCAGTTGCTCAGGACACATGCAGTTATCATAGCTGTGCATCGTTTAGCTAGCTATCTCCGTCATGGCCATATTCACTTCTAGTGGACCTCACGCCTGGTACATGCCATCTTCTATTTGTAGGGGGAAACGTGCCAACTTGCACTGAACTGTGACCGCAGAAAGCTCTGTAAATCTGATGTGACGTTAAGTCTAGTAATGAAGGGTGATATACTAAATATCTGGGTTAGTGCATGCTATTAGTATATTTTTTCCTAACAGCAAAAGACTCTGGGTATGCTGTTCCATTCTTTTATTTTTGTTGCTGTCAGATCGTAATGAGCCAAGATAGGCAAATGACCCACAGATGGTATAACTCACACCCAGCCAGCAAGGGAGGTGACGGCTGGCATTGGAAAAATGAGCATCGTCAGCCAAATGAATCTGTCAAAACAAGTGGTGTCTCTATTTTCCAGCCAGGTTTATACGCCTGACTCATTGCTCTACAAAACACAACTCCTTAAATGAAGCAGCCAGAAAATAACCCGAGTACAGGGCGTGAAGGACTAAAACAAATTTTAACTTTTACATCGCCGGGAGGAAGTACAAAATAATGAAAAAAAAACTCCAACTGAGAAGACAAAAACATGTCTGAATCTTCCAGGATATAATGTAACGAACTTGGCAAACAGTGATTTAACCCTTTCAATATCAGAACACGTGCCAGAAAAATCTATTTTGTGATGATTTTTTTTTGTTTGTTTGTTTGTATGGGTTTTTTTTTTTAAGTAAACCCAAAATGGAAGGGAATAGCAAATGATAAGGCAAATATCTGAGCTTGAAAAATAGAATTTGAGCATTTTACCAATTCACCTACAGGGTTATGCACTAAAGTAAGAATTCAAAGTGGATTTTGAATTTAAGGCCAAGGTAGTGATACCGGAGAAACTGACGGAAGCAAAGCACAGAGGGATGGACACAGGTTTCTTCAGGAAGGAAGAGATTCTTTATTGGATCACCGATCGGGACTCAGAGGGACTAATGTCACCAAAAATACAGCAAGTTCTGAGCCCTGAACAATAGTGCAGGCTCCCTATATAGGCACATAACTCCTCCCATATTAAGCTCCACCCGCACATTCTCTTGACCAATCATTACAAATAAGAATTAACTTCCTGCTTGACCGCATGGCTTGTCCAGCACAATGGAGGAGGGGAATACTACATCCTGTATTCTTGCACATGCTCCGTACACTACTGATCGTATCTTGCCTCGTGCAACCAACTGATCGATACGTCAGCATATGCACGTACACATGCCACGTGGTAATCTCGGCCTACTAAATTTATTTTTACCGAGATTCCACCACATTCCCCCCTTTGATGCCTCTTGATATTTTACAATTACTTGAGGCATCACTTAACCTTGGTTTGCATACACCACAAGTTACCTTTGAACCAGACCAGACTTATCCTACGATGTGAATCTTCAACACTCGTCTTCCTGCATTGGTTCTCCCTGATCTAGAGCCTTATATTTATAAATTGCCATTATCTGTGCAGCAGCCTTCCTCTCTGCTATATTTTCTATCAGGCTTTGCACAGACCTAACTACTAAGGGTATAAGACACGGCAGGAGTAGACACAACATTAAAATCAGTAGGACTCCACCTACCACTGCCTTAAGCCCTCCAAACCACTCATACCAGCTACCAAACCAACTACTTGGATTGTACCCTTTCCATACCTGAGTAGGCACATGCGCTAGTTTAACCATATGGCTAGTAAGCTCAGCTATTGCTTGCCCTTCGTCATCTATTTGAAGACAGCAATTGCTCAGGTTAAACTTCCCACATACACCTCCCTCTACTGCCAAAAGATAATCCAAGGCTAATCTATTTTGGTAAACTGCTGTCCTCATCCTGGTATTATGCTTCGCTAGAAGATTGAGCGCTTGTGATGTCTCGTTAGTAATGATCTCAACCACCGCCTGTAACCTTATAATGCGGTTGAGCATATAAATAGGGGTTCTATAACCAAAGGTACCATCCTCTGCCCACGTGGCTGGCCCATAATAATCTATAATACGCTGGGGAGGCCATTCATTATCTTCCCAGGCACCTATCTCTATGGGTCCCCTTTTCTTCCTATGATTCACATCATACACTTTAACACCTAAAGTCTCACCTGTTTCAATAGGCAACAAGAAGAAGGATGGTTTTAACATACCCAACACACATGCCCCTTCCCAGTCCTGTGGTAACTCCGAATAGGCCTTCTTACCACAGATCCAGTACAAATTCGCTGGGGCTCTCCAGTTAGATGTGATGGATAGATCAAACCATACATCCTTTAAATTGGCATATCTTGCAAACGGGTTAGATGGTTCTGAGACATTTGAAGCCGACCACCAAGTTGTATTCTTTGTATCATCATCATAAGCTTTTTGCCCTAGACAAGTTAATTCTCCTACAGAAGTATTATACATCATTCCTTTCCTCGCTATGCAAACATAACCTATGATGGAGGTCTTCAATCTCCACTCAGATTTACCTCTAACACTCATATGATAGTCGGCTTGTGTAGATATTAATTGGTCAACTGCCTCAGAACCGGACATTACCTCCTTTGCTTCCCAAGGCCATTGGTCTCCCATGTTAGTACCTCCACACACATAGCAGTTGGTAACATTAAGACTACCGGCAATACTCTCGGCTAAATCAATGAACAAGTTTTTAGCATTATGGGGATCTTATTATCTATGCTCATCTCTTCATAAAAGGAATGGTATACTTGATGAGTTTGGGAGGTTACCGTATCAGACTCTATCCCTATAAACAATATTGTCCCAGGGTCTAAACCCGTCCCATATATTTGAAACCCAAATAAATTACCATATTTATCTAAGAACTTGTCAGGGTTATTTATAAGTATATGGATTGGATTGCATTCCATAGACTTACAATATGGATTAGTAGGCAACTTAGTCACAATCATGTCCTTGTCTGCTGTCTGTCCCCAAGTCGCCCACCCCACACAAGACCAATATGGGCAGAAGTTATAATCTCTATTTGGGCATCTTGGACTTACATATTTATTTTTACTACTGGGACAAATATATTTATCGTTAGACCCATACGTCCTCTCCCATCTAAGATCCCCACATACATTCCACGGCTTTCTACCACTTGATATTGCTTTACACGCATCAAATAGCAGAGCACCTGAAGAATATACGGATTTTAATACCGTCTTATTAATTAGGGTCCCCTGAGAATCTCCATTTCTGAGAGTCAACCAAATTGTACGGGGTTGATACTCAGGACTGAAGCACTTAGGTTCTCCTACTCCTAAATGACACACACTATATTCTATATTTAAGTATCTACATCTTGATACATCTCCTTTACACTCATATTGCGAATGCCAAATTAGGGTCTGGGATATATGGTTACCTGTTCTTGTAGTCTTAATGCATACCTCACAGCTAGGAGTGTTGGTACCTCTACCTTCCTGAATATAAAAATACACATAAATAAACATTATTAAAAATACATCTTTCGTCGTCATCCTCAGTCTTCGTCCGTGTGAAGGCACCTCAGCTTCCAGGATGTAAGGACTGCAGGGAATGGAGTTCTGCTCGTCTTCACAGGGGTCCCCTCAAGACTTTCCCTGACTTATACACTCGTTGGTGAGTGGACAGGCTTTATTATGGCCTTCTCACTCACTTACCAAGTCTCTGAAACAATAAAATTTGTAATCTACAAGGTTCCTCGTCACTCCGACTGAGTCGTGCGTTTTAACCGGATCTTGCAGGGATTCTCTGGATTTGCTGTAACTTGCCAGGAATCGGCTGCTGCTGGTTTAACCCTGGAGTGATGTATCCACGGAGCCACTTCGGCTACTTTTATCGCTGTAGGGGTAGACAGAAGAACAACATAAGGACCTCTCCACTTGGGCCCTAACGGCACATTATTCCACTCTTTAATCCACACTTGGTCGCCTGGGTGGTAACTATGAATTGGGGGATAAATATTCACAGGTAATCTATCTTGTACCCATTTCTGTACCTCCTCCATAGTCTTACCCAACTCTACAACCTGCTGCCGGGTAATTCCTTCTCCCAACTGACTCAAATCCCCCCTTAAGTTACCAAGCACGGGAGGTGGTCGCCCGTACATGATTTCAAAAGGAGAGAGGCCCATCCTTCTGGTAGGTGTACTACGGATTCGCAATAGAGCTATGGGCAAGAGAACGTTCCACTTAAGTTGGGTTTCCTGACACATTTTAGCCAACTGATTCTTAATAGTTCTATTCATTCTCTCTACCTTACCAGAACTCTGGGGTCTATATGCCGTATGAAGCCTCCACTTTATACCAAGCATATGAGTCAATTGTTGTAGGCACTGATGAACAAAAGCTGGACCATTGTCCGATCCTATAGAGCAGGGTAGTCCATATCGGGGTATTATTTCTCGTAGCAGGAATCTCACGACTTCTCCTGCTTTCTCTGTACGAGTAGGACATGCTTCTACCCAGCCTGAATAGGTGCACACCACTACCAGCAGGTAGCGA
Organism: Pelobates cultripes; assembly: GCA_933207985.1. NCBI lineage: Eukaryota > Metazoa > Chordata > Amphibia > Anura > Pelobatidae > Pelobates > Pelobates cultripes. The sequence goes on from OW240923.1 coordinate 78,928,001, forward strand.
TGTCCACCCGATTTAGGCATCACTGTATAGTCAATTTGTAAATCGGACATGGGAAGTCCCCCCATAAACTGGACTCCTGGTGGCTTTACTGGTCCTTGTCTTGCATTATTTTTAGCACACGTTACACATCTACGTACAATGGCCTGAGTCAAGTTGGACAATCTTGGTATGTAGAAATGTTTTCTGAGAGATTCTTCTGTACTGTCTCTCCCAGAATGTGTCCCGTTATGATAGTTTTGGACAATTTCTACCGCTAGTGATGCTGGAATAACTATTCTTCCATCTTCTAACTGATACCATTTGTTCTCCAAATACTTTCCAGGTTCAGTCCTTAACCACTCCTCTTCTTGAGCTGTATAAATTGGAGTCCATTGAGACAGTGGAGTTGGTATAAGAGCAGCTATATGCCCCACATATTCCTGTCTTCCTGATTCAGCAGCACGCTTAGCTGCACTATCTGCCATCCGATTCCCTTTGGTTACATCACCATCTCCTCTCAGATGCGCCCGACAATGTATAATACCGACTTCTTTCGGCTCCCACACTGCTTCCAATAGTTGTAGGATCTCAGCTGCGTATTTGATTTCTTTGCCTTCTGAATTCAATAGTCCTCTTTCTTTATACAAAGCTCCGTGGGCATGAGTGGTTAAAAACGCATACTTGGAGTCCGTGTAGATGTTCACTCTTAAACCTTCAGCCAATTGTAACGCTCGTGTCAGTGCTATCAATTCTGCCTTTTGTGCTGATGTTCCTTTTGCCAGTGGCCGAGCTTCTATCACCTTGTCTATCGTTGTTACTGCATATCCTGCATAGCGGATCCCTTCTTTTACATAACTACTGCCGTCGGTGTAATATTGAACATCAGGGTTCTGGATGGGAAAATCACGAAGATCTGGTCTACTTGAAAATACTTCATCCATTACTTCCAAACAATCATGTTGACTTTCAGTAGGTTGTGGCAAAAGGGTAGCTGGATTTAAGGTATTTACAGTCTCTAAATGCACTCTTGGGTTTTCACACAACATTGCTTGATACTTGGTCATACGGCTGTTACTAAACCAATGATTTCCTTTGTAATCCAACAACGTCTGTACTGCATGTGGAACTCGTACATAAAGTTCTTGACCCAGAGTGAGTTTATCGGCTTCAGCTACTAGCAGGGCGGCTGCAGCTACAGCTCTTAGACAAGGTGGAAGTCCGCTGGCCACTGCATCCAGTTGCTTAGACATGTAGGCAACAGGTCTTTGCCATGATCCCAAGTACTGTGTCAATACTCCCACAGCCATTCTTCTTTGCTCATGTACATACAGGTAGAATGGCCGTGTGTGGTCAGGTAGACCTAATGCTGGGGCACTCATCAAACCCCTCTTCACATCTTCGAATGCCGTTTGCTGTTCTTGAGTCCATAAGAAGGGGTCGTGCTCTGTACCTTTGATAGCTGCATACAGAGGTTTTGCCAGTATCGCGTAGCTGGGAATCCATATCCTACAGAAGCCTGCTGCCCCCAAGAATTCTCGCACTTGTGTTCTATTCCTGGGTATCGGTATTTGGCACACAGCTTCTTTTCTCTCTGGCCCCATAATTCTTTGACCTTCAGAGATATGGAATCCCAGATATTTGACAGTTGGCAAACACAGCTGAGCCTTCCTTCTTGACACCTTGTATCCTGCCTTCCAGAGAATGTGTAGTAGATCGTGCGTTGCTTGCTGACATACTTCCTTTGTAACTGCTGCTATCAACAAGTCATCTACATATTGTAATAATACACACTCTCCTGGGATAGACTTGAAATCTAGTAGATCTTGACTTAGAGCTGAACCAAATAGGGTAGGTGAATTTTTAAACCCCTGAGGCAATCTTGTCCAGGTCATTTGGCGTTTCGAGCCCGTTACAGCATTTTCCCATTGGAAAGCGAAGATACATTGGCTTTCTGCGGCAATTCGGAGGCAAAAGAAGGCATCTTTGAGATCTAAGACTGTAAAGTAAGTAGCCCAGCCCGGAATTAAAGCAAGCAGGTTATATGGATTGGGCACGACTGGATGTATACTAACAACCGCATCATTGACTGCTCTCAAGTCCTGCACAGGTCGATACTCATCTGTACGGGGCTTTTGAACAGGCAGCAATGGGGTGTTCCAGGGGGAAGTACAGAATTTTAGGATACCATACCGTATGAACTTATCCAGATAAGATTGGATGTTCTTCTTAGCCTTCTGCTGAATATGATATTGTCTCAGGCTTACTGGATAAACCCCAAGTTTTAGTTCGATTTTAATAGGTGGAATATTGCGGGCCAGTCCTGGTGGGTTGTTCTCTGCCCAAACTCCTGGTATGTTAAATAAGGATTCATCACTCCTCGGGGTTTGGCTAGTCAACACTGTATAAAGTCGCCACTCTTCTTCCTTTGGTACGGACAATGTCATAATACCTGAGGGTCCATTAAACTTTAAGGATGTTGTTCCATTTGGTAGGAACGTAATCTGCGCTTGTAATTTGGATAGCATATCACGTCCCAGCAATTGGACTGGACACTCAGGCATAAAAAGGAATTGATGTTTTACTACGTGGCCTCCCAATGTACAGAGTCGACTTTTAAGAACCGGTTTTTCAGCACTTCTTCCAGTTGCTCCTATTACAGTATTAGTTCTTCCAGATGGAGGAGCAACTTGATTAGTCACCACCGAATGTTCAGCACCAGTGTCGATCATAAACGCACTCCTTTTTCCCCCTATTGATACATCGACCATAGGCTCCGCTCGACCAAGGGGGATGGAGCCGGTCGGTATCAATAGTCCTCCATGACCGTGTCAGCCAATCCCACAAAGTCCCTACCTTCTCTATCGCGGGACCTTTGCGCTGCTGGATAGTACCTATCTTCCCTTACACTTCCTCTGTTCCCATTACTCCCTCTATTACCATTACTCCCTCCGGGGCCTCCTCTACCTCTCGCTCTGCCTCTAAAGTTTCCGTAGCCTGCCCTGGGTAAGTCTCTCTCATACTGCTCTCTTTGCGGACACTCGTTCCTCCAATGCCCTTCTTCCTTACAGTACGCGCACTGATTCCTACTCAAAGGCTTCCTATTCCATCTACCATCGCCTCTATCTGGGCCCCGTCTATCTACGCCTGCGATCGCTACCGCTAGCATATCTGCCTTTCTACACATCTTGCGCTCTTCCTCTTTCTTACTTTCTGTTTCCCTATTCATATATACTTTGTTCGCTACCTCCATTAGTTGAGTGATAGACATACCTGCAAACCCTTCTAATTTCTGTGGCTTGCGCTTAATATCTCCGTAAGCTTGGCTGACAAAGGCGGAGTTTACCATTCGGGAATTATCAGCGTCTTCCGGATTAAAGGGGGTATACAAGCGGTATGCCTCCAGTAATCGGTCATAAAAGACACTGGGCGCTTCATCACTTTTCTGAATCACCTCAACTGTCTTCGACATGTTAATAGCTTTCTTCCCTCCAGCTTTCATGCCAGCAATTATAGCATCTCTATAGGCTTTAAGTTGAGCCATATCTGCGCCATTTACATTCCAGTCAGGATCGGTGTTAGGGTAATGTGTTGCGGCCCATGCTGCCGGATTGGCTTGATTTAAAGCACGGGCTCTCTCCTCTAGCGCCTTAATGGCCGCTTGGTTAATCCTTGTCCTTTCCTCATTATTGAACAATGTCATTAATAACTGCTGGCAATCAGCCCATGTCGGGTTATGTGTCTGAACTATCGAGGTGAACAGATCGGTCATAGCTTGTGGTTTCTCAGTGTACGAGGAATTGTGGGTCTTCCAATTCAAGAGATCGGTAGTCGTGAACGGGACATATACGAAGACTGGGTCAGCATGTGCCATTTGACCTGCGGCATCGATATAGGCTGACCCAGGATTCAGACGAAGAGGCATCTGATAATGTTTTAATTGTTGGGTACCGGTCAGTTGTCGGGTTAGTATGGGGCTACGTGGAGGGGCGTCAGTTAAAGGTTCCGGTCGAGAGGTAATAGGGCATGAGGATGTGGGAACTTGATTTTGGGAAAAGTTAGTGAATAGTATACTCCGAGCCGAGCTAGAAGAAGCTTGACCGGAAGTTTGAAGTGGCGCCAAATCAGGATATTCAAATCTAATGGGGGTTGGTCCTGGTTCCGGAAGGGGAGTTTTAATACGAGGGGGGGTGGATTCTGTACTGGAGGAGGAAGCGGAAGTGGATGGGGGCAATAGGGGAAGGGGTGCAGAGCTTCCTGCATTCGCGTCACTTCCTCTTAAAGGAAAGTAAGGGGGCGGCAAAGGGATCTCGGACTCAGGGGGCGTGTCCAAAATGGGCCTAACACCAGTCCTAGTGGACAAACAAGTCCTGGCCACCATGAGGCGACATTGCTCCTCGTGGCATATCCGGATCCATTTTGGCGAGTCGTTTACGGCCTGCCCCCAACAATCAATGTATGGAAACTGTCCGTAAAGTTCAGGCCTACCTGATACAGCCACGTGTACACGCTGTACCAGGGTTGGATCCAAACTGCCACGCGGCGGCCATGCCGCAACCAAAATAGGCCACTCCCTAGTGCACAAAGTGACCAAACGTACAGGAGACATTTTAACCCCAAAATCACATGTTTTGAATCCCTTTTTAAAATTCTTTACCATACAACCTAAGGGATCCGAAATCGTTGACTCTGACGCGCCCATACTTATCAATGGAACGTCGTTGACAACGAATACTATGCACGCGTTCTTATTCAACAGTCACACCCGTTTCCTCTGGCAACAGCACCACGTGGTACAGTTACTGAGTGAAACGTACACAATAACACAATAATCACTCAGGGAATTCCCGTACACACACAGCTGTTACACCAGTCACTAAATAATCAATATTATGCCCTTTGGCGAAACTATACAGTCACCCACGCTATAATTCTCTATATATGAATTACCCGTCTATAACACACCCCAGTAACATCGTCTTTTACTAGTATCGGTTACAGTACGGTTAGCATAGGTCAAAGCACAATTTAAGGTCACAATACAATTATTAGTGGTTACGGTGTTAAACATGCAATAGACGACAATGATTAGTACTTATATACAGTGTCAGTAAATATACAGGGTTATGGTACCGTGCACTATGATACAGCAACACACTATTAACACTCTCGCTAGACGGCTGAGCTCGCGCTATCTAACAAGATATACACTTTACTAACAATCTTTAACACATTTACAATCCCAACTAAACTATTGGCCAGTACCTTGAATGGACTACCTAAAACTATATACACCCGTTTTGGTTAGCCACACTGCCCAAACACCACATATAGCGAACTAGAGGGCGAAATTTACAAAATTGCCCTTCTAGTCTATTTACTCTATCAAAAGTCTAGTGGGTTCCAAATTTACACGCCTTCCCACTTAGCCAAGATAGGTTGAGAGCTAGCGAACCGAATTTACACAGGCGCCGCTTAGTCTCCCGGTCCCTCCGACCTAGCGAACGTAATATACACCCTAGAACGCTAGTCTAGACAAGACACCGGTGTCCGGCTAGGGCTATTTACACAGGACCCCGCCTGACTAACCAGATCAAAACGGTCTTACTAAAGAGCGTTCGATCGAGCGGTGCGCCTTCGCTCCTTCCCTCCGACAGAGGGGGCAGATTCCATACACAGATTTAAACCCCTTTTGGGCCTACCGCACAATCGGTATACCCCTAGTGGGTCTGCCGTCTAAAACAGCAGTTGTCTTACCTCCTCGTTCCTGAACCTGAGTTCACACTCATCGACGGGGACACCCCAGCACTTCTTACGTAGAGGCCGATGATCTCCTGGACAACAGACCAGTGGCGCCGAGACGAAGGGAGGTCCACGCAGAAGTTCAGGGGTGCAGCCGTAGAGAACGTGGGCAAAGATAGACCGTCTCACGCCTCTGCCTCTCAGCTACCGTTGAACGATGAGCTTCCCAGCCAATGCACCAAATGATACCGGAGAAACTGACGGAAGCAAAGCACAGAGGGATGGACACAGGTTTCTTCAGGAAGGAAGAGATTCTTTATTGGATCACCGATCGGGACTCAGAGGGACTAATGTCACCAAAAATACAGCAAGTTCTGAGCCCTGAACAATAGTGCAGGCTCCCTATATAGGCACATAACTCCTCCCATATTAAGCTCCACCCGCACATTCTCTTGACCAATCATTACAAATAAGAATTAACTTCCTGCTTGACCGCATGGCTTGTCCAGCACAATGGAGGAGGGGAATACTACATCCTGTATTCTTGCACATGCTCCGTACACTACTGATCGTATCTTGCCTCGTGCAACCAACTGATCGATACGTCAGCATATGCACGTACACATGCCACGTGGTAATCTCGGCCTACTAAATTTATTTTTACCGAGATTCCACCACAGTAGCTAAATTGGAAGAATTCAGCTATGCTTCCAGTTTGATTACTTTGCCCTGATATTGGAAATTCTCACTTTAATAAATAACTCATGTTTAGCTGAAAGATTTAAATGCAATTACCTTGTAGATTCTCCACAAGTCACAGTTTAGTCAATCAATTCCTTTATCAGCATATTCTCTCTTTATTATATCTGAGAAAAATATCCCAAAACACCCAAATTGAAATAAAATTTAACATGTAATGCAATGGCGTACTGCTGGAGAATATGCATCTCTGAAGGGACAGCCTAAGCACCGGAACCACAACAGCTTAATGTATTAGTTCAGATGCAAAGAGACTTTCCCTGCAGAGGAGAAAAGGCAGTGTTTACATTGCTTCCCCGGAACATTTCTAAATAGCTGTCACTCACATAGTCACTAGAGTTGCTTCAGCATATTCTCTCTTTATTATATCTGAGAAAAATATCCCAAAACACCCAAATTGAAATAAAATTTAACATGTAATGCAATGGCGTACTGCTGGAGAATATGCATCTCTGAAGGGACAGCCTAAGCACCGGAACCACAACAGCTTAATGTATTAGTTCAGATGCAAAGAGACTTTCCCTGCAGAGGAGAAAAGGCAGTGTTTACATTGCTTCCCCGGAACATTTCTAAATAGCTGTCACTCACATAGTCACTAGAGTTGCTTCCTGTTGTGGTCCTGCAATATTTGCATCTCTACAAGGAGATGCTGATTGGTGCAGCGAAGCGAATGGTGAATAAATTGGTTTGGTTGAGATCATCATCACTGGTGATTAGTGATGTCCCGACGGTTCACCGAACGGTTCACGAACGGTTCGCCACGGACTCATCATTGAGTAAACTTTGACCCTGTACCTCACAGTCAGCAGACACATTCCAGCCAATTAGCAGCAGACCCTCCCTCCCAGACCCTTCCACCTCCTGGACAGCTCACTAAGAATGCAGCTTCATAATGAATGTAAAATGGATGCTGTCCAGGAGGTGGGAGGGTCTGGGAGGGAGGGTCTGCTGCTGATTGGCTGGAATGTGTCTGCTAACTGTGAGGTACAGGGTCAAAGTTTACTCAATGA
>OW240923.1:78941910-78979866 GCA_933207985.1 Pelobates cultripes
GCATACTGGCAACTTCATTCTGATTACGTTGTTATGGTGTCCAGCATGTTGCTTTAAGTCTGGTGTATTGAACTCCACATAACTGTATATTAGTATATTAGTTATGCAATTTATTTCCTCATGCAAGTGAAATTTATATCCCATGAATTACTAGGAGCTGAACCTGAATCTCTACTGCACATCGAAAAAAGTTGTGTTAAACAGAAACAAGAGACTCCTTTTATGAATGAGAGAGATTAAGTGAGACGGATGCTGTTGTACACATCACAGAAGGGAAACTTAGATTTAAAGGGAAGGCTATACTTCTAGATAAAAGGTTAGCTAGTGCAGACTGGCAGGGAAGCGTAAAGTTAAAGTCAGTGGAGGGAGTGGTGGGATTAACAAGGTGTTCTGGGAGGTATCTGCTGAACGTTCTTCAAATGTAATAGCCAGGATTTGTAATAGCCCTAAAGGGACACTCCAAGCACCAGAAAAACTACAGCTAATGCACTGGTTTTGGAGAAAAGATCCTGTACCTGCAGCCTCTCCCTTAAAAATACTGCCTTTCCTTTAAAAAAGGCAGTGTACACACATGTATCTGTAAGCACACCTCGAATGGCTGCCACTCAACAGCCACTAGTAATGCAGTCTAATATCTTTGCAAGACCAATGTTCTCTTCTCCACGCTTAGCATTGGAACGCCAAATGCTCCCCATAGAGATGCATTAAAATACAGCTTTTGTTTCAAATGTGCAGCAGGGCCCTCCAGTGATTCTCTTTGGTGAACCACTGGAGTAGCTGAAATTATCAGTAATGATGATCTCAGCCAGGTTGCGGTGTGGGCCACAGCAAGACCAGCACGGTGTGGGATTCTAGGTGAGCTAAATTTATTTACGTTACTCAAAAACCCTACTTCTATATCGGCAGCAAAAACACTTAAAGGGATACTTTAGTACAAAACTGTATTCCTAACACTATAACTGCCTTTGCCTCCCTCCACTGCATGTTAAGGGTTAAAAAAACTTTTTTTTACTTAGCTGATCCCAGCGCCGATGCACCTCCTTTAATGTCCTCCGACATGCAATGCACGGAGATCGCTGCAAGTGCATTAGGCCCTCTCTGTGGGAAAGCTTTGAATCAATGATTCAATCTGGGCACAATCTGGGAATCCAGCCTCAGGTGACCTGAGATCCCGTAGGAGCCTTTAGTGGCTGTCTGGTAGAGGTGGAACTGAAATGTAAAAACTGCAGTATCTCTGAAACTGCTTGCATTGCAGGACTAAGGGCAATAGGGACACTGCACCCAGAACACTTCAATGATCTGAAGTCATCTAGGTGCCTATAGTGTCCCTTTAACTTTTGAAATACATACAGTGGGACCTCAGTTTGCAAACGCCTCGGTTAACATAATTTTCGGTTTACAAATGAAAATCCATTGAAAATAATGCCTCGGTTTACAATTTTTTTTCGCAATACAAAGCGAGTTTTCACAGGATGCATTGTACCTGGGAGGTTTATAACACCGCCCCGTGCATGCTGGAGCCAGTGGGTCATTTGCATGCCTTTTACGGTGTGTTCTGCATTGTGGGTTGGTTTCCATGCCAGCTCATTTTTCTGACCTCCAGAACGGATTAATTGGTTTTCAGTGAATTCCTATGGGAAACTGCGTCCCGTAAAACGCATTAAATTTGTAAACCGAGGTCCCACTGTATTTCTATTTCTAACATGAGTGTCTCTTTAAGTGCAAATGTGAGAGGTTTGATTAACAAAATGTGACTGCTAGAGTCATTGTCGAAAGACAATCTTTGTAATACAGCTGTCATTACAGAAACTTAGTGGGCTGAAATGCATAATTGGGCAAGTGATTTAAATAGTTTTATTCTATGTAGGAGGAGCACAGTAAAAGGAAGATATATATGTATTTTGTCTACTAGGTGTTACTATTATTTGTAAAGCGCCAACAAATTCTGCAGCGCTGCACAATAGGTGAACTAGCAAACAAGTAGTTGCAACAAGTCAAGTTGCACATACAGGAACAGAAGGTGCTGAGGGCCCTTTTCAAGAAAGCTTACATTCTAACTGTTAATACATGTATTAAATAAAAAGTAATTGGTTTATGATGACACTGTTAATAATGTTGAAGAAATGTGCTTAGGAGCAAAGAGTTTATTTTAATGAGAATAATCAGCAGTTAACAAAACTGCACATCCAGATTAGGCATTAATCCTGGGAAATTATATTATACCCAGACACTTATTGGGATGGTAGTTTAGATAAAGAGACAAGGTTTTTACTGTGTAAGATTTAAATTAGTAGATGAACCAACCAGAATTGATACCTATATTTCTGGATCTAGTAATAACTTGCTGTTTTCAAAGTAACGAAGCATTTTGAAATAGTGATAATAAAATAGTATTGTTTCAGGCAGTCTGTGAGCTCTTTGTATTTTGTGATTGCAGCATTACAGGGAGATCTCCCTCTCTACTGTTTATCCTCATGATCTGCCTGCCAGTCTCGCAGTGACTGGCACTGGGCTGTGCATGTACATCATTTACAGATGGGGAGCATTCAGGAAGACCCAGCCAGAGATTGGTGATCTTGTTAATGACATCACCAGTAGATGGCTGAAACTGGTCTAATTCATCAATGTAATTTAAAAGACTATACAAAAAAAGAGAAAAAGGTGTGCTGTGTCTTTAAATATAGACTCAAATATATAAGTGCCAATGAATTATTGCATAAATGTGGAATATAATCCCAACTAACCAATTTTGTGCAAAATAGCAATTATGTGCAATCCAACAAGAAAAAGTGCAAATGCAAAAAACAAAATCCCAATGTTGTTTCGGTGCTATAGTGAAAAAAAACCACTTACATAGGTTCAATTCTCAATACATATAGTTGTATCTCTTCCACAGAAATGTATAAAAAGAGAAAGAAAAATATATATAGTGTGATACCGTTATACATATAAACAGTAATAGGGTGAATATTAAAATCCCACTCACAAGTGGAGAGCAGACCAGCCTGCTCTAACTATCAGCGTGTGTATCAGCAAGGGAACAATAATGCAGCAGCAAGTGACTTTCCAAAAAAAAAGTTGTTTTCACTATTGCTCCAAAACAACATTGGGATTTTGTTTTTTGCATTTGCACTTTTTCTTGTTGGATTGCACATAATTGCTATTTTGCACAAAATTGGTTAGTTGGGATTATATTCCACATTTATGCAATAATTAATTTGGCACTTATATATTTGAGTCTATATTTAAAGACACAGCGCACCTTTTTCTCTTTTTTTGTATTGTATTTTAGTGTGATTTGAGCTATTGCACTTTAAAAAGGAGCTGCTTTTTTAATAAGATCTTTTGAAATAAGATTCCTTTTATTATAATTTTTAGATATTGATCTAGTGCCTTTTGTACTTGTTTTTTCTTGTGTATGTATAATTTTAAAGACTGTGTGAGCTCTCATTTTAAGTTCTGTACATAGCTTATTAGTCAGTGGGGGGCACTAAATATTGAGTGATGCTTGGATTCCCCAGTACCAGCAAAGATATAGCCCTACATAAAAGGCATAACAGTAGAGGGCATATTTTAGACATTAAGCAGTTAAACTAATAATGGGCATAGAATAAGGAAACAAATATAAAATAAACAGATTGAAATCACTTTGGCTTAATGGAAATGTCAATGAAGAATTTAAAAATAGGAAAATTGGACATAATAGATCAGCAGCACCACTTAGAAAAAATATTTTAAGTACGTTTATGACAAAACATTTTAAGAATAAAAAGCTCGCTGAAATCTAAAATGGGTCGACATATTAGATGTTAGTGAGTAAGTGGTATTGAAAGAGGCTTTAACAATTTCTTCTTCTTTAGTACGTAGCAAGAATGAGCTAAGAGATTTACATATCAATGCTACAAAACCCTTACAGCCGATATGTGATTGTCTAACACAAGAGAAAGAACAATAGCAATTAAATAAAGTTAGGATAGATAAGGACCAGATGGTATACACCCACAGATAGTTAGGGAGCCTTATTATAGTAATATCTAAGCCATTATAGGTAATCGTTTAGGATTCATTCTTTTCTTGAATCGTGCTAAAGGAGTGTTATTGAAGGGGATCAAAATCTCAGCTGTAAAATTACAGATCTAAGAGCTTAATCTCTGTGGTGGTGAAATTATTTTAAGGGTTATTAAGAGATAATGTTCAAACATGCATATTGAAGAACAAAATGCCATTAGTAGGAGTCAGCATGGTTTTATTCGGTATAAAGAACAGACAAATGCAATTGTTTTGTACAAGTGTAATACTTATTTTGTAATATTTCTTTAATTGGAACTCAACTGCAGCATTTCTTGGTTGCAACAACAATAAGGTTCACCTCCTTTTATATTGGTATGAAACTATGGTCACTGTACCTTTAAATATCCATGTAGGTAAAATTAGGCTTTGTAGCAATCCCTTATGAGTAAGAGGAATAATTAGACAAAGTGACACTTAGTGAGTTTTAGATACTGTGTAATATAAATAATAGTAATTGACTTGTTTGGTAAAAGTATTACTTAACTTAAAGGCAGTTCTGGCACTGGAAGGGTTAATTCACCCAATGAAGGAGAAATTAGAAGTCCGCTTCAACAAGCTGAGAACTAGGAGTGGAGAGTGGGGAAGTCCGTTTTAACAAGCCGAGGTCTGGGAGTGGAGAAGGTAGAATTCAGAGTTACAAGCCGAGGTCGAGAAGTGGAGAAGGTAGAAATCCGTTTACTAGCCGAGGTATAGAAGTGGAGCAGGTAGGATCAGAAGTAGAGCAGCTGATCTTCATGCAGCACCTGTGCGAATAATCCAGCCCTTTGAATCTGGCGCTGTCCTCCTAAGTATCGTGGAGGGACCGCGTCAGAGAAAGGGGCGGGGCTGAGCGCCGTGAACCCGGAAGTGGGTTCCGGCGATAAATTACATGCCATGCTATACCTGACAGTACCCCCTTCCCATGGGGCATCCTCTGGGTGCACTATTTTGGTTTGGAGGGATAGCGTTTGTGAAAGGCAGTAACTAACCTCCTAGCATGTACATTAGATGAATCTTCCCAAGTGTCTTCATCAACTCCATAACCTTTCCATCTGATAAGGTATTGTAAGGAGCCACGGTGGACACGAGAATCCAAAATTTTGTGAATTTCATATTCTTCTTCACCTTGGACAATGATAGGTTCAGGAGTTGTTACTATTTCCCTATAAAAAGGATCAGGGATGTGTGGTTTAAGTAAGGAGACATGGAATACTAGATGAAGTTTAAAACTTGGAGGAAGTTTTAGTTTAACAACGTTATCATTAATGATAGTAATTACTTGAAAGGGACCAAGAAAAAGAGAGCTCAATTTCTTTGAAGGACGGTTTGTGGTAATATTCCTTGAAGAGAGCCAGACAAGATCCCCTACCTTGTAAGGAGGGGGAATTCTTCTATTATTGTCAAAAAACTTTTTCTGGTTATTTTGGGCGAGTTGAAGATTCTCCCGTAATTTGAGAAATAGAGAAGACATAAATTCGTTTTTTGATGTAACAGTAGGATTGGATGAAGTAATGGTTTGGATGGAAAATGAAGACGGATGAAAACCATAGTTGGAGAAGAAAGGAGTCATTTTCGTACTAGAATGAATGGTATTATTGTAAGAAAATTCGGCCATAGGTAACCATGTGGTCCAGTCATCTTGGAGGTATGAACAATAGTTTGGGGATGATAAGCGGAAGAGAGTTTGCGTTGAATTTGAAGGGAGAGACACATCTCTTTCCAGAATTTGGAGGTAAATTGTGTCCCCCTATCAGAAATAATTTCTTCAGGAAGACCATGAAGTTTCACAATATTGTCAATAAAGACCTTAGACAATTCTACAGAGGAGGGTAATTTTTTTAAAGAAATGAAATGGGACATTTTGGTGAAGCGATCCACAACGACAAGAATAGTGGTGAAATGTTGAGAAGGTGGAAGATCAACGATAAAATCCATAGAAATGGATTGCCAAGGTTTTTCTGGAATAGGTAAGTTAAGTAGTAATCCAAAAGGTTGATTATGTTCTGGTTTAGACCTTTGACAGATAAGACATGTTTTGACATATAATGCAATGGTTCTATCCTGGCGAGGCCACCAATAATATCGTGAAGTTAGTTCAAGTGTTTTCTTTATTCCAGGATGTCCAGCTAGGGGGGAATCATGAACCATCTTAAGTAATTTATTCCTAAGAATGGGAGGAATATAAATTCTATTTTTAAAATAAAATAGACCATCCTTTTTGTTAGTATAGGTGTTTTGGGAAGTTCAAGATCCTTCTGATTCAAATTCTTTATGTCATCATGAAGAGAAGAGAGGATTCCTATTATTTTGGTAGAAGGATAATCATCAGTAGTAGTTTTAGAAGGAATTCGAGAAAGAGCGTCAGCCTTTTTATTTCTATTTCCAGGTCTGTATATTAATTGGAAGTTAAATCGGTTAAAGAATAGGTTCCATCTAACTTGTCTAGCTGTAAGGGTTTTGTTAGTATAGAGATATTCAAGATTTTTATGGTCAGTATAAACTATTATAGGTTGTTTTGTATCTTCCAGAAGATGACGCCAATTTTCGAAGGCAGCTTTAACACTTAATAATTCTTTTTCACCAATAGGATAATTTTTTTCAGCAGAGCTCAAGGATCTTGAAAAAAAGGCAACTGGATGAAGTGGATCTTGTGGAGTCTTTTGTTGAGAAAGAACTGCTCCGATGGCTGCATCTGATGCATCAACTTCAAGAACATATAGGAATGTTGGATTAGGTAGTTGTAGAATAGGTGCAGTTGTAAATCTTTTTTTTAATTCGTCGAAGGCTGTTTGAGCATCTTTATTCCAATTAAAAGGACGTTTACTACTGTTGAGGAGGTTAAGAGGATGTGATACATCCGAATAGTTTCTAATAAATTTTCTATAGAAGTTTGCAAATCCAAGAAAACGTTGTAATTCTTTTGTAGTAGTAGGAGCAGGCCAATCAATAATACATTTGATTTTGGAATTATCCATCTTCAAAGAATGAGGTGAAATAATGTATCCTAGAAAAGAGAATTCAGTAACCTCAAAAAGGCATTTTTCTGGTTTAGCGTATAATTTATGAGTTCTCAGTCTAGATAGAACCCATCTAACATGTTTCCTATGTTCATCCAAATTGTTAGAATATATTAAGATATCATCTAAGTAGATAATAACACATACATCCAGAAGATCTCTAAAGATATCATTGATAAAATGTTGAAACGTTGCAGGGGCATTACAGAGCCCGAAAGGCATCACTAGATATTCGTAGAGACCATATCTTGTCCGGAAGGCGGTTTTCCATTCATCATCCTGTTTTATTCTAATGAGGTTATATGCGCCTCGAAGGTCGAGTTTAGTGAATATAGTTGCAGTTCTTAACCTTTCAATTAATTCATTTATTAGTGGAAGAGGATAACGATTTTTAATAGTTATTTTATTTAAGGCTCTGTAATCTATAATAGGACGGATGGTTTGGTCTTTATTCTTCACAAAGAAAATACTAGAAGCAGCTGGGGAGGTCGAGGGTCTGATGAACCCTTTGCGTAAATTTTCATTAAGATATTCTTTTAAAATTTCTAACTCCTTTTCAGAGAGTGGATAAATATGACCATAAGGAATAGGAGCTCCGGGTATGAGATCTATTGGGCAATCATATACCCGATGAGGAGGAAGTGTTTCCGCTTCTTTTTTACAAAAGACATCTGCAAAATCGGAGTAGAATGGAGGTATAACTGGTTCTACAGTAGTTTGGAGAATAGGAATGTGTTGTAAGCACGTTTTTTTACAGAAATCAGAAGCAAAGGAGATGGAGAAGGGAGACCACTTAATTAAAGGATCATGGGTTTTTAACCAATTAATTCCTAGAATGACGGGATAAAGTGGAGATTTAATAATATCAAATGTAATGAATTCGAAATGTACGTTGTTGGTAATCATTCTTAGAGGGATTGTTTCATCTTTGATGGGTCCTGAGGATATAAATGAACCGTCAATAACTCTGATTGGAATAAAATTGGTTTTTTGAACACAAGGAATTTTATTTTTTGAAACAAAAGAAAAATCAAGAAAAGTTCCATTAGCACCAGAATCAATGATGGCCTCAGTCACGATTCTTTTTGTATCCCACTGTAATATGAGAGATATAGAAAAATAAGTAGATGCTTTTCTTTTTTGAAAAACGTTCAATATAGAGGTAGATGAATGAAGCTTACCACCTTTTGAATGTTTCAGTAGAGGACATTCGGAAATTAGATGTTCATTCGAAGCACAATACATACATAAGTTTAGTTGTCTCCTTCTTATTCTTTCTTCAGAAGTAAGAGGACTTTTTATTATACCTACTTCCATAGGTTCAGTTTGTGGAGGAATTTTTTCAGGTAGTTTTAGAGTAGTGAAAGGTTTTCTCCAGGTAGAATTAGTAAGAACCCTTTCAGCTTTTCTTTCTCTTAGACGTCTATCAATACTGATAGACAGTTGAATCAATGCATTTAAGGTAGGAGGAAGTTCTGTACGAGAGAGTTCATCTTTCACAGCTTCAGATAATCCGAGACGGAATTGATTGCGTAAAGTAATGTCATTCCATTGGGTTTCTGTAGCCCATCTTTTGAATTCTGCAATATAATCTTCAACAGGTCTATTCTTTTGGTGTAATGTTCTGATGGTTAAATCAGCAGTAGTTTGTTTAAAAGGATCTTCATATAATAAAGACATAGCTTCAAAGAACTCATCCAATGAATCCAATATGGGATCATCATTTTCCAAAAAGGAATGGGCCCATGCCATAGGTTCACCTCTTAAAAAAGAGATCACTGAACAGACTTTGGATCTTTCGGTGGGATAAGATCTAGGTTTTAAAGCAATTAGTAGTTTGCAAGAATTCAAAAACTCTCTGTACTTTGTTCTATCTCCATGAAATTTTTCTGGATTACAGACAGCAGGATCACCAGCCGATTGAAGAGCGGCATGAGGAAGATGACCTTGAATGTCTCTAACATAGGTTAATATTCTCTCATTTGTAATTTGCAGTTCCTGTAACCCTTGAGCAATCGTATCCACTCTATTGGTTAGGGCAGAAACTTGAGAGTTAATATCTGCTGGTTCCATTGAATGGCTGGATTATTCTGTAATACTTATTTTGTAATATTTCTTTAATTGGAACTCAACTGCAGCATTTCTTGGTTGCAACAACAATAAGGTTCACCTCCTTTTATATTGGTATGAAACTATGGTCACTGTACCTTTAAATATCCATGTAGGTAAAATTAGGCTTTGTAGCAATCCCTTATGAGTAAGAGGAATAATTAGACAAAGTGACACTTTAGTGAGTTTTAGATACTGTGTAATATAAATAATAGTAATTGACTTGTTTGGTAAAAGTATTACTTAACTTAAAGGCAGTTCTGGCACTGGAAGGGTTAATTCACCCAATGAAGGAGAAATTAGAAGTCCGTTTCAACAAGCTGAGAACTAGGAGTGGAGAGTGGGGAAGTCCGTTTTAACAAGCCGAGGTCTGGGAGTGGAGAAGGTAGAATTCAGAGTTACAAGCCGAGGTCTAGGAGTGGAGAAGGTAGAAATCCGTTTACAAGCCGAGGTCGAGAAGTGGAGAAGGTAGAAATCCGTTTACTAGCCGAGGTATAGAAGTGGAGCAGGTAGGATCAGAAGTAGAGCAGCTGATCTTCATGCAGCACCTGTGCGAGTAATCCAGCCCTTTGAATCTGGCGCGGTCCTCCTAAGTATCGTGGAGGGACCGCGTCAGAGAAAGGGGCGGGGCTGAGCGCCGTGAACCCGGAAGTGGGTTCCGGCGATAAATTACATGCCATGCTATACCTGACATAAACTAACTATTAGCCCTCCAGGTCCTTCATTCCCCCTTAAATATAGTAATAGCTCACCTTATTTTCTGCTTTGTGCGCGTCTGCTGCAGCTGGCTCTGCCCACGTTACGCCCCGTTGGCTGACTTCATCAGAATGGAGGATCTGAGCCAATCACACATTTTTCCCATAGGGAAGCATTGGATTGGCTGAGATTGTCAATTCTGATGATCTCAGCCAAGGAGGCGGGCTGGTGGCGGAGCCAAACTCCACCAATGGCTAATCAGCATCTCCTCATAGAGATGCATTGAATCAGTGCATCTCTGTGCAGTAAGTTCAACGTCTCCATGAAAAGCGTGGAGACGCTGAACGTCAATGCTGGACACTGTGCAGCACTGCCCCAGGAAGCACCTATGGTAGCCAACTGAGGAATGGCCAGTGGAGGAATCCCTAGGCTGTAATGTAAACACTGCATTTTCTCTGTAAAGACACTGTTTACAAATACTAGGACAAATACATTAAGCTGTAGTTGTTCTGGTGACTATAGTTTATCTTTAAAGGAACCTAACAACTAACATTAACCCTGAAAAATATAAAATGTAAAAGAATCCAGCTTTGTGGTTTATTGTGAAGTCTACAGAATGCTTTGATGACAGACAATGTTTTCTCCTAATACACAGTTTGCTGTTATTTATCATCCTCTTATTCAGAGTTAGAAAGATATTGGTCCTGTGTTGTGGCAGGAAGTGTTGTTTTTGTTATGATTATTATCACTGTAATTATCTGCTCTGCGCCAGTATATTTTTTAATTTTGTACAATGGATAATGAAAACATTTCACTAACTATAGCAAAACAAGTTTGACACTTAGGAACAAGTTGCGGTAAGGCTCGAACAATCTTACAGTCTAAAGGAAGAGGGCATAAACACAAGGCCGGTGTAGAAATACATTGTACCCAGAGGCCAGGCTATTCGCAAGGTGTGCTAACAATATGTACTATTAATATATAGCATAGGTTGACACATGCTTCTTTGTGTTTACATTTTTAAAAGGAGACTGGGTCCGTAATCGCTTGGTTGCAGGAGCTAAAGGTTATTGATTATGTCTGTTAAGCAAAGAAGATAAACGTTCGCTGGTCTGCATTCTGACTTTATTTGTGTTTTATGAAGTATGTGACACAGCTGAGGGGAATTGTTGTTCCTGTCTGTGTATTACTGCAGAATTGGACATTGTTTGGTGTTTCCAACCAGAGACGTATTTCGGTTAGATGTCACCTTGGATAAAGTTGTTTGTTGGCATTCCATGGAATTAATTCTTTGCTTGTCACTCCAGTTCTCCTCACCTCTTCATGTGTCTTCCGTCCATTTCCCATACACCTTCAGTCCTCACATGTGTCTGTCCCTTAAAAAAATGCGATCTTCCTTTATGATGCTAACATACTACATTCACTGCCAGCTTCCACAATGTATAGCTGGAATTTTCAGCTCTCTAGTTAAACCTAACTTCTGTGTACCATGACACGTACATTTTAAATATGCTACAAAATTTAATGTGTGTTTTATAAAGGTACAGAAATGATATCTCTTGTTTATGTATTACTGCGGAGATAATCAATACATAGTTAAACAGATCTGCACACACCAGTCAAGCCATAAGACTTGCTTTTCCCACAGAAATCTCAAATTTGCAGTGATGTTACTACCCGCAAGGGATTCTGGGTTGGCAAATGCAAATGAGTTCAACAAAGAATCACCTTTTTGTCTCATTATTCCATTTGAAGCACATGGATTCTTTGGCGTTTATATGTTTGCTGTATATAAAAGCTTTGAAACACAACTCGGAAAGAGATGCAAAGCCAGTGAACCACTCATGGATGGCTTTCGTTGTTAATGGCCACCTAGTAAAAAAACATTAAAATCACTGTTTGGTAGATATACCCCCAATGCATACATGCATTAATTTATTGGGGGTATATCTTAAGAGTTTGCAAAGGTTGCAGTTCCTATGAACTGCAGCCTTTGTAAGCCCTTCACTTTTTTCTTGGCAGCGACTTTCAGTCTCTTCACAGGGAAATAACCAATCAGAGGCTACTCATTGAGCAAGCTGAAGAGCTTTTGGAGTGGGGAGCGGTCCTTTAATGCAACTCATCAGCATGAGGTTGGCTACTAGCGTGAGTTTACAATGTATTGGCTATCCACTGACTTCAGGTGAAAGGATTTTCATTCACTTCCCCCACCATAATTTACTTGTTTATTACTGCTTATGAAGTTGCCTGATTCCTGATTCTTCAAACCTATCATTCCACCTTAAAAACAGTCCGGAATTTCAAGATGTTCCTGATGATATGATAACATCAGCACAGTTAAATAATGGCCTTGTGAGTTTCATGAGATCTGTGGACTGATATGGGTATCCTTAATGTATTTTTTGTTTGTGGCTCCTCATTGTTCATTCGTGTCAATCTAGATCAAGTATTGTTTTAATAATCGTTAGACTTTTCAAGTAACTTTTTTCCCCATAAAATCTGTTATCACTTGCTAAATCAGATCTGGTCTTTACAGAGAGAATTTGTCAAATAGTTGTGGCATAAACCTGAATTTCCGTTCCTAAAGATTTTTAGTTGCATGTATTTTAGCCAAATCTTAATGTGTTTCTCCGAACTCCATGACCACTTCAGCTTTTAGAATTGTCATGGAACAAGCATTCAGTATGTGCAGCATCTCCGCTTGAAGCTCTGCACATATAGAATCATGTACACTTTTGTGATAGTCTGGTTGTACCCCCAATACACTTAGCTCGGAAGTTTGTTCCAATGTTGTCAGCATGCACTGCTCATCCCACCACCCAAAATATGGACCGTCCTTTCTAAATAGGGACACTTGGGAGGCATGTGTAGTGGTTATGGTGCTTGGAATGTTCCCAGTTTAGTACTACATATAGATACCTACATATACTTGAAAAATGTATATGTTTTAAAAAGGTGTTGAAACTATTCCAGGGATGTACATGAGGCAAACATCTGGTGTCCATTTATATATAAAGAGAAATTGTTTTTCAATGAGTCACAAGGCTTGTAACTTCTTCAAGTGACAATCAAACTGCATATTTATAGACGTCAGCTGTGCTGTACTCGTAACTCTTTGCGTGCATAAGGAGTGAATAATTCTTTAAAGTGCTTTAAAGTGCTTATGTTCATTATTCATTAACAAGAAACAAACTCCTCACAGTTATGGTGGTCAGCTTATAACATTTCTATGTAAGACAGGTTATGGTTGTAGTTATGGATGGTACCATTTATAACTGAAATCAAGCGGGAGACAATTACATCCGTACTAGCAGGCTCGGGTAATGTATAATTCCATTGTTGATTGTCGTGTGACCATTTCCTCTAGCTAAGGTTGGGAATAGAAACTAGTGGCGTCACTAGAGTTGGTGTCACCCGGTGTAGTAACTCATGGTGTCACCCGACCCTATGGACCTCCCATGGGAACAGACCATATGGAATCTTTAGTAAAGATTTTGGTACTGATGTTACTCACAGAGGTGCAATTAGGAAAAGCTCGGCTCCGATGCAAAATAAAAAAAAGAGCCCCCATTATTTCCCCACCACCACCACTCCTCCCTAAACAATAGACTAGAGTGGTATGTGTATAGTTGACATGTGTCTTAGTGTAATTGTAGTGATTGGTTGAGTGTGATATGTATGTGTGGAGCTGGCGGAGTGTGACTGTATGTATATGTTAGGTGGGCTGAATGTGATTGTGTGGAGGGATGGCTCAGTGTGATTGAATGTGAAATTGTGTGTCTATTATTTATAACACTGATATTGAATTATAATTATAAAACACTCCCGTACCTACTGCCCACTAATAGGTTGTTAAAATAAACAAAAGAGGCAGATTTGCAACAGACTACCCTCAATCAGCCCAACCACTTTGACGTACTGTGAGAAGTCTGGTAATGGGACTCAAACTTCGACTGTATGCTTTCTCACCTCTGCTTAAAGGAACACTTCAAGCACTATAACCTTTACATCTTGCTGTGGTGGCTATAAAGCCAGAGGATCCCTGGCAACCCGCAGTGTAAGAGGAGTCAAATTGTTTTTGAATGCTCTAACTTCTTACCTGAAGTCTGCCGGCACTGCTCCCCACCTCCACTACCAATGGCGGAGAGCTGTGTCATAAGGTCCTAAGCAGGAAATTCAGTTTCTGAGCTAATCCCTGCTGTGCATCAGGTGATGCTCTCAGTCAATAAGCTAAGCCCTGCAGTGCATCAGGTGACGCTTTCAGTCAATGAACTAAGCCCTGCAGTGCGTCAGGTGACGCTGTCAGTCAATGAGCTAAGCCCTGCAGTGCATCAGGTGACGCTCTCAGTCAATGAGCTAAACCCTGCAGTGCATCAGGTGATGCTCTCAGTCAATGAGCTAAGCCCTGCAGTGCATCAGATGATGCTCTCAGTTAATGAGCTAAGCCCTGCAGTGCATCAGGTGACGCCGTAAGTCAATGAGCTAAGCCCTGCAGTGCATCAGGTGACGCTTTCAGTCAATGAGCTAAGCCCTGCAGTGCATCAGGTGACGCCATCAGTCAATGAGCTAAACCCTGCAGTGCATCAGGTGATGCTCTCAGTCAATGAGCTAAGCCCTGCAGTGCATCAGGTGACGCTTTCAGTCAATGAGCTAATCCCTGCAGTGCATCAGGTGACGCCGTCAGTCAATGAGCTAAGCCCTGCAGTGCATCAGGTGATGCTCTCAGTCAATGAGCTAAGCCCTGCACTGTGAGCAGTAGTGGTTATGGAAAAGTTGTTTAGTTTATTCTTAGAGTAAACTTGTGGTAGGTTTACTCTAATATAAATCTCCCCAAGGACACGTAATATATAATTTATTATAGAGATAAATTATGTCTTCAGTGTATAATTTTGATATTTAAAGTCACTTCCCTTCCAGTCCAGCTCTGAACTTTCCTCAGCTTCTTGGTGTTACACTACACTTCCAGTCCACCTGGGCTATGCCCATATTGTGATTTAATTTGCTTTACGTGGTCCAGCACTCAGTCTGCAGCTCGTCCCCATCACTTTTCTTTCCTACAAGAACAAGTGTCGGCCTCTGGGATATGATATTACGCCTTCAGCTTTATGCATCGTGAGGAGCAGCTACTGATCCATCAGCTTCCCCATAGCTGGCAGCCTACAGCGGACCCAGCTAGCCCTAGGCTTCAACAGCCAACTGTGGGCCAATACAGCCAATACAGCCTTGATGGTCTTGGGTTTCATCCCTCTCATGGGGTTACCCGGCACAGTCTGCTCCCCCTAGTGATGCCTGTGATAGCAATGTAAATACTTTAATGCGTATTTTAGAAAGACTTTGCCTTAAAGGGTTACTCCAAGCATAATAACGGATTGGCCTATTACCTGGTTTTCCACCTGGTTTAGAGGCTCCTTGCTGGAGTGGTCATACGATCCCAGCTTCTGCAGAATTGCAGAAGCCGATGCTGTCACCATTCATTAATTAAAACATTAGCTGGCCACTCTCAATGAATGACATTCTGTGCAATTAAATTCTGAAATGTGTACAGAATGGACATTAGCCACCTCCTGATCCAGGCTGGCCCATGACACACCAATGATGCTGCTGGAGTTGAAGTTACACCTCCGGCAGCAAAGTGGTTAAACTTGTTATGTTCGGCATTTCATGCTGAAACGCTGCACATACAATTACCAGGCACCATGAGCACTTCAAATTACTGAAATGTTCATGGCTCTTGGAGTTATTCTTTAAGTCTGAGGCTATTGATCACACTTTTAGAACCTTAAATTAATGTAAGGGTTCTCTGGTAACTCGTGATCTCTTTACAAGGGGGACGATGCGTATCTTGACAGGGCAACCATGCATCACAACTTTGTGTTTGACAAGTCAATATTGAACGGTTATTGTAGTCTGGTATATTTTGAGAGTAGTGTATGTTTGCACATTTGTAGAAATTTGGGGGGTTAAGAGTACACCCAATGTGACAATCCGGTACATGCTATGTATTATCATTTGTACTACAACAAATCAAAAAGAGACTGCCACTTCACACACAATTTAGCACAGTGGTATAAGCATACATAATTATTCTTCACCTGCAGGAAGAGACTATTGTAAAATATAATAACTGTTAATGCTGACTGTTAATCTTCATGTGTGGTTTGGTAAAGTGACAAAGGCCAAATGTTTTCTAAACCCATTCCACAGCGATGTTAATAGCGGCCAATCCAGTTTCCTTCACCATATCAATGTGACACAGACAGGAGGGGCGCATAATAATGTCTCACACCCTTGTAGGTATGCACATGGTAGACAGAGACAAAGGAAGCTGTTTCATTGCTGGCATTCCAGGTTGAGCACGAAATGCACAAAAACACACGAGTGACGTCCGCTCAAACATCAAATGCCGTGTTTAATGGATCAGTCATTTTGATAACAATATAGAGACAAACACGTGGATCAGTGCTTGTAATCTGCACTTTTCCAGTTAAAGCTGTGTGCGTATCGCATTATCTCCACATTAGCAGGTATTAGACATGGGGAACCGTCAAAGGCATTGCATTCTTATAGTGTAACTAACTATAAATACTGTGGGTTTGAAACGATTAACACAATATTAATACTGCACCTGAAGCCGTTTAGCTGACATTTGAAATGACGGATAGTCGTCTCTTTTTTTAGAACTTTGTTAACTTTACATACTTTTCCTTTAAGCATCAACCTGTCTGCAAACAATCTATGAGAAGGGATTTAATTACTAAAGAACTAATGGAGAATAGCCTCAAAAAGTGTCTAGACACTGAAGAAATTACCCCAAAATATAACTATTCAAAAAGGTAGAAAGGAAGAAAATAGCTTTTATTAGGTCATATTTTAAAATAAAGTAAAACAAATTTGTTAACTAAACCAGAAAAGAAGACAGATATAACTGAACAGTATCCCAGCTTTGCTCTTTCAGACTACAATTTGAAACTACATTGAATACACTTAATACCACACTGTGTATTGCAGAGTTGCAAAATTTAGGCAAAACTATCCTAGCTGTAACTGTAGCTTATTTTCAATTTTTTACAGTTTACGTGGTTAGTAAATAAAACCCAAAGACTTTGGGTGAGATTAAAGAAGTGCGACAATCGGAAATCAGATGCAGAAGAAGCAAAACAACCGATTACAGATATGCATACACTAATGTGAGCAGCTGATCGAAAAATAGACACAAAGTGGCCTTGCTTAAAGGGACTCTATAGGCACCCAGACCACTTCAGCTCATTGGTGCAGTGTCTCTGTCCTTTCAGAGAAACTGCAATAATTATATCACAGTTCTCAGACAGCCACAAGGGGTGTTTCTGGGAGTTTACTGGACTCTAGGTCGCCTAACTGATGCTGGACGTCAGTAAAATCCCCATAGGAAAGCAGTGATTCAATGCTTTCCTATAGGGAGGGCCTAAGGCGCTCGCAGTGCTTGCCATGCATGTGCATTAGGTCCCCCCTCATCGAATGACGACGGAGAAGGAGCTGTGTTAACCCAGTGCAGAGGGACATCGGCGCTGGAATCAGGTGAGAAAATAGTTGTTGTTTTTTTTACCTTCTATGTTCTGAAAAGGGGGGAGGGAGGGTCAGAGAGCACTTTAGTGTTAGGAATACCTGTTTATATCCCTAATACTATAGAATCCCTTTAACTCAACCACTATTGTGCCAGAATTTTACAGCAATGTATGCTAGATTAAAATGTCTCTGCATATAGAAGTAGCAGTTTTAGGCTTCGTGTGTTAACCTTTGTCTGTTAACCTTCGTGTACATTTAAGTGTATAATAAAAATTGTGCAACTGACATCACAAATCTGTTCACTAACGGAGCACAGACAGGGAACACACTGCATCAGATTACGGTAAACAGAAACATTGTTCCCATATCTCTACCTGTCTATGCTTATTGCCAAGTTCAAATAGCTTATAAAAATGATTGATTTAAAGGGACACCATAGGCACCAAAACAACTTTAGCTTAATGAAGCTGTTTTGGTGTATAGATCATGCCCCTGCAGCCTGGCTTGTAGATTCTGTGCCATTTAAGAGTTAAAAAACTTTGCTTATACAGCCCTAGCCACACCTCCTGCATGTGAGTTGCACAGTCTTCCTAAAGACTTATATTCTAGGTTCCATTATTGCACATTCTGTTTCATCTAGAATTTTTTTTAAACTCCTCCTCTGTTAATAGCCTTCTGTGTGTAATTTTAAAGTTAAAGTTACAGATCTCTTTGAGGAGGAGAAATATTTTTTATAGTAAGTTCTATCTGATTTAAGATTAAACCATTGTGTTTTCATGCAGGCTGTGTCAGTCACAGCCAGGGTAGGTGTGGCTAGGTAGCTGCATGGACAGAAATAAAGGTAATTTAGTTCCTAAATGGCAGTGAATTATGCAGTGAGACTGCATGGGCATGGTCTGTACACATTTTTTATTTTTATTTTAAGCTATAATTGTTTTGTTGCCTAAGTATCCCTTTAAATAAGAGGAAGGAGCACAGTTAAAGGAAGCATTAGTGCAAATTTCTGTATTTCATTTTTTTTGGACCTGACAAATACATATTTGTTAAGTACAGGGGATAAAAAAGCATAGTATGAAAAATCATTGGAAGTGGAAGTTCCCCTTTAAAAATATCAGCTATTGGCAAATCCTTTGCACCTATGAATTGGCAATGCTGACATAGTACTTTAGGGAGATAGGAATGGCCAAAGGGCAGATACACGAGGATTTCTTTCACATCTCCCCATTGAGCCTTACAAAGACACATCTGCTTCTGACTGGTTCACATGGTCACTTGGACAATAGCCAGGCTGCAATCAGTAACATTTTTCATATTATTCAGTGACACTGGTGAATTGTATTATAATGGGTGGAGGAGAACTGTGATAAAGGGATTAGACCTCCCACTGGGAAGCTGACAAGAAAGATAATCCCATTCACTCTCCGTTAATGAGAGCATTCCATGCACATGCTACATGCAGTAAACCCAGTCATTTTGTTGGTGTGAGGGGGGTGTAATCTGTAAATCACCCTGGGTTCATACCAGGATACAACATACCTATATCTGCTGCTACAGTTTTATTAAATTGAAAAATGTATCAGTTTCCCAGGTTGCAGGCAGAAAACTGACATCTCTATCTCATTATGAATGAGTGGTGGAGGTTATAAAATATATTTAGTTTTAAATATATATATGAAAATATATATATATGTTTAGTCAGAGGTGTACCTTAGTATGTTAAAATTCTAACATCCAGCTGGTCCCACCAGTAAGTTTTAAATGTCTGTGTTTCACCCCGTGCCCACTGATCCCTGTATATGTATCTCATAAACATACTTGCGTGTTTCTCCTAATCCCCTCTTTGAGCCTTGTGTGTTTCTTAACACTTATTACCCTATTGTGTGATTCTTAACCCAAGTTTCCTCTTGTGCATCTCTTAAACCCCCCTTACCTTTTTTTCTGTTTCTTAACCCTGTTATCTTAATTTGTTCCCAAACAAACATACAGAGTGACATGGACTAACTCACGGTCACATACATGCAAACACATGCACAATCACATACACACACAAACACACTGCTGTATCACACTATTATACACACACAGTGACATATATTTCACAGATTCACATAGACCCCCAAAAAAGTCACACAGTCACATAATGTCGCAGGCATACAGTCACACCATCGAATACACACAATCACACACAGTCAGCTGCACAGTCGCACACACGGACTGTCACAATCACTTGCACATAGTGTCACAACACACAACAACATGCACGCCATCACATCCTGTCAAATGCATACAGTAGCAAATACAGACATAGTCAGACACCCACAGTCACATACACACAGAGATGCACAGTCATATGCACACAGTCACATATATAAACTGTCACATACAGCCACATGCACACCCGCATGGACTTGCTACAAAGAACTCTAGAATATATGACCTCCAGAAGAAAGAACAACACACTAGGATTTGAGTTTCTTTTCTTAGTCTTACATATAATCTATTAAATTTAGGTCCCTGGAGTGCTGTTCATTCAAGTGTTAAAACATTGCAGAACATAGTATCAGGCATCAGTGAGACAAATGGTCTTGAGTGCAAAATTTGGGTTTCCTTAACCCCTTAAGACACATGACATGTGTGACATGTCATGATTCCCTTTTATTCCAGAAGTTTGGTCCTTAAAGGGTTAAAGGACCACTATAGACACCCAGACCACTTCAGCTCAATGAAAAGGTCTGGATGCCAGGTCCCCCTAGTTTTAACCCTGCAGGTGAAAACATAGCAGTTTCAGAGAAACTGCTATGTTTAACTGAGGGTTAATCCTGCCTCTAGTGGCTGTCTCCCTGACAGCCGCTAGAGACGCTTCTGCGCTTCTCACTGTGAATATCACAGTGAGAAGATGCTGGACACACATAGGAAAGCATTGAGTAATGCTTTCCTATGGGTGGTTTGAATGCACATTCGGCACTGACGTCAGCAGGAGGAGGAGAGGTCACCAGCGCCGAGGGAGCCTGGCGCTGGAGAAAGGTAAGTGGCTGAAGGGGTTTTAACTCCTTCAGCCCAGCGGGAGGGTGGCCATGAGGGTGGTGGGGACCTGATGACCCTATAGTGCCAGGAAAACAAGTTTGTTTTCCTGGCACTATAGTGGTCCTTAAAATATAGACATGATGAGTTGATACATAATGATGAAGCATTGATAAGATTCATGCTTTATTTCCCATTCATTGCGTGATGTTGTCCATGCATTACAGTATACTAAAACTTAATTACCAGTTTTCGGTTTCTACAGATCATAAACTCCGTAATAAAGGAACACTATATTCACCAAAACAACGTTGGCTTAATGAGGCTGTTTTGGTGCACAGATCATGCCTTTAAAGTCTTACTGCTCAATTCTCTGCCATTTAGGATTTAAATCACATTTTTGGGGTATATTGAATACGTAATCTAAGTGTATGCTAGTAGGAGGAAGAAATCTTAGTGTGTTTGTAATACCACCTTATTTGTTGTTGTGGATTTTAAAATGTTTTACATAATTTATTGGGTGTATATTGGAGGGATATATACATAGATGGCATAAGTGCTCCGTTACTTTTGCACTGTTTCGCACAACATCCCAGTTTTTCCTTTTTTTATGTCCCATTTAACAATTCTTCATTATAGTTTATCAGAGATATTTTAGACAAATTGTTGTAAAGCATATGTCTAATTTTTGTTTATGTTACAAGACCAGACAATTTCATTAAAATCTGACTCCTATTACTTTATTTTTAATAACCTTTCCTGGCACAGGAAGATCACTTGTCCCATGTGGCATAGGGCAGAAAAGCTTACCTTAATTTTTATTTCATAGGGTTGAAAATCATAGCATACTTCTGATGATGTGGAGTGGAAAAGTCCATTTTTGGTATGGCACAGACCTCTGTAACTACTCTAATGCATCGTTGTGTGTCTGAATGTCCGTGAGCCGCAGATCTGTCTAGTTTATATATTATGCATTTTGTCTTAATGCAAATTGTATGCATGTTAACACTTACAGTGAGATAACTTACCTTGTTTAAAGCAACACTATAGGGTCAGGAACACAAACTTGTATTCCTGAACGTATAGTGTTAAAAACACTATCTAGCTCCCCCTCCTAAATATAGTAAAATCTTACCTTTATTTCAGTCTGATAGTGCCTGATAGTCTGCCTCCTTGGCTGACATAATCAGAAGTGATGATCTAAGCTAATCACAGTGCTTTCCTAGGAAAGCATTGGATTGGCTGAGATTGTCAATTCTGATGATCTCAGCCAAGGAGGTGGGCTAAGGCAGAGCCAAACACCGCTACAGCCAATCAGCACCGCCTCATAGAGACACTGAATGATTGCCCGTGGAAGCACCTCTAGTAGCCATCTGAGGAGGCAAATGGAGGTGTCCCTAGGCTGTAATGTAACCACTGCCTTTTTTCTGAAATGAAGTTTTTTACTGCAAAACACCTGCAGGGACTGACTATACTCACCAGAACAACTGCATTAAGCAGTTAGGTTGTTTTGACGCCTATAGTGTCCCTTTAACATGTGTTCTGGCTTATCAAAAATACAGTAAATGAGTAAAGCTAAACCCTACAAACGGAGCTCATCCTTCAGCTTTGGGAACCTGCTAGAAGCAGGATAACTACAATAGTTGTATAAATATATGCGTATATATTCTAGTTATGTATACAAAACTGTTTCCAGTGTTTGATGAGACAGTATTACCTGTCTGATTCTTGGCAGGGCAGCATTAAGAGCCCAGTGGGCCTGGTGCTGACAATTATGAGGGGCCAAAGTACAGAATCTTATCGACCAAAAACACTAAAACAGACATACCTCTCAAGCATTATGTATCTGGTGAAGATGTTGCCGGAGGGAAACTCATAGGATGCAGCTATAAAAAAAAAAACTCAGATTCTCTTAAAATATGCTAATCTCTCTCTAATTTATGCTTTCATCGTTCAAGTAAATCCATACTCCCTAACAGCAGTATCCAGTGAAGCAGTAAGTCAATGGGTGGTGTAAAAGGGTGGGCCAGTGACACGGATCATGTAACCAGAACTTCCGAAAGGCCTGAACATAATCAAAAAGGAGACATGGCTGCCCAAAGAATTGGAAGACTAGTCTAGCATGAATGCATGTCAGGCTGCCTGCCAATCATGCATGCTGGCCAACAGCTTCCTGAGCTTGGCATAAATGCATCTAATGATGCGCTAGCTCTATGCTTTCTAAGG
The DNA here is from genome assembly GCA_933207985.1 of Pelobates cultripes. Taxonomy (NCBI): domain Eukaryota; kingdom Metazoa; phylum Chordata; class Amphibia; order Anura; family Pelobatidae; genus Pelobates; species Pelobates cultripes. The sequence goes on from OW240923.1 coordinate 78,964,572, forward strand.
ACTGTCCCCTAGTACTCACTGGTCCACTTCTATCCTAACCTTCTTACTAGAAGGAAGAAGCTCCTAGTATACAGTCTGAGACAGAGAAAAGTTGGATGTAGTGAGTGTAGAAGAAAGGGAACATGGCACAGTGTTAGAGAGACCAAAGTCAGCATTACCTTAACTAATTTTATTTCAGCTAGTCCACACAAGTTTTGTTCCTCTACATCCCTCTTAAGTTTCCATACTTAAGCAAGAGTATGTGAAGAGTAGTTAGGGTTGCCACCATTCTTGGAAAAAAATTACAGGCCTTACTAATTTGTATAACTAATTATGTATTTCGTGACATCACATCACATGATGTAAATCACAAGGAGTGACAGAGAAAATTCTGTGAAATCACCCAAAAACTACTTAGTTTGATTCTGTTGTATAGATGGATTGCTCCCAGTGTCCCCATGTCACCCAGTGTCCCCTAATGTATGTGTCCCCATGTCTCCCAGTGTCCCTATGTCACGAAGGGACACTGTGAGACATGGGGACACAGACTATGCATCACAATGTCTCTGTATCCCCATGTCTCCCAGGGGCACTGAGAGACATGGGGACACTGGGAGACATGGGGACACTGAGACAATAGGGATACTGGTAGACTAGGGACACTGAGACACTAGGGGCACTGGGAGACATGGACATACAGACACTAGGGACACTGAGAGACATGGGAACACTGAGAAACTAGGGACACTGGGAGACATGGGGACACTGAGACACCAGGGACACTGGCTGGGAGACATGGGGACACTGAGACACTTGGGGACATTGTGTTCCTAGTGTCTGTGTCCGCATGTCTCAGTGTCCCCATGTGTGTCTGTTTCCCCATGTCTCAGTGTCCCCATGTGTGTCTGTGTCCCCATGTCCCCTAGTGTCTCAGTGTCCACAAGTGTTTCAGTATCCCCTAGTGTTTCAGTGTCCCCATGTGTGTGTGTGTGTGTATCCTTGTCTCAGTGTTCCCATGTGTGTCTGTGTCCCCATGTCTCCAAGTGTCCCCAAGTGTCTCAGCATCCCCAGAGGTCTCCATGTGTCCCCATGTCTCATAGTGTCCCCAAGTGTCTTAGTGTCCCCATGTCTCCCTGCAGCCTTTACCCCATCCCTCACTTCTCTGAGCTGTAGGCTGTCTCTCCAGGCTGGGAGCTGCTGTCTGGACTCTTTGTGCTGTGTAGCTGCTCCCCCGCGCATCAGTGAGTAGAGCAATGCAGGTATATGTTGTAACTTCCTATCCCTGCCTCTCTCCACACACACAGTGACCCCTACTGGCCGGTAATGGTATTGCAGAGTAATCTCTGTTTATACTGAGAAAAATACCGGCCTATTCCATGGGCCTGGGCCTGGGCCTGGGCCTGGGCCTGGAGCTGCAGCTCCATTAGCCCCTATGTTAATCCGGCCCTGATTCTTGGGCTCAGTAGTATTTGGAGTTAAAGATTAGATAAGTATGTGCATTATGTACCTAACCCTGTCTTAGACGATGGGATTATGTAACCTAGTCTACTTTCAAGTTTTAGAGGCTATAATAACATAATGCTAACACACATTGGCAACTAGTAAAGGTTAATGGCAATAGTCAATGCATCATGGGTCTTCACACTCTGACGTTACACGACAGCTGTCCACTTCTCCTGTACTCTAACTTGCTGAAATACGCATGGCTGATTCGCAATAGTGAGTGGAGCAGTCAACAAACTAGAACAAGGATAGGCAACCCTCAGCATTCCACATGTTGTAGACTGCATCTCCCATAATGCATTTACAGCTATACCTGACAAAGCATTGTCCCCCAGCCCTCACCCAGGCTCGGCGAGAGGAAGTCATTAATATAGAAATTTGGGAACATGCTATTGTCCCCCCAGCCCTCACCCAGTGGGTAGTGGGAATATACCTTCGTCAACACCCCTCAACTATGGGTTTCAGGTGGGAGGATAATAATAACATAAGAGGGATGTCCTTTTTTTCTTCTCAAGTCTTCTTTTCCTCAGTCCCAAAAATTAAAAAAGCAAAATAGTAATCTATTGCTACTATAAATAAAAACAAAACAAACCTGAATTGCAAAAAAAGTGCTGAAAAAAAGAAAAGATGCATCATAAAAAATAATCCTAGTGAGCCCTGCAAGACTGAGACTGAGAGACTGCAGACTGAGCTGGCAATGTGCCAAGGTGCCAAAAGCTGGCAAGTTTGGAGATTTCATTAGTCAGCAGCCACTGGTTGAAATATAATGTCCTGCTTTTGTGGTCCAAGATCCACCCAGCAGTTTCCACTGAGCAGTATAAAGGTCATTGATGGCGTATGAAAATGGCAGGGTTAACAAGCTGACAACACACAACTTGTCTCGCAAGAAATATGACACAGACAGCATGCATGCTTATTAAAAATGTTTTGAAAACAAATAATATGACATGGGTGCATACCTCACAAGCAGTGTGTCTGACCATGGGGCCTTCCTCAGGGTGTTGAAGTAAGTTGTCTATAATAATTAGGCAATATTAGATTAAACCTTTCAGGTATGGGGTTCACTCTGAATATTATATTTTCCGTTCCATTAGGCTTGGGCCTTCTGGCAAAGCCCTGTCCTATATTGAGTACCCTATGAGTCATTTTATATATATATCTATGAATTTCACCAAAGCTGCCTAATGAAGCAGGACCCACAGCAAATTAAGTTGCTTGTAAACTGGTGTCCAGAAAGAACTGAGAATTGTAGAATAGTCTCCTAAAATATGATTCAATGTAATCCAATTATTACATTTGAAATTCACATTGAAGTTCTGACATTTTAGTGAAAATTCTATGCCTTCAGGGTTATATGAGGTGGATATTTTTTTCCATGCAAATAAAATTACAGAATTAGCATTTTGTGCTTTTAATTCAAGCCCCTGTTTATTCCTCTTTGTTTATGTCCAGTACATCTTGCACAAAGGCTACCTACAAAACTACCTACTACTTACAACTTCCACAATGCAGTAGTAATGACAGCTGTAATGAATGCATGTATTTATTTTTCTACAATCTACTATTATTATTGAATTTTGACTAAATATTTACTTAATGGGTTTATTCCCCAGAAATGAAAATGCAAACTTTACACAAAAAAAGTAAGTTGTGACTATTGCTGAATTGGATATATTTTTTAGCTTTTTATGCCTAGATCTTTTAATTTTGTTTTCAAATAGACAAAATAAACCAATAGGCTAAAGAAAATTGACTTTCCATACTCACATAAAAATATTGGCATAGCTGGGGCCGAATTTGGTTCCCATTGCTGTCCTTATGATCTGTAGAAAAAAAATCAAACAGAAGAAAAATTATTGTGTTGTAATACAAACTCAATAGATTTCACACTGAAAATCACCAAATTTTCTGAAACGTTAACATCAGGCATCAAATATTTATTTACAGATTCTGCCCCTGTTTTATATATAACTGAATAAGGATATAACATCCACAGTGGCTCTGCAACAGTCCTCATGCTACTCAATATTCTCCATCTCACTTAAAATGGAGGTAGTCTCATTTATTTAGAATGTGATCTCTGAGCATATTTTTTGTAGATAAAAATCCACAAACCCTGAAAAGTTGGCTGTAGTAGAATCAATACCACCAAGTATCGGTCTCCCTGAAGGACACCGTAATGTTTGTATATTTGGGTTAAACATAAAAAAATGGGAAATACTGGATACAACTTCCAAAATTACTTTTTAATGACCTTTTGCAGTAAATCTTTTAGAGTTTGTTAGACTCCAGAATCCATATATGCCTTCTCAAAATATTAATCATTTGTCATCAGAACTATTCCATTCCAGTTACCAACCTCTTTGATGACTATATTTTCTCTTTTTTCCAAAGATTTGAAGCTTTGTTTTTCCTCCAACGTGAGATTGTGTTTATTCTTTTTCAGAAATTGTACATTTCTAAATTCCTGTTTTACGATATCATTAAAAATGTTCCGGTGAGCACCACAGTTTTGAACTGGATAGAAATTTTATTTTGGTTTGGGGCATTAGATTTTTCATTGTGGACATTTTTTAATCCTTTTTCCAAAACCTGTATTCCTGTATCAGTGAATGATATGTTGATTAAATTAAAAATTACTTTATTGACAATTTCTTTAGGGATATCTACATTCTTTCTTTAGGCAGAGGGATATCTTGCTGTTCCCACACCTTTCTCCTTGTTTGGAAATAATTGATAATCCTTTTGGGTCTGGCCCTAAAAACGATCAGGGAACTTGTCTCCATAGGATGACCCCACGTTATCTCTGGCAACCTATGCATTTGCTCTTGAAACATGATTTCATGTAAAGTTAGTGATATAGTTCTTTGTTTGACCCTAGTGTTCCCAAGGAATAAGCAAGACCTAAATCTATGTTATTCATGTAATATGTTCTTAGGTACATTCATATTTCTATCATTGGATCGATAACATAAGTTCCTCTATTATTTAAATACTTCCCTTTTACTTTTTTTCTCAACAATTTATTTTTTGTGGAGAAGATATCTGTTGTTTTATCCTCTGTTTATCTTTACTTTTTTTTACCCACATTTCTAATTTCGTACACTTCTTTGTTTCCTTTTCTTTAAACTTAGCATATTGTTTGTCTAGATTTTCATTCTGTTCTAAATCTTTGAATATCTTCCTCCAACTTGTTTTTTTCTGTGTTGAACTATTAAATTCATTACTTGGTAAGAGTTTTATATAATTTCTTTATGAAAACAAAAAACAACCTAGATCATCCAAGCCAAAGTCTTGGATTTCATCAATTCTTTGAGATTAAATCCACTGAATAAGTGTGAACAATCCCCCAAATGTTGAAGATTGTAATTTTTTTGCAGACTGTAGTAGTTTTCTGTTTTGCTGGCAGTCAATCAAGCAATGTCATGGGAAGTTATTTATTTACAGATTAAAAAGTCTGCAACCAAAGAAAAAAATAACAGTAACGTACTTTTCAAACTTTGTTTTTCTTCAAGTGCTCATCAATCCTAAATCCATGAATGTCGCTGTTAGTATGAGTTTCTCCATCCATAAAATCTTGAATTTATGTGAATTCCAAATCAATAACCTTCATGCTTACTATTTGGCAATAGGGGATGTAAACCCTAGTGGTCCAATGAAGGCCATACTTTCTCTAGATAGGATTTCCTTTAGCTATAAAACAAAGTGTTTTATTCACTAAACACTGAATTGTACTGAAATGAAAACTACATTTGGCCAACCTGTGACTATATCAGAATAAAAAGAAATAGCCAAGCTCTAATTATAGCTGTCAGTATGTGTAGTGGTGGAGGCTAAGAGCTGTATGTGGCAACGAGGCTGAGTGTGCATGTACTGGTTGTGTTCTATGATGTGTGTGGTGGCTGGATTTTGTGTGTGGAGGGGTCTAAAAGGGTTATTCACTAAAGTGAGAATTCAAGGTGAATTCAAAGTGAATTAAAATTTCAGATGGAAATAGCTGAACTGGAAAAATCTCTAAGCCAGTCTTGCTTTCAGTACCGTCTACTCTGGAATTCACTGTGGATTCTAACTTTACTAAATAACACCTTCAGAATTGTTTAGTACTGTTGTGTGTGTGTGTATCTAGTGTCTGAGTGTGTATGCAGGGACGGGGGCAACCGTGTTAGTCCATTGTTGGACCACACCAATATTGGGTGCTGATATCTTTAAGAAAACCCTTGCAGCTCTCAATCAATGACTGTGCTCAGCAGGGAGATCTTTTGATCTGGCTCAAGGAGCCCCCCCCTCACAGCCAGAGCTGGTGCTCCAGGTCCAGACAGGGACCCAGTGGAGGCACTCTGAGGAGCAGGGTCTCTGGTGGTCCATTGGCAAGTATTGTGCTCTGCATGTCTATCAGGTGCAGATTACATTTAAGAGCTCATATACAGTCCTGGTGCTCAGTCAATGACTCAGAGCACTGACTGTGGTGCTTGAGTCATTGAGAAGCAATGGGACCATGCTCTGCACTTGATATATATGCAAACCACAACACTCCCACCAGGTAGGTAGGAAGTGCATAGCCAAGTAGGGAGATTATATAAATAGAGGGCCTCCTCAAAGACAGAGCCAGAGCTCCAGGAACCCCAATGGGTCCCTGTCTGAGCTCTGGCCCTACATGGCTGCCTATGCTGCCTTATGGGTAAACCTATGTTGTGATTCGGCTAGTAGCTGATCCTTCATTTGTAAAATCATCTCCGTGCCCATATGTAAATTGCAGTATTATTATTCTTCAATAAAAACAATAAATTCTGCATTTGATTCTTTCCAGTGTGTCAACAAGGATCTCCACTGTAATGAGGAAGCCGTGCTTCTATAATAAACAAATGATTGTGGGTGAGGGCCTGATTAATATTATGTGTCTGTTCCAACATTGGAGACCCACTGACATTACGTGGGGATCCAGTTTTGGGTCTTGACCTAAGAGTTACGAACCATTGCCCTAAAAGAATATCATATATAATTTATTGTTGTGATAAATAATACATCCATTGCTTAAGGAGACAGGCAAGTTAAAGTGTATTTCTTTAGTCAGATGACTTTTAATAATAATACAAACTGGGATATATGGCCAGGTGGAGTGTGATCCCACCATGATAACTAGTCTGGCCAAAATAAGGGATATCTACATCTACGCATGCATCTCGAAACTGTGATAGGGGCTTTTCAGAGTTACCTACCTGCTACCTTTATTAAGTTTTGAAGTTTTACAAGACTTGAAGTGAATTTCAAATTTCCAATGTAAAAAAAAATTCTCCAAGTCAGCTCTACTTAAAGTTTAGCTAACTTGGCCTTAAATTTGAAGAGTAATTTGGTACGTCACAAAAACTTGCAATATACACCAAGCGCAACAATGAAGTAGACTACAGTACTTATTTATTTTGTGATTATTCCCCTGTGTTTACGTATTCATTCATACACATTTACTTACAGATTACGTTGCAGATTGACCCCTTCCCAAACCATGTCAGGATTCTGTTTGTACAGTCAATGAGTTCATTTCAATAGTCTTGTTAAAAAATATGATCTGTATAAACCTCCCTCTCTACCAGACTGATACATGCTGGAGAAACCTTATACCTCTACCCTAATGTCTCCAGGAGAGGATCTTTGGCAGGGAAACAGAAGGACACCTGGATGCTATGAAATATTAACAGAGAAGAGGCGTGTGGCACACAGCACGGAGCGAGTGGAGGGGGGTGTAATGTTACAGGTCTTTCATAAGCTGCACAGGCCCTGCTGGGCTGTTTACCTGACCTTAACCCTTTCATGTCATCTTTCTGACCTCTCGTAGCAGAGTGGTAATTGGGACATCTATGTTCTAACTGCTACGCCTCAATTAAAAATGGGAAAGGGTTCTTAATGCTTTACATAAACCGTGTGCATAGATTATGCATATAAATATCACCGTCAATGGATAGATCCTTTTTATTCCAGAATCGTGTCTTTAATCGCACTTACGGCTGTGAAAAGCTCCAATCATGAGAAATGCTTTAGAAATGATGAATGGAGCAAGTTCATATCTAGCAGCATATTTGGCCTGTAAATCGTGCTTACCTGCATTGCCAAGTATGCCCCTGGGATGAGGAGAAAGTGTATTGGTGTATTGGTGGTGCAACTTGTACCAGTGGGGTACATAAACAAGCCTGTCCATAGAGTAGATGTTGAGACATGATACTAAACTGCATGACGTAGTCTTCTGAACCTCTAGATCTTATTTTTCCATAATATACAGTTTGCCATTATGGATCTTCTATACTGTATGATTTTAGTTTTTTAAGGTTAGGGTCAGAGTTCCTTTAATTTTAGGGCAGTATTAGGATATAAAGATAGAATTTGGTGGAGGTAGAATCCCAGTTCTTCAGCTTCACCCTGATAGTGATATAACAGCAGAAGACTTCCTCGTCTCCTGTCTCACAACATCATAGAAGTGGAATGAAATATATATAAATTCATGAAATAGGCTCACTTTAAGAACTTTGAGAGAAACGTGTTGGATTCTATTTATTTTTTGTATATATGTATATATACCGTAAATATGGAACTGTAACGGCCTGGTAGTAAGTACAAGTATCTGGGCACACCTGATGGTTTCTTCTAAAAGGCAGTCTTTATTAGACATGTGCAATTTGTTTCGGTCCGAATGTGAATTTGTACGAATTTCGGGCAATTCGGACATTCGGGTACTTCTGAATGTCCGAATAGATTAATTACCGAAGTTGCCGAAGTGCCGAAGTTCCGAAGCACAGTATTGCCTAAGAACTAATATACTTAGCCAGTGGAAGAATGAAGAATGTTACACTGTTTCCAATTTAACAGGATACTATAGTCACCTGAACAACTACAGCTTAATGTATTTGTTCAGGTGAGATCTATAGCTCCCTGCAGGCAATCTTATGTAAACACTGTATTTTCTGAGAAAATAGAGTGTTTACATTCATTGATAGGAATACCTCCAGTGGCCGTCACTCAGACGGCCACCAGAGGGACTTCCTATCATGTAGGGCCCTAAAAAGGCCTTGTACACGTCAGACGTATTAAGATCCGTCTGACGTGTGCAGGAGAGACAAGGCACTGTGTGCACGCCTTATCTCTCCTGCCTGTCAGCAGAGTAGAGGGGCGGGAAAAGACCGCGAGCGGAGCTGCCAGTCAGCTCAGCTCACGCCCTATGAAGTATGTGCGCATGTGCGGCGAAGCCGCGCATGCGCACAAGGGAACAATGACGCTTCCAAATGGAAGCATCTGATTGCTCGCGCCCGCCTATTTCGGCATTTTGACGAAATAGGGGGCGCTGCTTCACGAGGCTCCCGGCGCTGGAACCAGGTGAGTAAACTACTCTGCCTGGAGAGTCCCTTTAAATAAAAAGTATACAAACATATCCAGGATTCAGCTGTAAGCATTTGCAACACTTACAACAATCAAGTAACATACATTCATATAAAATATAAGTTACTTAGCCTGTCAATGTAATGACAGGAATGAATAAGTAAATAACTCCCTAATTCCCACGGTATTAGGGAGCTATCTACTAAAAGGCTGAAAGACCTAAATCGGTCTTTCAGTCAAATTTACTAATACTAAGTAATGAGTAAGAGTATGAGTATGAGTAAATTATGCCCCTACTCACTATACCGCGAGTAGGGGCATGTCTATTAAACAGTGAGCAGCATAAAAAAGGTCCCCCCCCTCCCGAGCCCCCACCTGTGCCGTGCGAGTGGAAGCTTCTAACCTGAAGGGGGGACCTATTGCTCCCCCCCCCCCGGCCCCCACCTCTGAATGGCGGGTTGGGGCCCTACAGTAAAATAAGGGGGGGACCTAATGTCCTCCCCTCTGGCCCCCACCTCTGAGCGGTGGGTAGGGGCCCTAAATACTAATAAGGGGGGGCTAATGTCCTCTCCCCTGGTCCCCACCCCTGAGCGGTGGGTGGGGGCCCTAAAAAAAATGTTAACCAACCCCCCAGGTGACTAGGGGACCTCAAACCCCTAGTCACCCCCGTCCCAGAAAAAAAAATAACCCCTACCTACCCCCTTCACCCTAAAAATAATGAGGGGGGGCCATTAACTAAGTACCTGTAAAAAAAAAAAACTTACCATTTGATGTTTTCTTTCTTCTAAAATTCTCTTTTTTCAGCCCCAAAAAAGGCCAAATAAAAAATCCATAATAACACTTTGAAAGAAAGAAAAAAAAAAAGAGTGCAAACAAAAATAATCAATTTTTACCCATGGAGGGCTCCGTGCAGACTGAGTTCTGCAGGGCTGGGGAAGGCTTAAAAGGCCTTGCCCCGCCCTGCAATTAGGCTCAGAGCACTCTGATTGGTGGGTTTAAGCCATCCAATCAGAGTGCTCTGACAGGTAAATGAAGAGACTGACAGGTAAGGCTTGGCTTGAAATCCACCAATCAGAGTGCTCTGTGTCATTTTACACAGCGTGGGAAAGCTCTTTGGACTTTTCCCACGCTGTGTAATTTGACTCATAACTCTCTGATTGGTGGATTAAGTAAATTAAGGGGTGGAGGCATTTGTAATTAAAACACTTGGGCATAGTAAAGGGACACTATAGGCACCTACACCACTTCAGCTTATTGAAGTGTCTCCCAGACAGCTATCGGAGGCGCTTCCTGGCTGCTAATAGACTTTTGGTCCTGTAACTGACACTGCATGTCCTCACGCTCTGCATTAGGACATCCAGCATCAGCTATTTCCCCATAGGAAAGCATTGATTCAATGCTTTCCAATGGGAAGGTCTAATTTGCAGCACATGCGCATTAGCAGCCATTTGTCTCGGGACAGGTACTGGGATCAGGTAAGTAAATAAAGGGTTTTTTAACCCTTTATTTACCACTGTAAAAGGGCATGAGGGAGAGGGGAGGAAGCCAGGGTGCCTTGAATACAGCTTTGTGTTCCTGGCACTATAGTATCCCTTAAGTATTTTATTCCTTAATTGTTTATTTGTAGCACTGCACAAAATTTTTCTTTTACATACCTCTAAACAAGAAACAAGGCAATGAAATAATATTATTAGCAGAATATACAGTGTTTGTCAGTCCGATCGTATTGCTTTGCTGTTTGTGATATGCCTGTTTTCAGCTTATTCCAGAGTTAAGTAGGTCAGTAGAGTGATGCTAATCAAACAGAATAGCGGGTACATTTCATTAATGCTTTGCTGACCTTAGTGTACTTGTGGCAAGGGCTTTTCCAGTTACCTTCTAACTTGCTCAGTAACACTGTTTGTTTTAATCGATATTGTGTAAACACTATACCAGGGGTTGCCAAAAAGTAAAGCCTCACTTGCTGTATGTAGCACTGCAACCCTTGCACTACATAGCCTGTATATTTTCCCACATGCTCATCAAAGAGAAGAGTATGGATAACTATGGTGTTTATGCATGGTCAGTTTGTTTCATTAACTGGAACAAAATAGCTTGACATCTGAACTTCAGTTGCCATGATGCTGCTTTCAAGAAAACTGCTGTTTGATTGGCTGCCTGCATGTAGCCGGTGTGGGTAGCGTTTCAGATAATAAAGTAAGGCGGATTCTGTTTATCCTGGGTGCTGTGACACCATGGTAGCAGTTTATAGGTCATGTTGTTACAAGGTTACAAAGTCTCATGCACTATTGGTGTTTCTATGCAAACTGTGAGTTGTGATGAGGATTCGGAGGAATATCTGCTGTGTGTTGTTGTGTATCTGAGCATATCAACTGATAATAAACCACGATTATTTTATTTTTGATGTATATAATATTAGACAAGGCTGTCCCATGTACATAATATACATATTTCATTTGTACTTTTTATTGAAACTTTTATCAGTTACAAAAAAAATACACAGTCTGTCACATAATCAAATCAACATAGATTGTATCAAATAGTTAACAGAGTATAAATAACTCAAAATACAATATATACAATGAACATTACTATTTTTGAATATTAATTAAAACAGACATACTAAGACATACACACAAAACAAGCCATCATAAATCATTTTTAAATTGTCTAGAAGGTACCTCAAATTAACCATACCGTGGATCAATTTACAAATTCCTCAACTCAATTTTAATCAAACAATTAAACACAATTTTTTTTAAAATATACTAAACAATAACATGTTTCTTTTTTCATGTCCCTACAATGTGTTTATTAGTTTGTAGTTATACATATATGGACAGTGGGAGTGTCGGCTCAATCAGGATGTATCCCATAATCCTCCCCTTTTTAAACCTCTGGTGGAAAATGATGTATTTTGATCTAATGCTTGCCAATGCAGTCCCTTCCAGTGCTATGGGTTCATATGTATTATGTAGGACCGAGTGGCACATACTTATTAGACCAACCCTGAGTTTCTCTCCTAGAAGGTGTATAAGACAGGTTTTGCATACCGAGATGTTATTGGCTACTATTTCATAATCTACTGGATAAAAACAGTACTTATCACCACTACAGTTTTAAATACTACACTATTATTTCTTCTCTGGTTCTCTTCACATATACCTTGTCAAGGATTACCAAAGCGCTGCACCTACCCCCCTGTTTTTATCCAGTTTTCTGATCGGAAAAGAGAGACTCCGTATTGGTGTTTAACCCCTTAAGGACACATGGCGTGTGACATGTCATGATTCCCTTTTATTCCAGAAGTTTGGTCCTTAAGGGGTTAAGCTGCCTTTGGACTATTATCACTTTGCTTCTGCGCCAAATTTATTTTTGTGTGATTGTGTTTCATATTCTACGCCTGCTTTAATATGTCCTTTATATATCTTTTTCAAGGTCCTTTTGTCCCTGGTGGAAGTTCAGAATCTCAATCGGATCACTAGACCTTGCTGCTGAGTAGAGGGATAAGGTAAGGGAAACGTGTTACACAAACAAAACACAGGTCTTGGGTAACTGCCCACTATATATGGTATTCCACAGTACCAATACATTTCCCAATGGGATATAGACCTATTAGACATGAAGCATACAATATACATTATATTACAATAAAAAATGGGTCATTGAGGTGTTATTGAAATTGAAGAATGAGTCACAATGCTAATGTATCTGATAAATGAGTTCCCGTCAAAAAGGTTAAGACAACCGCTTTAAATTAACACTATAGCTTCAGGAATGCAAACATATATTCATAACACTATCGTGCAACTGCCCCTAGCTCTGCATCAGTTCAACCTCCCCCAACAACTCCACCCCCTCGTTTGCCATAAAAAAAAGTTTTAAAAAGGTTTAACTTACTTTTTTTCAATCTGGCAGTCATACCAAATGCTTTTCACAGTGGAGCTCTAGGGACCTAATGTGCATGTGGGGAAAACACTACACGCATTCAAACTGCACCTGTAGGAGAGCATCAAGTCAATGCTTTCCTATGGGGAGTCCTGCATCTTGTGACCGATTCATACTGCCCGCCACTACGTAAATATTGCAGACTTAAAAGGACAAGGTTACTTCACCCAAACCAAACATTGACCACTTCCCCTTTAAAGGATACCTGTTGCTTCCAATGAATTATATTATTATATTTACTTATCAGCTATATTTAAAGGGACATGTAGGCACCCAGACCACTTCCGCTCATTGAAGTGGTCTGGGTGCACTGTCCCAGGTCCTTTGACTGTGCAATGGTAATTATTGCAGTTATTGAGAAATTGCAATAATTACTATCCAGGGTTAACTCCACCTCTCATGGCTGTCTGTGCATGAGAACATCCAGCGTCACCTGAAACCCCATAGGAAAGCATTGCATAATGCTTTACTATCGGGGAAGTCCTAATGCAAGTGTGGCCATTGTCGCAGATGCGCATAAGATCTCTCCCAGCGACGTCAGCAGAGGCAGAGTCTGAGCCAGCACGGAGGGACATTGAGGCTGCCCCCCTGTAAGTGACAGACAGGGTTTTTAATCTCTTCTGAACCACGTGGAAAGAGGGGGGCACAACAGAGAGCTATAGTGCCAGGAAAACAACTTTGTTTCCTGACAGTATAGTTTCATTTTACCATTTACTTTTAAGGTGTAAAAAGTAAAATATAGAAACCAGTCTCTTTATAATGGGCACCTTCATCTTGGCTCTTTGTCAGTCCGTCATAAGCTCTGTGCTTTGCACCTGGCAGTCAATAAAGAGAAAACACATAGAGAAGAGAAGAAATTTAACAATGTTTGTATTTGTCCCCCTCATTTGCAATATGTGCCTTAGTTGTTCCTGGACCCAAAGGGATTGTGATGTCAATTGTTAAATCTTCAATAAAAAATAAATTGAAAAGGATATGGAGCACAACATGAAAAAGGATAACACTAGTTATAGTTGATTTCTAGAATTTTAGTTAATAGTGTTTTATTTAATAGAATGCCTAGGCACAGTATAAAAGAATGTTGATATCTCTCCCTTCCCCAGAAGCAGCTAAACCTTCTACGTGTAGTTCGTTTGCACAATGCCTAGAGAATTTCATACTTTGCTTGTAACCACACACTTTAAATATCCTGGAATACATTTAGCTTTCAGCATTGTGTGCGGCCTAGTAAACACAATACAATAGTGATCACTGGCGATTTACCAGCCTGTGTTTATTTTTCTTTGCTAGCAACATTAGAGGAAATCTCAAGATAAGCATTTCAAACACAGTATGTTGACTTATTGGTAAAGCGTGGTTGTGTTGCAGATCTTGATGTTAGCATGCATTATTTATCACCACTAATAATAAAACTGGTTGTCATTTATAGTGACACTAGTTTTATTTATGGCATTAATAAGAGAAATAATGTATGTGTGCCCCCATAACCAGTCAAATATTGAGATACACCTTTTTGACTCCATTTTTTTTATGATTATGTCCATGTGTCCCTAATGAGCACTTAACACAAACATGATGATCTCAGCCAGTCTACTGTTTCCCAATAGGAAAGATTGCAGGACCGCATCAGTAAGCCCCTTTTGTGGCTGTCTGGATGACAGCCACTAAAAGTGGCATTAGGAAACAGCGTTTACATTGCTGAAACTGCAGGGACAGTCTGTTTGCAGCACAACTACTACATTAAAGGATCACTATAGGATCAGGAACACAAACATGTATTCTTGACCCTATAGTGTTAAAACCACGATCTAGCCCCCCTGGGCCGCTCATGCCTCCATAAATATAGTAAAAATCTGAAGCTGCTGGCTCTGCCCTGTCTGCCTCAGAAAAAAAACAGTCTGCTGACATCATCATAAGTGGTAGCCTGATCCAATCACAGTGCTTCTCCATAGGATTGGCTGAGACTGACAAGGAGGCAGATCAGGGGCAGAGCCAGCATGATTCAAACACAGCCCTGGCCAATCAGCATCTCCTCATAGAGATGAATTGAATCAATGAATCTCTATGAGGAAAGTTCAGTGTCTGCATGCAGAGGGAGGATACACTGAATGTTTAGATGCATTTTAGGCAGCCATGACCCAGGAAGGATCTCTAACAGCCATCTGAGGAGTGGCCAGTGAAGTTATCACTAGGCTGTAATGTAAACACTGCATTTTCTCTGAAAAGACAGTGTTTACAGCAAAAAGCCTGAAGGTAATGATTCTACTCACAAGAAAAAATTCAATAAACTGTAGTTGTTCTGGTGACTATAGTGTCCCTTTAAGCTGTAGTGGCTTTGGTGCAGAAGTTGTCTCTTTAAAGGAACCCTCTAACATTATAAGTACATGTTTGTATTTATTATTTTAAACTGTTCTTGGTACCTTTTAGATTGTAGGGCTTACGTGTAAAGGTTAAAAAATAAAGTTCTCTGGAGCTCACCTAGATGGATAATCTTGGCCAATCA
>OW240923.1:78979966-79009294 GCA_933207985.1 Pelobates cultripes
GAGGACAGTAGGTCCCCCCCCTTATTGTTTTATTGGGGCCCCCACCCACCGCTCAGGGGTGGGGGCCAGGGGGGAGGACAGTAGGTCCCCCCACTTATTGTTTTATTGGGGCCCCCACCCACCGCTCAGGGGTGGGGGCCAGGGGGGGGGACAGTAGGTCCCCCCCTTATTGTTTTATTGGGGCCCCCACCCACCGCTCAGGGGTGGGGGCCAGGGGGGGAGGACAGTAGGTCCCCCCCCCCTTATTGTTTTACTGGGGACCCCACCCACCGCGCAGGGGTGGGGGCCAGGGGGGGAGGACAGTAGGTCCCCCCACTTATTGTTTTATTAGGGCCCCCACCCACCGCTCAGGGGTGGGGGCCGGGGGGGAGGACAGTAGGTCCCCCCCCCCCTCATTATCTTCATGGCCCCCACCCGCCGCTCAGGGTGGGGGAGGGGGGAGAGGACAATAGGTCCGCCCCCCCTTATTGTAATTTATGTCTTTTTTTTCAACAGTGAGCAGCCATAGGCTGCTCACTGTTTAGTAGACATGCCCCTACTCGCGGTATAGCGAGTAGGGGCATTTGGGAGATTTTAATCTCCCTTGTGCTATTATGGGGGTCATATTGACCCCCATAGAGTGAGAGGGGGTACTGGGGGGGGGCTTATGAAGTGGTGGGGAGCACTGCTCCCTGCCGCTTCTATAGTTACATATTACAAGGAGGGAGCTGCACGCCGGTAGCTCCCTCCCTGTAATAAACTGCACGAACAAACTAACACTGATACATTGTGTTTGTTTGTTCGGCTGATCTTTCTATTCACTCATTCGTCTGTCTGATGAATGAATGAATAGCTGAAATTCCCGTTCGCATGTCCAGGTGTTTCACTGGGCATGTGCGGGAATCTCAGTGTCTGCCTAGTGTGGGCTGATGACGTGTCCCACAGGGACTTCACCTACCCACACAAAGATGGCTGCGCCCTGAATCAAGATCGGGGCAGAAAATAAGGAATAAAAAATAGGTAATGTGGGGGGCTTAGGGGCATTTGGGGGTGACTAGTGGGTCAATTGGATGTAGTGGATGCGGGAGGGGGGCTAAAAAAAAAATGGGATTCGGCATGACAGTGCCGCTTTAAGGTTCTTAGGTGCGGAGGTTTTCCGGACTCACTGGGCAATCAGTTATCCTATGTCCCTTTCTACCGCAATATAGGCATAACCCCTCCTTTCTCCTATACTGTCTTTCGGCCTCCGACAATCTAGTGATGCCCCAACACTGCCTAATGTTCGCTAAAAGAACCATACTAAACCACAATAGCACTTACCTGCAAGAAAGGGCAGAGACTTGAAACACTGCTGCAGGTCCAGACTGAAACAAAAGGAAAATGGAAAACAAACGGGTGTGGCAACATAAAACAAACATTTAAATGAATCCAAGAGACTAGGAAATCCAGGGACGGAATATAAGAATGAACCCAGAAAAACCCAGCATAAAGAAAACCAGACATAGAATAAAAAACCAGAAAACCAAGAAAAACTAAACAAGAATTGTAAAAAGAGTACTGGATACCAGAAGCCATTGCCAGAATGATCTGCATCTAGGAACAGGATGTGACACACACTCACTGCATTTACTATACACACACTACACAAACATTCTGCATTCATTATATACACACACACTACACAATCACATACACTGCATTCATTATATACACACACACTACACAAACACACTCTCTGCATTCATTATATGCACACTACACAAATACGCACTGCATTCACTATATACACACACTACACAAACACACACTGCATTCACTATACACCCACACTACACAAACACACACCCACACTGCATTCACTAATCAAATACTCTCACTGCATCCACTACACACACATATATTCTTGAAAACAAAAAATTCTGACTGGCCTGTATATTTTGTTCATTTACCTTAATAAAAAAAAAAGGTTTGCAAAAAAAATAAAAAAATGAATAAATAATAAACATGTTCAGTTAACAGTAGATTTGTGTAGAAATAGTTTTTTTTTTTTTTAAATGGTAAATGTACAGAATATTGGTAAGTTATCGCCTATAGGCCTGAAAGTTCACGATTATCAGTATCGGCTCTAAAAAAAAATCTATATCGGTCGATTCCTAGTTCTAATTCACTAATTACATGTTGTGATATGTTACCACAGCTAGGTACCAGAGTTAAAGTCCTATCTGCCACCGGTATGTCTTAAAACATCTGTCACCTTCTGGGGTCTTTGCATATTTTGCAAAGTTTCCAGATGACTGCAGTGGGCATGGGGTCCAGGGGAAGGTATTATTTACATACCTGAACCTGTCTCTTGTGGCCAATGTGATCTACCTTTCTGGTGTCTGTCTGTTGGTGGGGACTATATCACCAGTGCCTTATACACAAACATGTTTGTTTGTTTTAGCTCATTTAAGCATAAATAGGTTATCATTTTATCCTTTTTACTGTTTTAATCTTATCACTATTTGTTTTCCATTTTTTTATATATATAGTTTATACTATTTGGAAAATACCCATCTACACCCATGAGAGAATAAGGAGCTAGGTTAGCGCTAATAATATAATAGCTAGGCAGCGGCCTGACAGAGGGTCACCCTCTAACCCTCTACAGTAAGAGTGTACAACAAAAGCAAAAAAAGGCTGCGCCAAAAGGAATAAAAATAATAAAAATACACAATTAATAAAAAATATAAAAGAATAAATATAAAAGAATATATGTATACAAAACAGTCCCAATTTTTATCAGAGATTGTATAGTCTTAGTTGCTGTTTCAGCTGGTAGAGTATCTTCTCTGTTTGAAGTAGATCGTCTCGTGATATAAAAGACACAATGAGAAAGGACCAATTGTGTAGAGTGTATAAGATGAATATTAATAAGTTAAAATATAGATAATACACTCACATTTGAATGAGCTATGGCCAGCTCAGGTGTAACAGGCATACAGCGGATTAATCCCCGCTTGTAGGATTTATGGTTGCTTGTCCTCCGAAGGGTGATGGTGTCCAATTCTCAAGAGAAATAAAAACAACCAATAGTGCTCTCTGATGTCACGATGTAGAGATAGGATAAAATAAAATAAAATATACTCACAAGTGGAGTGCAGGCCTAACTGCACTCGGATGATAGCGTGGGTGGTATAATCCCCACCTTAGGATAAGTAAAATGCCAGGAAAAGGTAACAAAAAATATATAAAATAACATTGTGTAAAAGAGTAATAGCACAAAATTATTTATTATATAAAATATACAGTATAATAAAACCAATAACGCGTTTCACCACTAGGGCTTTATCAAATTGGAATAACATTAAAACCTGGCAGTAAAGGAGTATATATAGGTACATAAGTCTATTAAAATTGGCGCCAAAATGACATCAAAAAACAGCCAATCAAAGCTATCCATTGCACAAAGTAGAAATACAACATACAAAAAAGAAGAATAAAGAAAGTTGAAAAAAAATTGGGAGAAAATAAGAAATTTTTTTAGTTCTACGTGACATTTTAACTGTGTCATAATACTGTTTTGCTTTTACTGCAATAAAATACACATTTGTATTCAGCGATGTCTCACGTGTAAAACAGTACCCCCTATGTACAGTTTTTATGGTGTTTTGGAAAGTTACAGGGTCAAATATACAGCTTGTCCATTAATATTTTTTTTCTACATAGAAATTTCACAGATTAGTTTGCTGGGCCTAAATTGCCTTTGAGACTGTATGGCAGCTCAGAAATTAAAATTATCCCCATCATGGCATACCATGTCAAAAAGTAGACATCCCAAAGTATTCAATATAGAGTATGCCCAGTATTGGTAGTAGCCACTTCAAACATTCATGATTTCACACATTGAAATTTGATTAAGTGATTTTCTGGGCCTATCTCGCCATTGAGAGAGCATGGCAGCCTGGGTAATAACATTTCCACCATTATGGCATATTTTCAAAAATAGGCAACCCAGAGTATAACAAATGGCATAATCTGAGATGTTTGGTCTAGCCATTTTAACAGAAATGCATGGCCCATGTAGAGATTTCTACTTTTAGTTTTGTCTTTTTACACGCATTTTCACTGGAAATGTCATAATCTTGATATTAGTGCAATAGAGCCTCTGTATTTTGATTACACATTGCTTCATGAATATAACAGTACCCCCACGTACCATTATTTTAGATTGTGTGAAAAGTTTTGTTTTAAAAAAAAACAAACCAAAAAAAACATGTAATTAACCCTTTCAGTGCTAATCACAGCATTAACACTAATTAGTTTTTTTGGGAAGTCATATTTCAAGTACTCCAAATGTAGTATTTTGAGTTGTTTGGTGTAGCTTCTTTAGAATAGCTAATGTAAACAGGCACAGGCCAAGGTCAGGGGAATCCAGAAGTCAGAGTAGTTGGTAATCCCCCAAAAAGGGGATAAAAGGCTTAGCATGATCAACTTGCTGTCACTGATCACATGTCACAGGGGGACTTTCTGGGTGGCCAGGCAGGAACCCCAACCACGATCTGCAACAGGCAAATGGCAGCAGCCACTTGGGTGGTAAGAATGTTCTATGCCACCCACAGGTGTTTAGAGCCACCCCTGAAGGATGGCATGGAACGCCCTCCATCCTTAAGAAGTTAAATGAAACACCACTGTTGTGTTATTGGACTCATTCCTTTTACCATCTTTAGAAACACCTTTAGTGCTCTGAACATCACTAGCATCTCTGAAATTTGAAGAGTGCACCATTTCTTTGGGATGTTATTCCTTGAAAAGTAGCTTATGAACTCCCCAACAGAGAGCTGAGCCCTCTGTACAACATTCTATGTATTGATCTTTGACTATTCCAGATCCCACATATTTTCTAGTATGTAAATCAATTCTTCTCCCAGTCTATCCTTTAAAAGGACCACTATAGTGCCAGGAAAACACTTGTTTTCCTGGCACTATAGTGCCCTGAGGGTGCCCCCTCCCTCAGGGACCCACTCCCGCCCGGCTCTGGAAAGGGGGAAAAGGGTTAAAACTTACCTTTTTCCAGCGCTGGGCGGGGAGCTCTCCTCCTCCGTTCCTCCCAGTCGACTGAATGCGCACGCGTGGCAAGAGCTGCGTGCGCAGCCGGTCGCATAGGAAAGCATTCATAATGCTTTCCTATGGACGCTTGCGTGCTCTCACTGATTTTCACAGTGAGAAGCAATGGGTTAACCCTAGAACGACCTGGCACCCAGACCACTTCATTAAGCTGAAGTTGTCTGGGTGCCTCAAGTGGTCCTTTAAGAGTCCTGTACCTCTATACAGAATGCACCTGTAATCATGGTTGATTATATTTATCTGCACATGTTCTGTGATAAAGTAGTTGTAACAGTGTAATGGTTGTGGATCCAGGACATACTTTAAAACAAGAGAAATCTCAATGTATTCTTCCAGTTAAAATTTACAAATAGAAATCTTTACCTTTAGTCCTTCTGTTCTTATATGTGCATTTGCGTATTGTTCTGCCTGAATTGTTGATGTCACAAGACCTGGTATGCTCATAGCTGTTATTTCTGAGCACCTTGGCTGACTGAATAGTTTTATAGCCCTGTACCTCCTTTAGACTATTTTCTTGCTGCAGAAGGACAGGGTATTGAATTGAAAGTTAAATTTTCTCCATACAAAACTGTTTCTTATGCTCTTGTTCACACTCTTTTAGGTCCAACATTGGCCGGAACCATCCAGCTGGCTCTGATACCAGCAATAAATGTTAGAAATAACATTAGACAAGTGATTTAGAGCTTCTGAATTAAGTGCAGATTTTTGATTAGACAGTTTCTAAGCAAATATTTTCTTGGCATTTCTACAAAATTTGGTAACCTCTTGCCTACACTTAAAGGGACACTTTATCAAAACTGCTTAATGAAGACTTTAAGTGTTTACATTTTCTCTTCTAAGATAAACTCAACTAGAAAATTAACTTTAATTTCGATTCCGAGTGAAAAATTATACTGGTGTGTGGATAAACATACCATGAGAAATTGCATTAAAGACTTCACATGGAGCCGGCTATATCAAATGTAGACATGGAAGAGTCAGCGTTGTGAGGATTTGATTAAATTCAAATGTATAATCTTTCTTATTGTCCTTGGTTTTCCTTCTGTACATTGTCTATTTATATTTTACATTTAATTCATGTATCTAAAAATTTCAAATATTAACATAAAATATCTAACTGAAAAAACACTCAAAGCACTACAAGTTTACTAGGATAAGGGATCCCACTGATTTCCCACCAAAAGACAACATTGTCGCTATGTTTAACTTGAGTTAAAGACAGACACATTCTGGGTAAGTACTGGATTTAATCAGTGCAAAAAAAATTACCAATTTACAAAAAACGTATAATGTAGATTAATTTTGTTTGGTTCTGTTTGCTTAAGGATATTGTAGATAAAAGTGTGAAAGCCAGAGGACTCCAAGGATGCCTAGAGCACTTCGAGCAGAAGAGATGAGGAATGATCTGGGCTCAACGTATAAAAAAGGGACTGCAAGTTTATTGTCCGTTTTTAGAATCTGAGAGCCGTGCCTGCAATTACAAAAAGACAGAAGTGTAAAAAGCACATCTTACACCTTCAATGTATGCCTATACATATGTCCTATGTGTCTTAAATCCTGGTTAAAAGATAGCCAATTTAGACTGTCTAGTGTCGACTATACATCCCAAGTTTGGGCCATTCCTAGTTTCTTGATGTGCACCTATGTGTTGCATTAATATAGGTCAAGTATGAAAGGTGTTAACTTGGTAAAATGTTACACGATCAATGATCAATCATGTTTTTAAATTGTTAGGTGAAATACCCACAAGTTTACATCTCATGGTAATTTATTGGATGTGTATTCCAACAGACTGCACTCACCTTTAACATCTTCTCAAGCTTGATGGCATCAGCCGCAAACTTCCTAATACCATCAGAAAGTTTTTCCACAGCCATTTGGTCCTCATTGTGCTGCCAGCGGAAGCCTTCCTCTGTTAGATGTATCTTTTCCAGATTGCTGGCTTTGGCTGCAACAGACAAAACAAAGAAGTAGGTAGTAAGTATTGATTCAGGATGTTGCAGTGGATGTGATCTATTTGGATTTTGCCAAGGCTTTTGATACAGTTCCACACAATAGATTAGTGTTCAAACTAGATGAAAATTCTTGTTCTTGGGTAGAACATTGGCTTAAAAATAGAGTACAAAGTTGTCATTAATGGTAAATTTTCAAGCTGGACAGAGGTGGCAAGTGGTGTCCCTCAGTTCTGGTCGGGGACCCCTTCTACTTTACATGTTTATAAATTATCTTGTTGCAAAATTGGAAGTGCTTCAAACTTTTTTTTGCCTTCTTTTGGATCAACAGCAAAAAACAAATGTGAGAAAGGCTGAAGATGGACGCAAGTCTCTTTTGAGCCTATGTAACTAATAGAAATTGCAATATTTTTTGTTTCAATGACCTGGTTTAAAAGTGTGGGAAAACAAACTTTGCAAGTTATGCAGCTCGATTGTAGGAAATATTGAATTGAAATAAACAAGAGTATTCTGCAAAGTGAACATTCAGCTTCAGCTCACAACACTGCCTTCCATTTTACAGGTATGTATATTCCCAACATTGTTCCCCTACTTATACAGGTACACCTGTATAAAGGTTAAAAAAGGTAAGACTTAATAAAGGTTGATCTCAGCAGATCCAATGCTTCCACCTAATAAATACTGGGAGGCTAGTGCACATGCACAACACCCCTGTTGTAACAAGCAAATGCTCTGTAGGAGTCATTTTTAGAGTTTAACTTTTATAGCTGCGGAAGTGATTCTAATGGTGGTTAAGATACAGCAATGTTTTTTGCAGGGTTGTAAAATAAAATAAAAATACCAGGTTGCTCCACCCACACCACTTCATTGGGTAAAGTGGTCTAGGTGCCTGTAGAGTTCCTTTAAGCATGAGATCAAAACAGGTAGATCGTTGGTGTTTTAGAACAATGTTGATTGCATCAAACAGCTGGCTAACCAACTTTTAAATACACAATTGGAACTGTGACCACTTGGTGGCAGCACCATCACATTTAAGGAATGCATATAGCAGTTTCAAATATTTTTCTAAATCATTTTTGTTTAAAGTTCTATTTGCTATAAGCAAGGTGCATTTCTTGCCATTTATAGTGATTTGCAAGGAATTAAAACCTATACATTGAGTTTATTTTTGTTTACACTTAGCAAAATGTGGTAGAATTTATTTTAATTAAAGCAAATAAAGTTTTAGTTTGGTAGCTTACAAATACAACAATACTTTAGAGTGCTTCCTAGAAGTTATTTGTTTATATCAAGTAAATTTCAGTTAATAAACTACAATAAATAGCTGGTCATATTTGCCTTTTTGCATTAAGAACTTGTCGTCTTTTTGCCAATAGTTGATAATAAAAAACTAGATAAGAAACTGTACATTTTGGACTACATAAACCCATTTGAAACAAATGAGAAATAGTAAAATCTTCCCAATGCATGCAATAAATGAATGCCCACTGATTTAACCAGCTAGGTCCCAGAAGCAGACATACCCGCTTTGACTGTAAGAGTTGGTGTGAGTTTGCTGTTGTCTTTGCTCAGCTCTCCTAGGAGTTTGGGTGATATTGTAAGGTAATCGCATCCTGTGAGTGCTTTGATCTCTCCGGTATTTCTGAAGGAAGCTCCCATCACGATTGTTTTGTAGTCAAACTTCTTGTAATAATTGTAGATTTTGACAACACTTTGCACACCTATTAAACAAATCAGATTTTATAGATAGAGTCTACAAAATTGATTACTCAACATATCATCAAGTGAAAAGGTTGTGAACTATTGCAGCAGGAACTGATACAGGTTAACGCTAATACAGTAGGGGATAACCCTTAAGAAATGAATAAGAAACAAAGAGGAAAACTACTGTCTAATGGCCTAATACAAAGACTAGCTCTTTATTTTGACATATTAAAAATGAATTTTTAACTTCGTATTAGGCCATTGGACAGTAGTTTTCCCTCTTTATTTCCTATTGCATTAGGAGTGTAAAAACTGCCTCCTGTTTTAGACATGGATGCTTAAAATGCAAAGACCAGAAAAGTTCCATAGTCTACTTTCCTTCCTAAAGCCTGCCCACTCACTGCCCATTATCAGCTTTCCAAAACTAAGGTGAATTTTACTGCAATACAGTGTTTCATTGTGCAGTTTTGTTACATGATTTTCTTGTTTTTTTTAAGTCGGAACCTGACTGATGCAGGATTCAATGTTTCAGTACTGTACTATTAATTTTTTTAAATTTTATTTTAGAGTAATGCTTCAAATAATGTAAATATCCTGTTTTAAGAGTACAATTGTAGTGATTTGAAAATGAAGATGCAAAATTTAGGGAAATTTTAGAATTTTCCAACTATTTAGCCTGCATTTTGAAATTTAGATTCACTACAATTTTACTGGATAAAACGCATCATGTAAATAGGCTTAATTTACATTTCTTTGGAATTTTCCAAACAGATTCTGCATCATACCTGGGTCCTCTGAGGGTTCATAGCTCTTCTTATCAGAATTTGCCACATGCCAATCCAAGATCCGACCCACAAACGGAGAAATCAAAGTTACGCCAGCCTCAGCACAGGCAACTGCCTGGGCGAATGAGAAGATGAGAGTCATGTTGCAGTGTATGCCATATTCCTCTTCCAAAACCCTAGAGGGAGAAGCAGGAAAAAGTTTAGGAAAACCAAAACAGACTAATGGAAAGATCAGGCATCAAGAAACCTGGAAATTGCAGAATTACAGTTACACTGACATTATAAATATATTTATAATGTTCAAACCATTCAATTACATTTTAGATTGAAAGCTTCATTCCAAACATTTATATTTAGGCCGTGAAGTTATGCAAGCTATTTACATAGCACTAATGTGCATTTATATAAGGGGCCAGAGATATAAGATAGACCATGTGCACCACCAAGATCTATGGGTTGGAGAGTGGTGATTCAGTCCTTACTTGCCAGCTTGAATTCCCTCCCAGGTTGAAGACAGCTTTATCAAGATTCTCTCTTTCTCTATGCCACTCTCCTTGTAAAGTGCAATGATGCGCTTGGCACGCTTAATCATATCATTCTTGTCAAAAGATAACCTGTGATGAGAAGCAGATTGGGTTATATAGAGGATGGGCAAAGGGCTTTTACAGACAGTTTTTTTTTTTATTGTTTTTGTACAGTCACATTTCAAGACAATTTCCACCTAGGACTACAATAAAATGTTTGCCAAGTTTGAATAGTTCCTAACTCCTCAAAGAGAGTTCAGTTATATCTGAAAGTATAGGTCATATTGGTAAAGGACAAAAAAAAATATAAACAAAAAATCAAGCCAGTTCATTGACCAAAAACTGGATCTGAATCACTATCCGTAAAGCTTTTGGCTAGTATCCCAAAAGATCACTGAAATTGTAACGCTTAAAGTGACACTGTAAGCACCAAGACCACTTTCAGCTCATTGACATGTCCCTTAACCCTATAGTAGTAATTATTGCAGTTTGAGATACTGCAATAATTACCTTGAAAGATTAACTCCTCCTCTAGTGGCTGTCCACAAGATAGCCACTAGAGGGACTTCCTGATGATTAGATAGGAGTGTGGGCGAAACCTATCAGAGGGACATCAGCGCCGGATTCAGGTAAATGACTGAACGGGTTTTAACCCCTTCAGCGCTGCAGGAGGGGGGTGCGAGGGATGGCGGCACTGTAGGGATTCTTAAGTGCCAGGAAAACTGCTTTGTTTTCCTGGCACTATAGAATCCCTTTAAAACCAATTGACTGGACTTTAAAATATGGTTAAAAAGGACAACTACACATATACTGTACACAATGCTGCTAGGAATTTGAGCACCAGAGAAACACACAGGTGATCGGAAATATGACCTTACTGTGACAAATTCTAAAATTTCATTTTAAAACCGCAATAAATTAAAAAGGTCACACCCTTTTCTTTCAGAAAAAAATGCAATGACTCACAGAACACACATTAGTAAAAAGCAGCATTAAATAGATTTCCTTATCCATATAACTCCAGCATCCAAATTCATTTAATTTACATCTTACATTTTTATCTGGTAAACAGACACTGGGTGCCAAAACATTAGCTTAATGAAGTGGTTTTGGTGTACAGATGTTGCTGCAGTCTCACTGCTTGATTCTCTGCCATTCAGGTGTTATATTACTCCTGCGTGTGATTAAATTTCAATTTACAGAGTAGGAAATAAGAACTTCTAGAGTGAACGGACTGCGCTGCAAGATCAGATTGAAAATTAAACTGCTCACTGTGAGTCAGTCTCCATGAAAAAATGGTGTGGCTATGAATGCATAAGCAACATCAAAAGTTATTTTAACGCCTAAATGAAGCAGAATGTAGCAGTGTACACCAAAACTGCTTCATTAAAAGAAACATTAAAGACTTCGGAATACACATTTGTATTCCTAGTGCTTTCGTGTTTGTCCCCAAGTATGGTTTTCCAGTTTATGATTGTAGTTTGGCTCTAGACAGAAAAAATAAAAAACTAGATTGATCCTGGATTAATCCATTATGGAAAAAGGCAAGTGAAATAAAAGATATTTATCAGCAAATTAGATATTTATTTAGCGTTGGGGAACAGACTTATCTGATTAAAACAAGATAAAACATTTTATGTTATAACTCATCAAAAACTCCAGTTTAATTATATATAACCCTAACCGCTCACATGATCTTCGGCTTCAGTAGAACACATTTAATATTATATAATGATATCCTCAGTATGGCTATATTCATGCAGTCAACATCACAAACAAAAAGGATAGCTGGTGGAACAACATCCCCAGGTATCGGGAGCACAGCAGATAAAATCCCACCTTGCATCCACCTCTGTAGACACCCTTCCAGGGATTATCTTAAGGATTTCACATCCAAATAAGACAAACAGCTTGTCCATGATGTTGTCAATCTGTTCTGCTTCTGTCCTGAAAACCAAAACAAAGTGATTAAAAAAAAAAATTTAAATATCACTACACTAATGTGCATTAACTGTTCACTTACAATTTATTTTCTCACTAATTTCTCAGTACAAATAAGTTGTCGCGATTAGGTTCAGACTACTGTAAAGCAGAATGTGTCCTTATAACCGCTGTGCTGCTGGTTTATTGAACATGTACAGACTTAGCATTCAATGTAAGGTCAATGGTTGGATATTTCTTTGACTTTTGCAGATTTGCTGCAAGCTTTACCTTGTGCTTAGACCCAAAATACTGCATATACCTATATGTATGGGGAGATGCCATTGCCTTAGAATGTGGAAAATGCCTACAATATACACCAAGTCTCTTAGAGACTTACCCTCCAAGTTTCTTCCCATATTTGATGGCTTCCTTTACAAGGTCCTGGTAGTCAGGCATCTGGGCAGCAGCCAATATCAGCGATGGGTTTGTGGTTGCATCTTGTGGCTTGTATTCTTCAATGGCTACAAACCAAGATACAAATTGGTCAATATCAATGCACAGGAACAGATTTTATTTCAGTCTGCAGTTATTTTTCAAGGTACTTCAAAGCCCATACCTCAATGGCTAAAGCAAAAATATAACCTAGCACATGTCAAGCTAGTGTTCAAAGTTAACCAAGTGCTATCCTTGCTAAAACAAAACAGTTTCATTCCTGAACACTGATACACCTAGTGCTCTTTACTAGTTTAAAGTAACCTATAGTCTCCAAAATAACAAACGTACCTGCCTCCCAACCTGGCTGGCTCAGAGCACTATGAGAAGCCTGTGACTGGACAAGGCCCCCTGCTCACATTGGATGGGGAGTAAAGATCAGCACAGAGCTTTGCCCGGCCCTGCAGGTCAGCTATCTTAAAGCTTTACATGTTTTAAGGGGTGAAATTAATTAGTAAATATATACATATATTTAAAAGGGTTGGAATAAAACAACTTTACTAAACGCTTCTGTGTATCAGATTATTTTATCAGTTGGAGAAAGGACGTACCCCCCCCCAAAAAAAAAATTCAGCTGAATAGCTTGTAGAGGTAGATTTAAGAAACCAAACTGTACAAGTTAAGACGTTCCCCAGTTTAGCCTTATTTACATAATTAGGTGTGTACTTTTAGAAACAAGCAGGTAGAACAAAAGGAAACATGCAGTGTAAGGACAAACTATTCATAGTGACTGTGCAAAAAATAAAGGCAATTAAAGGCTAAGGAGGAAGAGATTTCCAAAAGCAGAGTCTGAAATAGATTATTCCCAGCATGGATGACTGTGCTGTTCAGTATCTTCCTGGTTATTCTCCATTCTATTGAAATGACTCAGTTTTACACTGAAAAATGATTGCAACAAAGTGTGTTACAACATTCAGATTTTATTCAGTACAGGGCTTTCAGCATGACCCCATAAGCGAGCCTAACGCCCTAACCGATTTTGGAAGTTCAGATGCACTTTTATTAAAATATGTATCTACAAACCAGCATCAGTTTCATCTTCGTTTTTAAAGGACCACTATAGGCACCCAGACCACTTCAGCTTAATGAAGTGGTCTGGGTGCCAGGTCCAGCTAGGTTTAACCCTTTTTTCTATAGTGCCAGGAAAACAAGTATGTTTTCCTGGCACTATAGTGGTCCTTTAAGGACTGCAATAGGACACTTTGTAGCACCTAACATCTGGGGCAACCAATCCAGGTTTGACAAATGTCAATTGTCGGGAGGCCATTTCTCACAAATATTACTACCAGTATCTGTTTTTGGAGAATTTTAAATGGATTTAAATTGTTGGACCCATGTTCGGTATCAATCACATTAATAGTTTGCCATAATTATGTATATTCTATGAAAGGGACCCTGCAATGCCCAGATATAAAATCACTGTTTAGTAGTACTTTGTTTGCAAGGCAGATGCTCAATTGCTGCTTCTTGATCTTTGTTCCACCGAGCTGCTGTCTGAGCCACAAAGGTGTAACAAATTTTAAAGAAGTGCCTATGTATTTTGGAATCTGCAGAGGACTCTACACAAAAGCACTTTGGCAAACTGTGTGCTTTAGGGGTCTGGAGTGTTCCTTTAATACATTGTAATTTGCCAATTAAACATTTAGTCCTTATTCGTTATACCTTATTTACAGGTTGATATATATTTAAGATTCAGTTTTATTTGAATACAAGCACCAAGTTACTCCATAGACATGCATGTTAAAGTTTGTCGTTTCTAACTTCTGTACTGCCCTGAACAAGCCAGAGCGCAAGCTGTCCCAAACACGTTACACCAGCAAGAATTTCTGCCTTTATAAATGTCACTTCCATTTAAAAAAAACATCAATGGTGTAATATGGAATGTAGACCTCAGCATTAAGCAACCTGCACCACACACTTGTGTAATGTGTAACTAGGTCTGTGCAGCCCAGCTATGTCAAATAAGAGCATACAGGATTTGTTCGGTTTTAGTGCACTGCACAGATAAGCCCAGTCCATACAATAGAACAAAGATCTTAAATCTAAGTGATAAGGGTGCATTATGGACGGCCAGTTGGTGCAGTTAAGGGTAAGTCATATTGCATGCCTTTACCGGTCTCCTAAGAGTTGGAATAAATTATCAGGTACTGCGTCATATTTGAATGTTCCTGTTTAATAGATTGACGGAAATCAAGCCCTTCATAGGGATCTAAAACAAGTGCATTTAGATGTTTAGAGATGCACTGCGAGCAATATCTGCAGAATACAGTCATTATGGATGGAAAGGGAGGGGGAACAAATCCTGCTCCTGCACCTCTCACCTACTCCTATTACACAATTTTCTACAAATTACAACAGGAATCCAGGTGTTTCAAACTCCAAGGTGTGAATTATCCAGGAATACAAGTGTCAAAATAAATAAGAGTGATTTTGCCATTTAAAAATAAATAGATAAGGAATGGCAGGCACACAAATTTGTGTTGAGGCATTGTAAGACTTGAGAATCTTCCCTATATCTAAGTTAATGCAGTTTTAGCTGCTAAATACATACAGAAGCAGAGCAGCATGATTTAAAGGACCACTATAGTTCAGCTTCTGTGTGCCAGGTCCACCTAGGATTAACCCTTTCTGAGAAACTGCTATGTTTACTTTAGAGTTAATCCAGCATCTTGTAGCTGTCTCAAGGAGTGAAATCCATAGGAAAGCATTGAGAATGCTTTCAGGACTGGCTGAATAAATGCGCATTCAGCCGATGATCTCTAGCAATGGAGCTTAATCTCCATCCAGCCCGGCGGGAGTCCTGAGGGCACCCTAGGGCACTTAGTGGTCCTTTAAGAATCCTATGTGCAGACAAAAAAGCACAATTGCCATAATCTTGAACTATATGTGATAAACAACCTGGAATGAAGAAATGTCATCAATTTTGCAGAAATTTTAACTAATCCAATATTTTCAATATCGCTCATAACAAGTATGTTAAAGGTGAACTGAGGGAGTAAGATTTCTTATTTAGCTGCATTAATAAAACCATCAGAAAAGGCAACTTGCAGAAATTTTCCAAACAGATACATCATACCTGGGTCCTCTGAGGGTTCATAGCTCTTCTTATCAGAATTTGCCACATGCCAATCCAAGCCATCCGACCCACAAACGGAGAAATCAAAGTTACACCAGCCTCAGCACAGGCAACTGCCTGGGCGAATGAGAAGATGAGAGTCATGTTGCAGTGTATGCCATATTCCTCTTCCAAAACCCTAGAGGGAGAAGCAGGAAAAAGTTTAGGAAAACCAAAACAGACTAATGGAAAGATCAGGCATCAAGAAACCTGGAAATTGCAGAATTACAGTTACACTGACATTATAAATATATTTATAATGTTCAAACCATTCAATTACATTTTAGCATTGAAAGCTTCATTCCAAACATTTATATTTAGGTCGTGAAGTTATGCAAGCTATTTACATAGCACTAATGTGCATTTATGCATAAGGGGCCAGAGATATAAGATAGACCATGTGCACCACCAAGATCTATGGGTTGGAGAGTGGTGATTCAGTCCTTACTTGCCAGCTTGAATTCCCTCCCAGGTTGAAGACAGCTTTATCAAGATTCTCTCTTTCTCTATGCCACTCTCCTTGTAAAGTGCAATGATGCGCTTGGCACGCTTAATCATATCATTCTTGTCAAAAGATAACCTGTGATGAGAAGCAGATTGGGTTATATAGAGGATGGGCAAAGGGCTTTTACAGACAGTTTTTTTTTTTATTGTTTTTGTACAGTCACATTTCAAGACAATTTCCACCTAGGACTACAATAAAATGTTTGCCAAGTTTGAATAGTTCCTAACTCCTCAAAGAGAGTTCAGTTATATCTGAAAGTATAGGTCATATTGGTAAAGGACAAAAAAAAATATAAACAAAAAATCAAGCCAGTTCATTGACCAAAAACTGGATCTGAATCACTATCCGTAAAGCTTTTGGCTAGTATCCCAAAAGATCACTGAAATTGTAACGCTTAAAGTGACACTGTAAGCACCAAGACCACTTTCAGCTCATTGACATGTCCCTTAACCCTATAGTAGTAATTATTGCAGTTTGAGATACTGCAATAATTACCTTGAAAGATTAACTCCTCCTCTAGTGGCTGTCCACAAGATAGCCACTAGAGGGACTTCCTGATGATTAGATAGGAGTGTGGGCGAAACCTATCAGAGGGACATCAGCGCCGGATTCAGGTAAATGACTGAACGGGTTTTAACCCCTTCAGCGCTGCAGGAGGGGGGTGCGAGGGATGGCGGCACTGTAGGGATTCTAAAGTGCCAGGAAAACTGCTTTGTTTTCCTGGCACTATAGAATCCCTTTAAAACCAATTGACTGGACTTTAAAATATGGTTAAAAAGGACAACTACACATATACTGTACACAATGCTGCTAGGAATTTGAGCACCAGAGAAACACAGGTGATCGGAAATATGACCTTACTGTGACAAATTCTAAAATTTCCTTTTAAAACCGCAATAAATTAAAAAGGTCACACCCTTTTCTTTCAGAAAAAAATGCAATGACTCACAGAACACACATTAGTAAAAAGCAGCATTAAATAGATTTCCTTATCCATATAACTCCAGCATCCAAATTCATTTAATTTACATCTTACATTTTTATCTGGTAAACAGACACTGGGTGCCAAAACATTAGCTTAATGAAGTGGTTTTGGTGTACAGATGTTGCTGCAGTCTCACTGCTTGATTCTCTGCCATTCAGGTGTTATATTACTCCTGCGTGTGATTAAATTTCAATTTACAGAGTAGGAAATAAGAACTTCTAGAGTGAACGGACTGCGCTGCAAGATCAGATTGAAAATTAAACTGCTCACTGTGAGTCAGTCTCCATGAAAAAATGGTGTGGCTATGAATGCATAAGCAACATCAAAAGTTATTTTAACGCCTAAATGAAGCAGAATGTAGCAGTGTACACCAAAACTGCTTCATTAAAAGAAACATTAAAGACTTCGGAATACACATTTGTATTCCTAGTGCTTTCGTGTTTGTCCCCAAGTATGGTTTTCCAGTTTATGATTGTAGTTTGGCTCTAGACAGAAAAAATAAAAAACTAGATTGATCCTGGATTAATCCATTATGGAAAAAGGCAAGTGAAATAAAAGATATTTATCAGCAAATTAGATATTTATTTAGCGTTGGGGAACAGACTTATCTGATTAAAACAAGATAAAACATTTTATGTTATAACTCATCAAAAACTCCAGTTTAATTATATATAACCCTAACCGCTCACATGATCTTCGGCTTCAGTAGAACACATTTAATATTAGTATAATGATATCCTCAGTATGGCTATATTCATGCAGTCAACATCACAAACAAAAAGGATAGCTGGTGGAACAACATCCCCAGGTATCGGGAGCACAGCAGATAAAATCCCACCTTGCATCCACCTCTGTAGACACCCTTCCAGGGATTATCTTAAGGATTTCACATCCAAATAAGACAAACAGCTTGTCCATGATGTTGTCAATCTGTTCTGCTTCTGTCCTGAAAACCAAAACAAAGTGATTAAAAAAAAAAATTTAAATATCACTACACTAATGTGCATTAACTGTTCACTTACAATTTATTTTCTCACTAATTTCTCAGTACAAATAAGTTGTCGCGATTAGGGTTCAGACTACTGTAAAGCAGAATGTGTCCTTATAACCGCTGTGCTGCTGGTTTATTGAACATGTACAGACTTAGCATTCAATGTAAGGTCAATGGTTGGATATTTCTTTGACTTTTGCAGATTTGCTGCAAGCTTTACCTTGTGCTTAGACCCAAAATACTGCATATACCTATATGTATGGGGAGATGCCATTGCCTTAGAATGTGGAAAATGCCTACAATATACACCAAGTCTCTTAGAGACTTACCCTCCAAGTTTCTTCCCATATTTGATGGCTTCCTTTACAAGGTCCTGGTAGTCAGGCATCTGGGCAGCAGCCAATATCAGCGATGGGTTTGTGGTTGCATCTTGTGGCTTGTATTCTTCAATGGCTACAAACCAAGATACAAATTGGTCAATATCAATGCACAGGAACAGATTTTATTTCAGTCTGCAGTTATTTTTCAAGGTACTTCAAAGCCCATACCTCAATGGCTAAAGCAAAAATATAACCTAGCACATGTCAAGCTAGTGTTCAAAGTTAACCAAGTGCTATCCTTGCTAAAACAAAACAGTTTCATTCCTGAACACTGATACACCTAGTGCTCTTTACTAGTTTAAAGTAACCTATAGTCTCCAAAATAACAAACGTACCTGCCTCCCAACCTGGCTGGCTCAGAGCACTATGAGAAGCCTGTGACTGGACAAGGCCCCCTGCTCACATTGGATGGGGAGTAAAGATCAGCACAGAGCTTTGCCCGGCCCTGCAGGTCAGCTATCTTAAAGCTTTACATGTTTTAAGGGGTGAAATTAATTAGTAAATATATACATATATTTAAAAGGGTTGGAATAAAACAACTTTACTAAACGCTTCTGTGTATCAGATTATTTTATCAGTTGGAGAAAGGACGTACCCCCCCCCAAAAAAAAAATTCAGCTGAATAGCTTGTAGAGGTAGATTTAAGAAACCAAACTGTACAAGTTAAGACGTTCCCCAGTTTAGCCTTATTTACATAATTAGGTGTGTACTTTTAGAAACAAGCAGGTAGAACAAAAGGAAACATGCAGTGTAAGGACAAACTATTCATAGTGACTGTGCAAAAAATAAAGGCAATTAAAGGCTAAGGAGGAAGAGATTTCCAAAAGCAGAGTCTGAAATAGATTATTCCCAGCATGGATGACTGTGCTGTTCAGTATCTTCCTGGTTATTCTCCATTCTATTGAAATGACTCAGTTTTACACTGAAAAATGATTGCAACAAAGTGTGTTACAACATTCAGATTTTATTCAGTACAGGGCTTTCAGCATGACCCCATAAGCGAGCCTAACGCCCTAACCGATTTTGGAAGTTCAGATGCACTTTTATTAAAATATGTATCTACAAACCAGCATCAGTTTCATCTTCGTTTTTAAAGGACCACTATAGGCACCCAGACCACTTCAGCTTAATGAAGTGGTCTGGGTGCCAGGTCCAGCTAGGTTTAACCCTTTTTTCTATAGTGCCAGGAAAACAAGTATGTTTTCCTGGCACTATAGTGGTCCTTTAAGGACTGCAATAGGACACTTTGTAGCACCTAACATCTGGGGCAACCAATCCAGGTTTGACAAATGTCAATTGTCGGGAGGCCATTTCTCACAAATATTACTACCAGTATCTGTTTTTGGAGAATTTTAAATGGATTTAAATTGTTGGACCCATGTTCGGTATCAATCACATTAATAGTTTGCCATAATTATGTATATTCTATGAAAGGGACCCTGCAATGCCCAGATATAAAATCACTGTTTAGTAGTACTTTGTTTGCAAGGCAGATGCTCAATTGCTGCTTCTTGATCTTTGTTCCACCGAGCTGCTGTCTGAGCCACAAAGGTGTAACAAATTTTAAAGAAGTGCCTATGTATTTTGGAATCTGCAGAGGACTCTACACAAAAGCACTTTGGCAAACTGTGTGCTTTAGGGGTCTGGAGTGTTCCTTTAATACATTGTAATTTGCCAATTAAACATTTAGCCCTTATTCGTTATACCTTATTTACAGGTTGATATATATTTAAGATTCAGTTTTATTTGAATACAAGCACCAAGTTACTCCATAGACATGCATGTTAAAGTTTGTCGTTTCTAACTTCTGTATTGCCCTGAACAAGCCAGAGCGCAAGCTGTCCCAAACACGTTACACCAGCAAGAATTTCTGCCTTTATAAATGTCACTTCCATTTAAAAAAAAACATCAATGGTGTAATATGGAATGTAGACCTCAGCATTAAGCAACCTGCACCACACACTTGTGTAATGTGTAACTAGGTCTGTGCAGCCCAGCTATGTCAAATAAGAGCGTACAGGATTTGTTCGGTTTTAGTGCACTGCACAGATAAGCCCAGTCCATACAATTGTTATAGAACAAAGATCTTAAATCTAAGTGATAAGGGTGCATTATGGACGGCCAGTTGGTGCAGTTAAGGGTAAGTCATATTGCATGCCTTTACCGGTCTCCTAAGAGTTGGAATAAATTATCAGGTACTGCGTCATATTTGAATGGTCCTGTTTAATAGATTGAGTATACAACCATGTGTTACGGAAATCAAGCCCTTCATAGGGATCTAAAACAAGTGCATTTAGATGTTTAGAGATGCACTGCGAGCAATATCTACAGAATACAGTCATTATGGATGGAAAGGGAGGGGGAACAAATCCTGCTCCTGCACCTCTCACCTACTCCTATTACACAATTCTTCTACAAATTACAACAGGAGGGTCTGGTTTATCCAGGTGTTTCAAACTCCATAGGTGTGAATGCATCCAGGAATACAAGTGTCAAAATGTTTTTTTTTTGATGGCCAATAAGAGTGATGTTTGCCATTTAAAAATAAATAGATATAGGAATATCAGGCAGGCACACAAATTTGTGTTGAGGCATCCACATGTAAGACTTGAGACTGATCTTCCCTATATCTACAGTTAATGCAGTTTTAGCTGCTAAATACATACAGAAAATGCAGAGCAGCATGATTTAAAGGACCACTATAGGCACCCAGGCCACTTCAGCTTAATGAAGTGGTCTGTGTGCCAGGTCCACCTAGGATTAACCCTTTCTGAGAAACTGCTATGTTTACTTTAGAGTTAATCCAGCATCTTGTAGCTGTCTCATTGACCGCCGCTAGAGGCGCTTCTCACTGATTTTCGGAGTGAGAAGACGCCAGCGTCCATAGGAAAGCATTGAGAATGCTTTCATATGGACTGGCTGAATGCGCGAGCGGCTCTTGACGCGCATGCGCATTCAGCCGATGACAGGGAAAGGAGGAGAGTCTCTAGCAACGAGGGAGCCCGGCGCTGGAGAAAGGTAAGTGTTAAACCCCTTAATCTCCATCCAGCCCGGCGGGAGTGGGAGCCTGAGGGCACCCTCAGGGCACTATAGTGGTCCTTTAAGAATCCTATGTGCAGACAAAAAAGCACAATATGCCATGAATCTTGAACTATATCTATACATGAAGACGCCATGATAAACAACCTGGAATGAAGAAATGTCATCAATGATAGACCATGGCACTGCAGACATTTTGGAACTAGGTCATCCAATATTTTCAGATAGTCGCTCAACTGGCTGAACAAGTATGTTACTTGGTGGGAAGGTGAGCTACAGGCGAGAATGAGGGGCTCAGTAACCCTAGATTTCTTATGCAGAGCTGCAGCTCGCCCTTTGGGTCTCTTTTTTGAATCTTAGTCCATCAGAAAAGCAGCACACTAGTGCAGTTCAAATAGATACAAGAGCAATACATCACTACCTGTGGAACTCTGAGGGTTCATCAAATTTTTTATAGGATCAAGACCCAGGTATTTTATGACCCTAGCAAAGAGCCTTATAGAAAATACAGTTTAAAACAGCCTACAGCGGTAAATGATGCCATTAATGAAAAATGAGCCGTCTGAAAGCATACGTAAAAGCTTCTCCAGGGCATACAAGACACCAAACGCCATCTGAATCATTGTAATTCTAGAGTCAATTTATAGATCCTAGCAGGTGTTCTGGATTGTAGATTCAGTCCTGTTTAGCACTCTTCCACTCCCATCCTTCACATATCTACTTGCTGAAACTCTAGGCAGCATTGACTAATGTCTGGGGTTCTGTAATATACGAAAGTTACCAGAGATTTCAAACCTTTCACACAAAACAAGGAACTTGGGAAACATTCACACTGAGTTTGCCCACACCCTGTTTATGTCCATTTCCACTTAACACATTTGAAAGGAACCAAATAAGTGTTGTAACCCTACTTACACCATACAGCAATATCTCCCTTAATTTATCAGAAAAGAGTAAAATGTTTGAAAAAAAAAAAAATGTTTGCACCCACTTGGGAGCCATCAGCAGACAATATAGTCTTTGTAGTTACACTAAATTATACTTGGCTTGCAAAAGTTACTTAGAACAAAAACACTAGTTGTAGCTCATGCAGCTCATGCTCAAGAGAACATTATTTGCGCACTGTGATAATCAAAGAAATATGATAATCTATAATCTATATTTAAAAGAAGAAAAACTACCACAACAAGAGGACAGTCTTAAATTAAATGGACAAAGGTTTAAAATAATATCAGGAAGTATTACTTTACTGAGAGGGTAGTGGATGCATGCAATAGCCTTCCAGCTGAAGTGGTAGAGGTTAACACAGTAAAGGAGTTTAAGCATGCGTGGGATAGGCATAAGGCTATCCCAACTATAAGATAAGGCTAGGGACTAATGAAAGTATTTAGAAAACTGGGCAGACTAGATGGGCCGAATGGTTCTTATCTGCCGTCACATTCTATGTTTCTATCTATATTTAAAAAGAATACATAGCAATTA
Source organism: Pelobates cultripes (assembly GCA_933207985.1). NCBI lineage: Eukaryota > Metazoa > Chordata > Amphibia > Anura > Pelobatidae > Pelobates > Pelobates cultripes. The sequence goes on from OW240923.1 coordinate 79,002,929, forward strand.
CAATTATTTATATAGCACCAACACATTCCTCTGCGCTGTATAACATGTAAAAAAAGACAGGTTAGACATTCAGGATCAGCAGGTGAAGATGGCCCTGCCAAACCCAACTTATAAACTAAAAATTAGTACTTTTAAAAATGTTGTATAATTCTTTAAAGCAAAGTACCTTTTCAATCCTTGTACACAGCAAAGTTCCTACATGTAAAAGACTGACAAATTGTGTGAGCATGTTTTACATTTTTTGATATACAAAAACTGGAAAGATAGCAGTCCTCATCTTATGCCAACGTTGTAGTGGGCACAATGTGCTGAAAAAGGCATAAATTGAAGTGTCATGGGGTTAAAAATCAATTACTCAGGGACAGAGTCCTAGCACAATAATACAACAATAAGCTGTGGTGTTAAAACTGCTGGCAGAGTCCACCTAATCACACCTTGATAAAACAGTCTGCCCATTTTGTAGTACAGTTAAACGGGAGGCTAATTGTTCGTTAGAACAGGGCTTGACAACTCAGACATGCCAAGAAATTTTTGTCTTGGCACCTGGAGTTGTGAGCCCGTTCGCTCCAAGGCAGCTGTGATTTCCGGCTCTGCTCCCTTGCGCGCCACTTCATAAGACCAGGTTCGGTCCATCATATTTCATACCCGTCCTCACTAAGCGGTGTGCGAAGAAGAAGATCAGGGACATCACAGCTCCATCGCTGCACTCCTATAAACAGCCAACTGCCCGCCTCCACTCCCCCCCAGCCAGCTGCCTACTGGACTGATACCTTTGGGAAAGCTGGAGTGTAAGGATGCAATAATATTTTATTAAAACCACCAATAATTTGAACGTGTCTCACTATGTCTGTGTGTCAGTGTCGCCTCAGATTGCAAGGGAATGGAGTTTACTCCCACTTTTCCTATACCTTCCTGGTCTCCGCGCAACTGGCCCCGCCTCTGTGGCTGATATCAAGCGTAATAAAAGCCATTGCTCATGCACTATAAATTGATGCACCAATCAGTATCTTCTCATAGATATGCACTGAATCAATGCATCCCTATGGAAGTGATCAGCACCTGCTGTCACAGTGTGGAGACTATGACTGTAGGTTTGTAAATTGTTGCTTTTCTGTGAATTACACTATTGAATAAAACTCTGGAAATCATCTAATTTGCTTTTCATATGCTCATTTTTCTTTTCCAATGTGTATAAGAGATTTACCAGGGGACATCATATTCCAGTTCAGTACAGGCACATCAGGGCAAACTTTGTTCCCATTTTTCCTCTATCAATGGCAGAAAAGGTAAACATGTATAACAAAGATGGACAGTGAGCCAAGATGGATAAATGTGTGAATTTCTAAAATGTTCAAACCCCACAAAAACATTTGTGAAATATTGGCTATGTACATAGCATATTCTAAATACTGTGTAGTCATTGTTCCTCTTTAATAGTTTCTGTACTTTTATTGCAGCACTGGCTCATTCATTTCTATGTTAAATGGAGATGTTGTGACTTGAGAAGTAAGCAACTGAATGGGCATGCTAGGGATACCCAACAAAAGCCATCCAGAGAAGGGTGTTTGTCAGCCTAGCATGTATGCACATCAGGCTGTCAGCATCTCATGTCATCTCCATTCAGGTCAGACCATGCAGAGTGTTGCTGAAGTGCTTTTTTGCATGTCCATAGTAGTTCCCTTAACACTGAATGTGTTCATCTAATGATGTGTTTGCACTGATGGCTGGGGACAGGTCTATGTGGTCTTCTGATGCAGAGAACAAATCCTGGACTGGAATGGTCCTCCCGGGTTTAGGACAGTTGGGTGGTGGGGCATGCCGTTGTACACAAACTACTACCTCTTAGATAATATATCAGAATACAGGCATTGTAAAGATGTAGGATCCATTTTGCTTGTTTGTATATTTTTTACATGTTTGTAAAACGTGTGCAGATAGTGATGTGAAAGCTTTTCCTGTCACATGCATGAATAATTGGACATCGCCATGTGTTCTAACACGAGCTGCTCTGCTTTAGTTGCATTATCTATTTACAGTTGGTGGACGTGATTCCATTCAAATAGCCAGTGAATGTGGTTGTTTGTTACAGCCCAGAAGCAAAGTCCTCATTTAATGCTTCTAGCTGCAGAAGTTGGCAATTCACATTTTCATGCTTATTTACCAGCACTTTCACTAACAATTTAAACATCAAATCTAAAGAACCATTTCACTAGACCCTCCCCCCTTCACGGTGTTAAACATATCTAGGGGCAAGTAATATGTTTATATGAATTGGTTAAGGTAACACTGGCTGGACTAACCATTTGCCAACAGTTTAACTTACATGGAGTCTGCTAGGATTCACTCTGCTTTAACACAGGAATGAAATCAAACTGTTCACAAATGTCTTGCTATTTACATTACACGATGCTGTAGTGTCATTGTGCTTAGGTCCTTTAATTTTAAAGGCATTCCAGCTTGCCGTTGTGCTTTAGCAGAACACTATGTCCTCCTTGTTCCCTTTCCTGATTGGAGGGCTTCCTGATTCTCTATACTTGCACAATCTTTCAATTGGTCTAATGCTTCTTTATGAGAAGCATTCTATTTTCAATTGCCAAATTTGAATGTGGTATATGTTGCTGTATGACTGGAGCTGTGCAGTGAGTTGTGGAATTGAATGTTTGGAACTGTAGTTCTGTGGTGTTGGCTGTTTGGAGATATACAGAGTGAGTGCTGTAGAGAAACAGGATAGTAGAATGTGTACACCCTGGGACATTATACTGTTGGGCTGGTAGTTGCATATTCTGTTAATTTTGGCCTTAATGGTTATTAATTCTTTATCATGATTTGTTGACAGTCCTTTAAGGTATCCATCATTTGTTCTAATTATTTACTGTAGTTTCATTAACAGAAGAAACTCCCTTTGACACGACTAACTTCAGGGAGAAACATTTGGATGTAGCGTATTGAGTGGCAGCTTAGTTGCTTGCCTTGAGTAATCACAGCATAAGGAGTGGTTATGTATAAATAAAGGTGTAGCTCTCAGCTGCCTGGCATCATTACAAACTCTAGCCCTGAAATAAACTGTGCCAATAATTCTCCCTGAAATAAACTGTGCCAATAATTATATGGTATCACATAATCCTGTGCTGGATAATACGGTCTATTCTTTTTTATTCGTGGGTGGAGAATCTCCCTTTGGCACAGAAGCATAGCGGTTTTCAGGATTTTGCATAGGGCTTTGTCGAAAGGGCTGCATAAGTTGTATACTTCATATAGCTATACACACACACATGACCCTTCTTGAATGAGCTTACAATATATTGGCATTATGGGGTATTTTTAAAGGGACATGCATCACTTGACAATTATTTTTTTTTTTTTTAAACCATCGAAAACATTTAGCAAATATACAAACAAAAATAAAGCAAAAAAAAAAAAAACACCAGTGAAAAGTATGTAATAAAGGTTTATGAACTTTGTCATATTGCATTTTTGGGATCACCTCAGCTAGTGGAGTTTCTTCAGCCTCCCCCCCCAATCTTACAAGACCCATCTCATTTTCAGATAAGTCCACTAATGACAGAAACAGGGCATCATTGAGTAGCAGCAGGAGAGAAGCCAGACACCAAATGTTGCAAGGTGAAGAGATCTTCCAACTGCACATGTGATTGATCAGGTAGCAGAGTGCATTTTTTCTAGCATTCCAAGAGATAAGGCACTGATTGGATCATAGTTACATAGCTGAAGAGACTTGCGTCCATCAAGTTCAGCCTTCCTCACATTTGTTTTTTGCTGTTGATCCAAAAGAAGGCAAAAAACCCAGTTTGAAGCACAATTTTGCAACAAGCTAGGAAAAAAATTCCTTCTTGACCCCCAGAATGGCAGTCAGATTTATCCTTGGATCAAGCAGTTATTACCCTACATTGAAAGATTATATTCTTGAATATTTCTTTTTTTGCAAGTATGCATCTAGTAGCTGTTTGAACATCTGTATGGACTCTGATAAAACAACTTCAAGCAGAGAATTCCACATCCTGATTGTTCTTACAGTAAAAAAACCTTTCCTTTGCCTTAGACAAAATCTTGACCTTGCGTCCTATGTAAAGTCCGGTTTGTGAATAGATTTCCACACAATGGTTTGTATTGGCCCCGAATATATTTGTATAATGTTATATTCCCTCTCAGGCAACGTTTTTCTTAAATAAATATGTGTGTATGATCAGTGTCCCCCCATATTATCTTTAAGTTTGGATTCCAATATTGTTGAATGGGTAAGGCAGTGGCTGAGTGACAGGCAACAGAGGGTTGTAGTTAATGGAATAATTTTCGAAGCTTGGACTTGTCACCAGTGGGGTACCTCAGGGATCTGTACTTGGACCCCATCTCTTTAATATTTTTATTAGTGATATTGCAGAAGGTCTTGATGGTAAGGTATGCCTTTTTGCTGATGATACTAAGATATGTAACAGGGTTGATGTTCCAGGAGGGATAAGTCAAATCGCAAATGATTTAGGTAAACTAGAAAAATGGTCAGAATTGTGGCAACTGACATTTAATGTGGATAAGTGCAAGATAATGCATCTTGGACGTAAAAACCCAAGGGCAGAGTACAGAATATTTGATAGAGTCCTAACCTCAACAATTGAGGAAAGGGATTTAGGGGTGATTATTTCTGATGACTTAAAGGTAGGCAGACAATGCTAGCAGAATGCTTGGTTGTATAGGGAGAGGTATTATCAGTAGAAAGAGGGAAGTGCTCATGCCATTGTACAGAACACTGGTGAGACCTCACTTGGAGTATTGTACACAGTACTGGAGACCGTATCTTCAGAAGGATATTGATACCTTAGAGAGTGTTCAGAGAAGGGCTACTAAACTGGTTCATGGATTGTGGGATAAAACTTACCAAGAAAGGTTAAAGGATCTTAACATGTATAGCTTGGAGGAAAGACGAGACAGGGGGGATATGAGAGAAACATTTAAATATATAAAGGGAATCAACACAGTAAAGGAGGAGACTATATTTAAAAGAAGAAAAACTACCACAACAAGAGGACAGTCTTAAATTAGAGGGACAAAGGTTTAAAAATAATATCAGGAAGTATTACTTTACTGAGAGGGTAGTGGATGCATGGAATAGCCTTCCAGCTGAAGTGGTAGTGGTTAACACAGTAAAGGAGTTTAAGCATGCGTGGGATAGGCATAAGGCTATCCTAACTGTAAGATAAGGCTAGGGACTAATGAAAGTATTTAGAAAATTTGGCAGACTAGATGGGCCGAATGGTTCTTATCTGGCATCACAGTCTATGTTTCTATGAAGTGCATGGAAATTATACGAAAATAAATAAAATAAATAATCCTATTTGAATGCTTTTTTCACCCTGCAGAGTGAGAGGCAACTATCATTCATAGCTAAAGCTCTGAACGTCACATGTATCCCATTTTCTCCATGTATTCTTTGGGTGTCTTTAAAAAATAAAAAAACATTGCAAAAGATGCAAGCCTGTCTGCAGCCTTTGAAAGTTTGTTTGGGAAAGAAGGGAGAACAGTCTGTGCCAGAGAATACTCTAATCAGAGGGTTCTCATTAAGAAGCCTCTATACTGTAGCCACAAACACTTTCAAGTGCTTTTCAATTGACTGCAGTACAGATCATTGAGGAGTTGGGAAGACAGGCTAGGGCAGCATGCCGCCTCATTCAGTTAGAGATTTATGGAGCTAAAAAAAAAAAAAAATGGGATAAAACCTCCTAGCTGCTGAGTGACAGATGGAGAGTTGTTCCAGCAAAGTTTCATTTGATCTGATTTCTATAAAATTGGCACTTTTATAACCTGTCACAAATATGATAGACCCCATACACATACAGAACTTCAGCAAACCTAGACATTAATCACCCCGATAACACATTATCGAATGTAGTTGAGGCATTATAGATGTGATCTATTGAAGGCTGTATATGTTATATGTACATATAGATATTTATAGTATACCCATAATCTGCTGTGTAATATGCATTACATATTTGTTTATAAAATATTTTACCAGGAAAGATACATTTAGAGTTCTCTCGTTTTCAAGTATGTCCTGGGTGCAAGCCTTCTTTGCAAAGTTCAAGGTTAGAAAAGTTTGGCTACAAAATGTCCTTTCTGGGGATATTGAGAAAATCTCAATATCGGGTCAATTAAATATTTTTTTTTTTTTTTTACATATTGTTCCTTTAGGGGCTTTTCAAATACATAACGGACTGCCCTTTTCCTAAATTTAAAAGCCTTTGTTCACATGTCGATCACCCTTGTTTATTGTCAATATAGCCAACTTTTCAGTTACAATAGTCCACACTGGTAGGGACTTTTTTATTTTTTTATTAAAGACACCATTATGAGTTT
>OW240923.1:79009394-79088876 GCA_933207985.1 Pelobates cultripes
AGGTGGTGACTGTCACTAGTCACCAGCTCCCTTACTCTGTCACTAGTCATCACCTCCCTCTGTCACTACTCCCTCCCTCCTTCTATCACTAGTCACCCCCTCTGTCCCTCACTCTGTCACCAGTCATCCCCTCCCTCTGTCACTAGTCACCCCCTCACTCTAGTGACAGAGAAAGGGAGGGTGTGACTAGTGACAGAGAGAGGGAGGGTGTGACTAGTGACAGAGGGAGTGGGTCACTAGTGACAGAGGGAGTGGGTCACTAGTGACAGTAAGGAAGGGGATGACTAGTGACAGAGTGAGTGACTAGTGACAGAGTGAGGGAGGGAGTGGGTGACTAGTGACAGAGTGAGGAAGGGGGTGACACAATGACAGAGTGATGGAGGGGGTGACTAGTGACAGAGTGAAGGAGGTGGTAACTGTCACTAGTCACCCCATCACTCTATCACCTGTCACCCCCTCACTCTATCACTAGTCACCCCCTCACCCTAGTGACAGAGAGAGGGAGGGTGTGACTAGTGACAGAGAGAGGGAGGGTGTGACTAGTGACAGAGTGAGGGAGGGAAGGGGTGACTAGTGAGAGTGAGGGAGGTGGTGATTAGTGACAGAGGGAGGAATGGGGTGACTATCACTGTGTCACCCCTTTCCTCACTCTGTCACTAGTCACCCTCTCCCTCCCTCACTCGGTCACTATTCACCCCCTCTCTCACTCTGTCACCAGTCATTCCCTCACTCTGTCACCAGTCATCCCTTCCTTCCCTCACTCTGCCACTATTCATCCCTTCCCTCACTCTGTCACCAGTCGTCCCCTCACTCTGTCACTGTGAAGGAAGGAAGGGGTGACTGGTGACAGAGTGAGGGAATGACTGGTGACAGTGAGAGAGGGGGTGACTAGTGACCGAGTGAGGGAGGGAGAGGGTGACTAGTGACAGAGTGAGGAAGGGGGTGACACAGTGATAGTCACCCCATTCCTCCCTCTGTCACTAATCACCACCTCCCTCACTCTCACTAGTCACCCTTCCCTCCCTCACTCTGTCACTAGTCACACCCTCCCTCTCTCTGTCACTAGTCACACCCTTACTGTCACTAGTCACACCCTTACTCACTGTCACTAGTCACACCCTCCCTCTCTCTGTCACTAGAGTGAGGGGTGACTAGTGACAGAGTGAGGGGGTGACAGGTGACAGAGTGAGGGAGTGAGGGAAGGGGTGACTAGTGGCAGAGTGAGGGAGGGGTGACTAGTGACAGAGTAAGGGGATGACTGGTGACAGAGTGAGGGAGGGGGTGACACAGTGACGGAGGGAGGTGGTGACTAGTGACAGAGTGAGGGAGGTGGTGACTGTCACTAGTCACCCCATCCCTCTCTCTGTCACTAGTCACTCCCTCCCTAACTCTGTCACTGTGTCACCCGCTTCCTCACTCTGTCACTAGTCACTCCCTCCCTAACTCTGTCACTGTGAAGGAAGGAAGGGGTGACTGGTGATAGAGTTAGGGAGGGAGTGACTAGTGACAGAGTGAGGGAGGGGGTGACTAGTGACAGAGTGAGGGAGCGGGTGACACAGTGACAGAGTTAGGGAGGGAGTGACTAGTGACAGAGAGAGGGATGGGGTGACTGTCACTAGACAGTCATCCCCTCCCTCCCTCCCTCTGTCACTAGTCACTCCCTCCCTCTGTTACTAGTCACTCCCTCACTCTGTCACCAGTCATCCCCTCACTCTGTCACCAGTCACCCCTTCCCTCCCTCACTCTGCCACTAGTCATCTTTTCCCTCCCTCACTCTGCCACTAGTCATCTTTTCCCTCCCTCACTCTGCCACTAGTCACCCATTCCCTAACTCTGTCACTAGTCACCCCCTCTCCCTCCCTATGTCACTAGTCACCCCCACTCACTGTGTCTCCCCCTCACTCTGCCACCACTCACCCCCTCCCTCCCTCACTCTGCCACCAGGTACCCCCTCACTCTGCCACCTGTCACAACCTCCCACACTCTTCCACCTGTCACCTTCTCCCTCACACACTGTCACATATGCATTCACACAGACACTATATACAAAAAAAGCACATGTAGTCATCCCGACATGCACAAGTGCATTCACACAGACTCAAATACAAACATGCATTGATACACAGGTCTTCACAATATACACATCCAAAGGAATGCTGTATTATGAGTTATATTTAACATTTATTTAATGCACATATATTTGGCCTTCAAAGGGCCTGGGATCTAATTTTGCCCAGGGGCCCCAAAGGCTCTCAGTCCGCCCCTGATCCCATATCCCTGCTCCCTTTTTCCTCAAAGCTTCTGGAAAGACTCGTCTTTACCCATATGTCTCACTTCCTCAATTCCAACTCTCTCCTTGACCCTCTTCAATCTGGCTTCCACCCTCTCCGCTCTACTGAGACTGCTCTTATCAAAGTTACTAACAACCTAATCACAGCTAAATCCAAAGGCCACTACTCCATACTAATTCTTCTTGACCTCTCTGCTGCCTTTGACACCGTTGATCATGCTCTCCTTCTTCAAACTCCTTAATCACTCAGTCTTTGTGACTCTCTCCTCTTGTGGTTTTCCTTTTATCTCTCACAATGCTCATTTAGTGTCTCCTTTTCTAGTGATACCTCCTTCCCTCGTCCTGTCTCGGTTGCAGTCGGCTCTGTCCTTGGTCCCCTTCTATTTTCTCTTTATACTGCTCTCTTGGCAAATGTATTGCCTCATTTGGATTCCACCTGATATCACCCAGATATATCTCTCCTCCCTGGTCCTCTCCCTTGCCGTCCTGCAATGTGTCACTGCTTGCCTTTCTTCTATCTCTGACTGGATGTCCTCCCGCTTTCTGAAACTCAATCTCTCTAAAAATGAGCTCCTTGTCTTTCCTCCTCCTAATACTGATCCTCCTCTTTTGCTGTCCCTTCAAGTGAGTGGTATCCACATCAGTCCATCCTTGCAAGTGAGCTGTCTTGGTGTCATACTTGATTCTGGCCTCACCTTTGATCCCCACATTCCATCTTAAAAACATAGCCCGCATCCACCCCTTTCTTACAAAAGATGCTACCAAGGAGCTTATCCATGCTCTAGTAATTTCCCATATGGATTATTGTAACCCTCTCCTAATTGGTCTTCCCAAAAGCCGTATTGCCCCGCTACAGTCTGTAATGAATGCTGCCACCAGACTGATTTTCCTCTCTAGTCGGTCCTCTCATACCTCCTACAGGAGTCAATTCAAAGTACTAACCCATACGTATAAAGCATTGAACAATTCAAGCCCCTCTTATATCTCCTCACAGATCCATAGGTATGTTCTTTCTCGGTCTCTCCGTTCTGCCTGTGACCTTCTCCTGTCTGCTGCTTGCACCCGTACGGCCAACTCACACTTGCAGGACTTCTCACGGACGGCTCCTTTTCTATGGAATAGCCTGCCTACTGCCATCAGACTATCCCCTAGTCTTCAGTCCTTTTAGAAGTACCTTAAAACCCATCTCTTTAGGAAAACTTATGGCCTCTCAGAGTAACCTTTACCTTACATACCTTGATCTCTCATAAAGGGCAGCACTCTACTCACTCCTTCAGCTCTGCTTCACTCCCACCTTATTTGATTGCTGTTTCCTGTCCTAATGTGTTTTACACCCCACCTCCTATAATCTGTAAGCTCGTTTGAGCAGGGTCCTCTTCAACCTATCAGTGTGCAGCTGCACCTGCAGCAGTTCCACCGCTACACATGGGGCCCAGACGGCCAGACCCTCCAGAGCCACCCGGCCCATGACAACCTTCATGGTTGTCACACTCTGATGGAGGCCCTGGTGGCTACAATCCCTACAGTCAGCCTATGCCTACCTAAAGTATTATATAGTCCTGCAAACAGGGTGAATACTGCAGGCTTTTGTGTCTTAAAGCAGACCGGCAGATCAAGCCACATGTCACTTAGAAACATAGGCTGTGACTGCAGATATCCATTTGGCCCATCTAGTCTGCCCAATTTTCTAATTACTGACATTTGTCCCTGGTCTTATCATATATGTACGATAGCCTTATGCCTATCCAATAAACTCCCTCACCGTGTTAATCTCTACCACTTCAGCTGGAAGGCGATTCCATGCATCCACTACCCTCTCAGTAAATTAATACTTCCTGATATTATTTTTAAACCTTTGCCCCTCTAATTTAAGTGGTAGTTTCTTCTTTTAAATATACTCTCCTCCATTACGGTGTGGATTTTCTTTTTATGTATTTAAATGTTTCTATCGTATCCCCCCTGTCTTGTCTTTCCTCCAAGCCATATATGTTAAGTTCCTTTAACTTTTCCTTGTAAGTTTTATCCTGAAATCCATAAACTAGTTTAGTAGCCCTTCTCTGGATTATCTCCAAAGTATCAATATCCTTCTGGACATACCGTCTCCAGTACTGGGTACAATACTCAAGTGAGGTCTCACCAGTGTTCTGTACACTGGCATGATCACTTCCCTCTTTCTATTGCTCATACTCTCTTTATGCAACCAAGCATTCTATTTCCTGCTGCTCTTTTACATTGTAAGCCTACCTTTAAGTCATCTGAAATAATTACCCCTATATCCCTTTCCTCAGATGTTGAGGTTAGGACTATTTCAAATATTTTCTATACTCTGCCCAAGATGCATTATCTTGCACATATCCTTTGCCACAGCTCTGACCATTTTTCTAGTTTACCTAAATCATTTGCCGTTTGGCTTATACCTCCTGAAACATCAGCCATGGTGCAAATTGTTGTATCAACAACATTACATATTTATCATGTCACAATGTGAGTTCTCCCTAGCACCTCGGAGAAGGTAAGAGACTCAGCGCTAGATCGCATCCATTGTTGCTGTCCTGCTGCCTTTTGTTGGAGTGATCGGTGCTTCCCATTTCTGCGTCATTTTGAGGCCTGCTTTACTGCAGAGACAGTGGGTGTCTGCCATGTTCCACCTTGTGAGGTAAGTGGCTACTCAACTGCTGTAAAATAGACCAACTCATCCTGCTCTCCAGCTTCTGCCAGAAGTTTTTGAAAATGTTGTCAAGTTTGGACAAAGTGTTATGCGTTTTTTCTGCTCCACCAGGGAGCCATACAGCATCTGCCATGTTGGGTGTGTCACTAGATTTGCTGACTGCCTTTGTGGCTTCAGTGTCATAGGGTTAGCTCATGCAAAGTACATCTCTCCACCATGACACTCAGGCCCCATCGCAGTTTTGAATTTATTTATCTCCTGCTTTGTTAATAGCCTCCAATCCATTGCATGAGCCTCCTGTGTGTGATGAAAGGGACACTATAGTCACCTGAACAACTACAGCTTAATGTAGTTGTTCAGGTGAGATCTATAGCTCCCTGCAGGCAATTTAATGTAAATCAATGTAGTGTTTACATTGATTGATAGGAATACCTCCAGTGGCCGTCACTCAGATGGCCACCAGAGGGACTTCCTATCATGTATGGCCCTAAAAAGGCCATGTACATGTCAGACGTATTAAACGTGTGCAGGAGAGAGAAGGCCTGTGAGTCAGCTCAGCTCGCGGTATTGCACTCAGGACTTCATAGGGCGGCATGAATGCCGCCCTATCAAGTATGTGAGCATGTGCGGCAGAATGGAAGCGTCCGATTGTTCCCTGCTCGCGCCCACCTATTTTGTCATTTTGACGAAATAGGGGGCGCGGCTTCACGAGGCTCCCGGCGCTGGAATGAGGTGAGTAAAAAGGGCTGTCTGGAGTGTCCCTTTAAAGTTCAATTTATAGAGCAGGAGATAAAAACATCTAAAGCAAGTTACCATCTGATTAAAAATTAAACTTTTTTTCTCATGCAGGCTGTGTGAGTCCCAGCCAAGGGAGGTGAGGTTTGCGCTGCATAACCAGAAACAAAAGTGATTTAACTCCTAAATGGCATTATTGAGTCTTGAGCATTGTGCAGTGAGACCCTAGGGGCATCATCTATACACAAAAACTGCTTCATTAAGCTAAAGTTGTTTTGATGTCTGTAGTGTCTTGAGTATGATGGTGCTCCAAAGTAAGGTGTCTGCTGAGCATGGCAGCCAGGCCCCCCCAGTAGTATGTTTTTTTTCTAAGGAGAAGGCTGTGTGTATTTTTTTGTACTTTAAATATGAGGTAGAGAATGTCAAGTTCCCAATAGTTTGACTATTCAGAATTTTTAGTAGTTCAACACACAACCTAGTAAAAAAAATACTTGAAGGGACTCTATAGTCACCCAGACCACTTCAGCTCAATGAAGTGGTCTGGGTGACAGGTCTCCCAGGTTTTAACCCTTCAGAGAAACTTCTATGTTTACATTGCAGGGTTAGTCCAATCTCTAGTGCAGGGGTAGTCAACCTTTTAATACCTACCGCCCACTTTTGTATCTTTGTTGATGGTAACATTTCCTTACAGCCCAACAGTGCCGCAGTAACTCATTTTATAGCGCAAGTATGATTTTTTTTTCCTTCCATTTTTAGAAAGGAGAAATATGTTCTTAAATTTATCTATTTTTTTCTATTATCGATTCTACTTTTTTTTCTATGTGTGTGTGTTTGAGAGGTGTAGTATGTGTGTGTGTGTGTGAAGGTAGCTATTGTGTGTGTGAGGAGTGCAGTGTGTGAGGGGGCAGTATGTGTGTGGGAGGGGTGTAGTGTGTGACAGGGCAGTCTGTGTGTGTGTGTGTGTGTGTGAAGGGTGCATAGGGTCTATGCTGTGTGTAGGTGGGTGAGATGTGAAAATCTATCTTAATGTCTCCCCCTCCCTTCTTCTTACCATTTACCAGGTAGGGGGTACATAATGCTGCAAGCGCTGGTGGTCCAATGGTGCCATGTTCACTTTAGCCTGCAGCTCCTCTGGCTGCAGGCAGACTCTCCTGTCCTCATGGTAATGCATGGCAACGATCTGACCAGGCTGCTCATGGGAGGAACACAGAGGTTCCCAGGCCCTTCCCTCCCTCTGCTGGAACTAAGTGGCAGCGGTCCAGTGTGGAACATTTTTGATCTCCTCACCAGCCCGAGAGGGCTTACAGCAAGGCTGGCTCTGCATGGCCCAGCAGGGGTGATGAAAGGATCTTCCCTGCCGGCCTTGGTCCACAGCCAACTAGGCCCACCGGGAGTTTTCTACAGAACCCACAACCACCTACCTGAAATCCCAAAACGCCCACTAGTGGGCCGCTAGAGGCGCTTCTGCAACACTGAATGCGAAATTCGGTTTTAACCCCAAGGGAGGGGGACCCTGAGGGTGGGGGGGTCCTAAGGATGATATAGTGTCAGGAAAATTAGTTTTGTTTTCCTGACACTATAGTAATTCTTTAATATAACAAATAACAATAATGCACATAGAAAAGGGGTAGATTTACCTTTGATGAGGCAAAGTGTAAATAGTACAGTTTCTCCTTATACACGTAGGTCAATGCTAAGAGCTATTTGTGACTTACTTCCACAAGATGTTATTTCAAACCAAAATGCCAAGAACACTAAATATATATATCATTTTATTGCTTGTTTTTTAATTCTTATGCTTTCTGAAGAAGATTCCAAAGTCTATTCGCAGCAAATCTGTTATTTATTCATCCTTTCTTTCTTTCATTTATTATCTTTAATTATCTAGCAATAAAGTCATGGTGTACTCTGATCTAGTACTCACCAGCTAACACATAGCTTTGAAAGTTTTAAGTAGGAATGACTGTAGAACCTTAATATTTATGCTGAAAACATGCCAGTGTAAAAGTTTTGGGGAACGTTTATAAAATGTTCATGATAAGAAAAGTGAGAACCAATTAGACCAGTTACATTCCAATGTTATTGCTCCACTTTTATAACTGTGCTCCAAATACCACAAACCTTTTTTTTACATCTCCCTATTTGCCTTGCCATGTTGGTCATGCACTTGCCTTGTGTCAATATGTAAACCTCATCTTATTTTATAAGTAGCCATATGTTCCCGTGTGCCATTCTATATGCACCCAGACCACTTCATCTCATTGAAGTAGATTGGGTGCAGTTTCCCTGTCCCACTTAGTCCTGCAATATAAAATATTGCATTGTTTTAGAGAAACTGCAATAATTACATTGCAAAACTAAGACTGCCTTTAGTGACTGTCAGCCAGACAGCTACTAGGGGAACTTCCTGCTTGCTAGGTGACTTTTGCCCCGCCTTCATGGCTGAGGTCATCAAGTTCCAATTGGGCGTCAATCAACATTTCCCATAGAGATGCATTTAATCAATGTGTGTAGCACTGACACAGGAAGAACCTCTAGTGGCCCTCTGAGTAACTGCCTCTAGAGGTGTAACTAACCAGCAATTTACAGATTGTCTTTTCTCTGAAAAGGCATTGTTTACAGTAGTAAGGCTGCAGAGATATGCTATAGACACCAGAACCACTGCATTAAGCAGGCCATGATAGAAAGGTTATCAGAACACACAATGCATCGCAGTTTGCTGCATAGCCACAGGCTGGTCAGACTCCCCATGATGACACATGTCCACGGCTGAAGTCGACTTAAATAGAGACATGAGCATCAGAACTGGACCATGGAGCAATGGAAGAAGGTTGCTTGGTCTGTTGAATCACATTTTTAGATCAGGTTAATGGCAGGTTTCGTGTGAGTCATTTACCTGGAGAAGGATGCACTCTGGTCAACGTTCTGCTAGGAAGCCTTGAGTTTTGGCATCCATGTGGATGTTACTTTGACACATACTACCTACCTAGAGATTGTTGCAGACCACATTCACCACTTAATGCCAATGGTGTTCCCGGGTGGCAGTCGCCTCTTTCAGCAGGATGATACACCCTGCAAAAATTGTTCAGGAATAGTTTGAGGAACACAACAAAGATCTCAAAATGTTACATTGGCCTCCAAATTCCCCAGATCTCAATTTGATTAAGCATCTGTGAGATGTCATGGAGTAAGTTTGATTCTTGTGGTCTTGTGGAGTCCATGTCTTGACACATCAGAGCAGTTTTGGCAGCATGAGGGGGATCTACATGAAATTGGGCAGTTGGTTTTAATGTTGTGGTTGATCAGTATATATACATATGCATTTTTCTCGACATTTTTACCGCCTGCAATGTCCTGTTTATAAATTAATTGAACTCACTTTACCTGCCTTTTTTGGGTGGGGTGGGTGGGTGGGGTGGGAGTGATGGAAGAGCAGGTTAGTGTCTTAGTTATCTGTGCCCACAGGCACCTAACATGTAAATCTGACTCTGGTTAGGAGCAATAATTGCAAAACCCAGGCATTGCTAAATACTGTGAACAATGTCCAGTTTTCACAAGTTCAAATGGCTCCATATGCTACCAAATGTTTTTACTACATTCAGTATGGGGCTACCTAAGCTTTAGGTAATAAGCCTATTGGTGTCTTTTTAAAAGGCCTAACATTTCATGTACACATTGTGCAGCCTAATAGCTAGCAAATCTATACAAGGTAAGTTATTTCGTACTTTCTGTATTTTAACTTTCATGGGCTTTATTGCTACCCCTGGCACAGGAGTACATATTATTAATATTATTAATAATATGAGTGCCATTGGACGATGTAGTTATCAAGGCCTTGATTGGTCATTGGGCAAATTGGATAAAAATAAAATGTCTCCCCAACAGTCCCATTTACTTCATCTCTGGTGCCAACCAAGACACTTGCACCACAGAGTAGTGGGCTGAGCACCCCTTACTGAGGCTGTGTGTGTCCCCAGCCTATTTTAATCTCTGTCTAATCTTTGTTGTATTCCACCAAATCTGGCATGCACCAGCCATTAGGAACTGTGGAGTGAGTCATGAGGATACAGGTTATGGTCACTGCACCTAGTCAGCGGTGGAACTACATTTAGTAAGCGGAAGCTGCGCCGCGTCCCACACGTTGAGGGGGTCCATCAGGTGGCCCATGCACTTAAGGCCACCCAATGGGCATATTTCATCAGGGGTCCAGTCATGTGCTGCAGCCCTATAACAGTGCAACCATGTCCCTCTCAGCCTGGAGAAGAGCCTGTCACTTCCATCCAGCTAACAGAGACTGAACCATGTGGGAGTGAGAGGGGGAGAAGACAAAGAGGAGGAGGCGCGAACCGAGAGAGCCAGCCTCTGATCCCCAACAGCCTCAGTCAGCAGACGGCATCGTCTTGCACCCAATAGGTAGGAAACTGGAGGTTGGCTAAAATGTTGTAAAATGTGACCAGAATGTGTGTCTTTGTGTTGTGTGTCTGCATGAATGTCAGCATTTGTATCTGTTTGTCTGTGTATCTTTCTGTGTATCTGCATGTTGTCAGTGTGTGTATTTTTGTGTCAGTGTGTGCTTCTGTGTGTCAGTGTTTTCATCTATGTGCCTGAGTATCTGCATGTGTGTTAGTGTGTGTTTCTGAATGTGTGTCAGTGTTTGTATTTGAATGTGTGTCAGTGTGTGTATCTGTGTGTGTATGTGGCAGTATATGTACATACACCTCAGCATTCAAACACCAACACTACACACGTGCATTCAATTGTCAACACTACATACAAGCACACCAAAGCATTCACAACTCACCACACCATACAAATACAACTCTGTGTGTGTACACGCACCCCAGCATTAAAAAAACAACACTCACATACTTTTTCCACCTGCACTGTGAATGTTTACATGGTGTGTTCAATAAAAACATGGCAACATTTCATTCTTTGTGTGTTATTAGTTTAAGCAGACTGTGATTGTCTATTGTTGTGACTTAGATGATGATCAGATCACATTTTATGACCAATTTGTGCAGAAATCCATATCATTCCAAAGGGTTCACATACTTTTTCTTGCAACTGTATAAGAGACTAATGAAAGTATTTTAGAAAATTGAGCAGACTAGCTGGGCCAAATGGTTCTTATCTGCCGTCACATTCTAAGAGTCAATCACAATGCATTGAATTGGCTGAGATTGTAAAGGAGGCAGATCAAGGTCAGAGCCACCACAAGACAAAACAGCCCTAGTTGATTAGCATCTACTCAAAGAGATGCATTGAATTAATGCATCTTTAGGAGGAATGTTCAGTGTCATGCAGAGGGCGGAGACACTGAATGACAGTCACACTGTGCAGCACTGCCCCAGGAAGCACCTCAAGTAGCCACATGAATAGAGGCCAGTGGAAGTATCCCTAAGTTGTAATGTAAACACTGTCTTTTCTCTGAAAAGACAGTGTTTACTGCAAAAAGCCTGAAGGGAATGATTATACTTACCAAAACAAATACAATAAGCAACACGTTGTTCTGGTAACTATAGTGTCCCTTTAAATAACCTATTTCTTTTTCTACTTAGCTACTACAAAACAGATACAGGCACTCAAAATACACATTTAGGGAATACCTATACTAACCAGCTGCAAATGAAAAATAAAATCCTAAGAATAAATTGTGTGCGATTGTTCTGTCTATTTTTTTTTTTTAAATTTTTTGTTTGTACTTTAACCTCTAAAATCAATATGGTGAATATAACCGTGTTACTGTGATAAACAGAGAAGACAAAACGTGTATGGAATATATAAGTTGCACAAAATAATATGTAACTATAAAAAACTATAACAAAATAGCTTTTTATTCGTACAAAAATACAAGGGGATCTCCTTGAAAACAATAACTAGCAAAAAACGATGGGACTCTTGTTTCCACTATTGATACAATTTATTGAAGGTAACACTTTAGGTCTAATGGTGTATGTTTGTACACTCATTTCACGACTTACCTGTTTAACGACGACTCAGACTTAAGACCAGCTCTCTAGCGCGGGTATTCAAGGAATTTCCCTCGTTAGAGAGCTGGTCTATGTTCGGGGAATTTTCCCCAAACATAGATTAGAGGGATTCCCTGCTCTGGTGTGTTTGTCTATGTTTCCCCCGACCATAGACCTGCACTGGTGCGCATGCTCTGTAGCACATCCTCACTAACTGACAAATTTGTTTTACAACCGCGTCGTAAGAACGGAACCCAGTCAGTAAGTGAGGAGAGCCTGTGTAATGTTATAACATGTATATTCATTATTATATACATTGTTTGTGGACTTACTTTTATATTGGTTATAGGAACACTATAGAGTCAGGAATGAAAACGTGTATTTCTAACCCTTTAATGCCCCCCACCCCTCACGTAAAACTCACCTTTATTCCAGCGCCACATGTTTTTTTAAGGTGAGGTCAGCCAACATGTGAATATGCTTCCAGACTTTTTAAATTTATTCAGAAGCCCCTGTTTGGTCACCATATTACTTCTGATGCTTAAAGGGTTACTCCAACCACCACTTTATGTGTAGAATTGCTTGAAATGCAGAGATGGGAGCTTAGTCAGGCGCTGGCTTCTAAGTAAAACACTTTTTTTTTGCAGATTTTACTGCAAAATATGAGGGGGTTAGGGTACCTAATGACCTATAGTGAATAGTGCTTAATAAGGCATGTACCTACGAAAGCTAGATTATTATTTTTTTTTTTTTAATTGAAATTGCCAGAGTCACACTCCTGAATGTGGCCAGCCTGGTCCATTTTTGATTGGTCTATTTATCTAGTTTACTCCGGGACTTCCTAATGGCTGATCATTTGAGGATTCCCTGTTCATATCTCACCTAGAGACAGCAATAGTGCCTGTACTCTGCTGGAACTCGAGATGCTGGACTGGCGAGCATTGGTTTGAAATATTAAAGAGGGACATATTCGAGAAGGCTTATGCCAAGGCTCAGGTGTTATCCACTGGAGTTAATCAGCTTTCTCTCTGAAGGTGTCCTCTCCAAAGCTGATTACAAAAGCTGATACGTCAAACCCTAATGAAGGAAGAAACACAGAAAAAGCATTCAACCATGTAACACCCTTTCTAGAATTGCTCCTTCTTCTTTGTTAACTCTTTCAAGCCGCAGATATCTTAATAATGTAAAAGGGTTATACTCAATAAATGAATGAATGAATTAATTAATTAATTAATTAACGCACAACTGTGCTAAAAATTGTCCACACGTTCCCCTCTCTCTTTTTTCTGTACATTTTCGATCCCTCTTTTGGTGAATAATCCAAATTTGCAGCATTGTTATAATTGGGAAAATATTTATATTACATGAGATGAGGTTACCTATTTTTGCCTCCATTTTGCAACTGATTTCTATTCACTACAATTTGGTTTTAGATAATTAGTCCCAAAGAATTTAAACATAAAGACAGAGTAAGTCAGTGTACTGTACATATAATAGTAAATATTCATTAAGAAGCATGTGGAATAAAGGACAAAACTATTAAAGGGACTCTATGGTCACCAAAAGAACTTTAGCTTAAAGAAGCAGTTTTGGTGTATAGATCATGCCCCTGAAGTTTCCCTGGTAAATTTTCTGCCGTTTAGGAGTTAAGTCACTTTTGTTTCTGTCCATGCAGCCCTAGCCACACCTCCCCTGACTGTGACTAACACAGCATGCATTTACAAAAAAAATGGTTATATTTTCAATTAGATTTATCTTACTTTGAAAGTTTTTTATCTCCTGCTCAGTAAATTGAACTTTAATCACACACAGGAAGCTCCTGTCTCTAGCTGGCAATTAACAGCGCAGGAGATATGAAATTCTAAATAAACAGAATTTACAATAAAGGAAGTGTAAACATTAGATGACTCTTTACAGGAAGGCTTTTGGAAGGCTGTGTAAGTCACACGCAGTGAAGTGTGGTTGGGGCTGCATAAACAAACTGATTTAACCCCTAAATGGCAGAGAACTCAGCAGTGAGACTGCAGGGGCATGATCTATACACCAAAACTACTTAACTAATTGTTTTTTCAATTGTTTTGATGAAAATCGTGTCCCTTTAAGCTAAGCTACCCAAACACTTGTTTTAAAGGGTTATTATTACTCTTTTGGGGGTGGGAGGCTTTCTGATGTAGTATGCCTTATTAGGCACCATGGAAAAGGTCTTCTCAATTTGTAATATAACTTGCAAATTTTTTTTTTACTTAACTGGAATCCAGAGCTAAGCTAGTCTCCCGACAAGCTAGTCTCAAGCTGAAACACTGCACATAGTGACTTCTACCACCATGACCAATTTAAATCGCTGCAGTGGTCATGGTGGTTCGAGAAAGCCTTTAACAAATACTTTTCCAGATTTAATACCCAATGATTACTTCTGCATTGATACTGGATATTCATATTTGAGTAAGACCTATGCAAATCAAGCAATACAAATGCTAATAGTGCTTACATATGGATTTTGTGTTATTATTGTAACCAATATCATGTGACAACTGTTATTATAGCTATATAAGGTTACCAACAAGGAAACAGATAATGAGTGTAGAATATCACCTTTAACATACACATATTTATTGCCACGAGACACAGTTTAAAAGCATCATATTGTGCTATAGCGTCGCTGGACGTCCTCACGTTGTGTGAGGACCTCCGGCCTCGCTAAAATTCCCATAGGAAAGCATTGAAAGCATTTTCAATGCTTTCCTATGGAGAGATCAAACATGCATGCGCGGCATTGCAGCGCATGCGCATTAGGTCTCCCCCGCCGGCGGGCGTGATCGGTCTCCCCCGCTGAATGTGGTGACGGAGAGGAGCATGGGCGGACCCTGAAGTAACGCCGAGGGCCATCGGCGCTGCCTCAGGTAAGTCACAGAAGGGGTTTTGACCCCTTCAAATACCAGGGATGGGAGGTGGGAGGGAGAGGGGACCTGCAGTGCCAGGAAAACGATTTGTCTTCCCGGCACTGGAGAGTCCCTTTAATAATGCAAGTTTGGGGTAATACTTTGGATGCACAGTTACTTCAGCATGGTGTGGGGTTAATACAAAATGATCTGGGGTAAATACAGCATGGTGTGAGGTCGATCTAACAGGTGTGCAGTTTTTAAATATAGATATGTATAACACTCTGAAATCATTCAAACATTTGGAATCATAATGTGATTCATAGAATATGTTAGGGTTAAGGTAGGGCAGAGTTTTGGTGGGTTTAAGTCAATATATACCTTTTTCGCACATGTGCCATTTTCGAGGAGAAGGGACAATGTCGTCATTGGGGGCAGCACCGAGCAAGGACTCGCTGCTACAAATAAAGATAAGTTATGCTTATTAATATGTTGGGGCGTCACCTGGCATCTTGAGGGGTAGTGGGACACCCCAAATGTTAGAACTAAATATTGTCTTAAATGTTGGAATGTTATTTAATAAAAGTAGTTAGAAGTCCACTGTACAGATATACAGTATCTCACAAAAGTGAGAACATCCCTCACATTTTTGTATATATTTTATTATATCTTTTTATGTGACAACACTGAAGAAATGACACTCTTACAATGTAAAGTAGTAAGTGTACAGTCTGTATAACAATGTAAATTTGCTGTCCCCTCAACACACAGCCATTAATGTCTAAACCGTTGATAACAAAAGTGAGTACACCCCTAAGTGGAAATGTCCAAATTGGGCCCAAAGTGTCAATATTTTGTGTGGCCACCATTATTTTCCAGCACTGCCTTAAACCTCATGGGCATGGAGTTCACCAGAGCTTCACAGGTTGCCACTGGAGTCCTCTTCGACTCCTCCATGACAACATCACAGAGCTAGTGGATGTTAGAGACCTTGCACTCCCCCACCTTCCATTTGAGGATGCCCCACAGATGCTCAACAGGGTTTAGGTCTGGAGATATGCTTGGCCAGTCCATCACCTCTACCTTCAGCTTCTTTAGCAAGGCACTGGTTGTCTTGGAGGTGTGTTTGGGGCCGTTATCATATTGGAGTAGTCCGAGTCTCCGAAGGGAGGGGATAATGCTCTGCTTCAGTATGTCACAGTACATGTTGGCATTCATGGTTTCCTCAAGGAACTGTACCTCCCCAGTGCCGGCAGCACTCACCACTCAGACCATGACACTCCCACCACCATGCTTGACTGTAGGCAAGACACACTTGTCTTTGTACTCCTCACCTGGTTGCCGCCACACACGCTTGACACCATCTGAACCAAATAAGTTTATCTTGGTCTCGTTGGACCACAGGATATAGTTCCAGTAATCCATGTCCTTAGTCTGCTTGTCATCAGCAAACTGTTTGCGGGCTTTCTTGTGCATCATCTTTAGAAGTGGCTTCCTTCTGGGATGACAAACATGCAGACCAATTTGATGCAGTGTGCAGCGTATGGTCTGAGCACTAACAGGCTGCCCCCCCTCCCCCACCTCTACAACCTCTGCAGCAATGCTTGCAGCACTCATACATCTGTTTCTTAAAGACAACCTCTGGCTATGACGCTGAGCACGTGCATTCAACTTCTTTGGTCGACAATGGCGAGTTCTGAGTTGAACCTGTCCTGTGAAACCACTGTATGTCTTGCCCACTGTGCTGCAGCTCAGTTCCAGGGTCTTGGCAATCTTCTTATAGCCTAGGCCATCTTTATGTAGAGCAACAATTCTTTTTTTCAGATCCTCAAAGAGTTCTTTGCCATGAGGTGCCATGTTGAACTTCCAGTAACCAGTATGAGAGTGTGTGAGAGCGATAATACCAAATTAAACACACCTGCTCCCCATATACACCTGAGACCTAACACTAACGAGTCACATGACACCGGGGAGGGAAAATGGCTAATGCGCCCAATTTGGACATTTCCACTTAGGGGTGTACTCACTTTTGTTGCTAACGGTTTAGACATTAATGGCTGTGTGTTGAGTTATTTTGAGGGGACAGCAAATTTACACTGTTAAACAGGCTGTACACTTACTACTTTACATTGTAGCAGAGTGTCATTTCTACAATGTTGTCACATGAAAAGATTTAATAAAATATTTACAAAAATGTGAGGGGTGTACATACATTTGTGAGATACTGTATATAGGAAAGAACAAATATAACATCAAGGAGGGTTCCTTTTGTCCATGTTACTGTTAGAAGAAGGATATTCTATATTAAGGGGGTCTTCTCTGCTGATTTATACACAATTAATTTTAATATAAACAATTCTGGGTTTGTTGAAGATTTTCTGTGATCTTCCATCCAGCCCACAGTAGCAAGAGTGTTCAATCCACCTCTGGTAGATAATATGTCTACATGCAAGTTGGATTAAGCCATGTCACCAGACCACCAGGGAGCAACAGAGCCCGGCAGAAACCCATTCAAGGTGGCAAACCATTGCTGAGAAGGTACTCTTGACATCATAATGACTACAGTGGGCTGTAGCGATTGTGATACTTAGAGTAAGTCTTTAACTTTCAATAAGGCATATTACAGATGCTAAAAACAGGCACCCCCTAGAGGACACGCGTCTGTAGGTAGGTCCTACTCTGCCTAATGGGATATCCAGCCTTGTCTACATGTGAGTGATGATGTCAGAGCTATGTACTATCAATTGCTCACGTGAGATACATATTTGTTTATTCAAAGTCTCAATTAAATATGTTGCTAGTCATGCACAGATCATTAATTATAGAGCCTGAAGTCTACACCCCTCTAGCTATCAGTCCATAAAATAATATCTCCTTCCTTCTACATACTCAGCATTGGGTGACTCAGGAGATGAGCAGATTGTACCATAGGATTATATTTCCTTCCTCTTAACATTTCTTTTGGTGAATAATGCCAAAGGGCTTTGAAATTGTGACCAAGTATCTTCCTCTGTAGCGGAGTCATAGGAATAAACATTATGTCACAGGTCTAGTAACAACCAAAACATATATCACTAATGTTATATAAGAGACTGAAGAATGTCTGGACTTTAAAGGTCACAGGGCTTATTGAGACTAATGCAATATAACAATCAACAATATCAAACAATTACTTATTAAAGGGACACTATATCTGATCAATCTCAGTGAACTGGTCCGTGTGCCATATCCCGTTTTAATAATGCAATGTAAAACATTGCCATACGGAAAGCCACTAGAGGCGCTACAGCAGAAATAGCCAAGTGAAACGCGGGTATTTCAATCAGATCATCTCACAGGAACCATCTGATTGGTACAGCACCAGCATGCTCTTTACCCAACCAATGCCAGGGGAGGGGACAATAGATCCTCTTTTTTTAAAATTTGAAATAGCCCGCACTGGATGCCCACAGATGGGAACACGGAGGGGAATATGTCACCCCTGTTATTTCTCAGATGGAGCATTTTCTAGTGACTGGGCTGCAAATGCTACTCAGTCACTAGTGTTAATGTTTAGTAGACATGCCCCCACCTGTTGGATGACAGCTTGGTTGCATATCATAGCATTGCTGCCATTCTAACAATATTGTGGTCTCTAGGAATTTTATGCATTTTATTTAACTTTTTTAGTGTGGCACGGGCAAACTAGTGTTGGCCAGCAGACAGATTACTAACCATTGCGCCGCTGAGGGTTTTAACTATTTGCCCTCTGACTGCTAGCATTGCCTGCGGACATATAGTTCTTTAAGCGATTAATTCACTTGCAAAAAGCAAGTGAATAATGATTTGCAAACGTGCATCCTGCTGGATGGATGTGGTTAATCATTACCCGCCATGCAGTTGTTGATAAATCTCTGATTCCTGTGTTGAAACCTGTTTCGGATTCAGGTATTAGAGATGTTCTGAATTCTTACAAACCAATGTTATAGAATTGGTCGGAGCGATTGAATACCGGCCGCTTTAGTAAATATGAGAATTGGCAATGTGGTTTAGTAAATACCATGAAAAATATGCGCTATATAGAATGCCCTTTAAAGATCCTGGGCAAGCAAGTCTAGGTTTGTACAGATATTTATCTGTACCAAACTATTTTGCCGGTGTTGGCTTCTCTGGGGCACTGGATAAGAGCTAACACACACAAAAAAATAATAATTAAAAGAAGATAAAATTATATTTTTAAAGAATATTATAAAATAAATTATAAAAGCTTTTTCACAGGCAGGGATAGCTCCCAGTTTAAATTGATAATTATAATAAACTGCTGCTCTAAATTATTAAAGCAATACCCACGTGGTGCAACTCTGTCAGGGCATGAAAAGAATAAAGAGTAAAAATAACAGGTATGACTTTATGAAGATTATTTTATGATAGGTGTGGATATCCACTTTATTGAGACAACAACCCTGTGTTCCTACCACGAGCAAAATACCATAAAACAAAATGAAAATCTGTTCTTGTTTTTCTTAATCACCTTCTCTATATGTAACCAGAATGTTTAATGGTTTTATTGCTAGTTTGGGCACATATCTGAGAAATGGACCAGGTTAACCTTATTGAAAATCACATTTACTCTGACTAAAACAGGTGTATTCAACAGTTTTTTCCAACAATGGTGGGTCATCCAAAAATGAGAAAATCCAGGCAGCGATAAATACCACTCTCTAAGCCAGGAGAAGACTTGCTTTAACCTGGAGTCAGCTTGTCAGAGCGTGGAAGCCAGTTCCAGATAGTTCCAGTAAATGATTAAAATCTGTAAAATAAAGAACATTGTAATATTTTTAAATCAGGATTGACATGTTTTTTGTGTTAAAATGACATGTACTGTATAAGCAGTGTTTCTAGTAGAAAGTATGCCACCAGATAAAAATAAACTCTGGACAAGCAGAAAACATACACATATAATAAATGAACACTATAGGCACCCAGACCACTTTATCTCAATAGAGTAGTGTGGGTGCCATGTGACCCCCCTGTTAACCCTGCTATTTACATTGGTAGAGGCAGCCATTGCTAGAGGCGCATCCGTAAAATAGAGTAAAACGCTGCTGTTTTACTTAGATGTCTATTTAGTGGCTAACCTTATTTTAACATTTCCCCTAGTTTCCAGTGTGCACCATAACCACAAGAGCCTGGTATAGTGGTCACTGTGCCAGGAGTGCCCTGGAGCCCTCTTAGAGTAGTAGACAAATTGTTTGAAAATGATTTAACAACCTAACCGGGATCCGCTAGGCATCAGTCGCCCCCTATTCTGCTGCCATAAGCAGGCTGTAGTGGTTGTGGTGCTTGCAATGTTATTGCAAGAAGTACCTCAAACACGTCGCTTTAGAAAAGCTTATCATCTTCCTGCTTGTACAACTGACTGCCTCATTTCTCCTCACAAACGCCGCAGTTTCATATTTTTTGGGTAAACTTTTAAAATGATGCTTTTAAAAATATTAAAATATCAAAAAACATATCATATGTAAAGAGTATATCAAAATATTACAATATTAAAGGACCACTATAGTGCCAGGAAAACATACTCGTTTTCCTGGCACTATAGAGCCCCTTGCCCGGCTCTGGAAGGGGGAAAGGGGTTAAAACTTACCTGCGCGCGCATTCAGCCGGTCACATAGGAAAGTATTCATAATGCTTTCCTATGGACGCTGGCGTGCTCTCACTGTGAAAATCACAGTGAGAAGCACGCAAGCGCCTCTAGTGGCTGTCAATGAGACAGCCGCTAGAGGCTTTGGAGGAAGGCTTAACCCATTCGTAAACATATCAGTTTCTCTGAAACTGCTATGTTTATGAAAAAATGGGTTAACCCTAGAGGGACCTGGCACCCAGACCACTTCATTAAGCTGAAGTGGTCTGGGTGCCTAGAGTGGTCCTTTAATATGTTTTCAAAATGATTTGAAAAGTTTATCGTAAACTATTCAATCATTTGAAAAGATTAGTCAAAAAATATTAAATAGGGGCCATAATTCATGTTTTTACAGTCTGCTCACTTTCTCACCCTTCCACATTTCAGCTTTTCAAAACACTTGGTTTTTCTTTCATAGGTTTTTCCAGACACAAGCTTCATACCTGGCGATCCCTCCTGTTTTACACATTCTTCTTGTATTTTTACACTCCCTGATAGAATGTAAGCTTGTTTGAGTAGGGGCCCTTTTACCTTTTGTTTTCTTGACATTAGATTGTCATGTGTTTGCTATTCTGTGTATCTCCCATTATCAATTGTAAGGCACTGCTAAATATACATGCTTCAAATAAAAGATTATAGTAAAAATAAGATTTTCTATTTCATGTACTATCATTTTCCACATTCAGTTAACTCTCATATAAGTGACATTTTGGTGGGACCTTCATATTTCTTTTTGGTGAGGCTGCAGCATCAAAGCTATGAGCCATGAGACCTGCTCTGTTACATGTGAGTGTAAACGAACATAGTAAAACAACGGAAGTCTCATTTGCCCCGACAACTGAATCTAGTACAGTATGGTACAATATTCAGGCAACTAGGAATCAAGAGGAGACGGCTTATAGAATGTAGAGAACTCTAGCTACGTTCAAGATTCTTTGGGAGCTATGAGATAGACCATACGAGTTAAGCCAGGTACCACAAGCATAACCCTCAGAGCCAGCCCATAAGTATTTCAGCCTCTTTTATTTTATCTTAAGATAGCTTAGTTTAGTTCTTCTCCTTGTAGCAGGCTGTTTAGGTATGATTGGTCATGTTGGGTCAGCAAAGAGTTTATATAACCTCCAACCATGGTTTAGTATTGACACGACTGCAATGTTACTCAAACAAGTGTTGTACCTGTTTATAATTGTATACTCTATATTATAATTTCAATGCACTGCTGTCTATTGTGTGTATGTGTCCTTGTATCTGAACGGCTAAAAATAAAAAATGTAAAATAAAAATTCAATTTTGAAAGAAAACAAAACACACTGTTCAGATTGCTGTGCAAGTGTCAGTAGTGTTAGAAAACTTTAAAAAATATTTTATTCATTTTATTCTCTATTATTCTTTATATTATTTTAAATGCATTATCTCTGAATAAAATAAATAAAAAATTAGGTTTTGTTTTGTTTTGCCACAGTTTCCCTTTAATATGATGCCTTACGGACAGACACCAGATGTTTGAGTAGTCAATAAAGTGTTTATGAATTATCCATAAGAGGAAGGTAGACAATAGTACTATGGAACAATGGTAAAAGTTAGGTAGGCTGAGAGAAAAAGTTCAAAAAAGACGCTTTGATCAACTTTGTGTTTTAACCGCAAAAATGTAGGTTCATAACCACTAGGGAGAGAGGTAACCTAGAACATTCCATGAGTGAGCAAGATGTCCCAGATTTCTCAGGCTCTCTCACACAGTACACAAGTGAACCATTGTCTTCCGATTCTCACACAGTTTCTCCTGTCTGTCAGTTATTTTCCTGCAGCTCTGTCATTAGCTATATGTTTCCTGCTTGTGACACAAAGCGTGCATTTATTATACACTGCTCAAAATATTCCACTCGTCTCTGTTTAGCAAATTAACCTCTTCACTGCCACTGGAATCTTGTTAAGGCATGAATTGTCGCGCAACTCACTGTCAAACGGCTGCAAATTGTCTCCTATCAGTCTATATATTCAACTGCTATTTGTAACTGTCCCTTTGTAAGTAAACTTTTTATTAACAGGCAGTGAAGAATGAAAGCGCAGTGCTTTATGGTGGCAGGTGTGGAAGAGGCTGGGGAGGTTCAAAGATAGAGAGAAAAGAGAAGGCTGTCACAGGTACAGAGTACAGGGTATCGGAGGGGAGCCCACTGAGCCTGTAAAAACTGTCTGCCGACACGTCCAACCTAGAAGTCCATCCAGTTGTAAAATTTTGGCAGAAGTACGGAGGACATTCCAACCAAGGTCATCCCGAAGCAGAGCGCTATGGTAGTATGTTGTCCACTGTTGCAGTTAATTATTGTGTAACAAAAATACATTTTAATAAACCATGAATGCGCTGAAATATACAACCTTCTGTCGTTCACCACTCACCATCTTTTCTTTCCATTTTACTGTACAGGAAGAAGTAGTGTTAACCCTTTATTAACCACACATTAGGGTGTGCTATGCCGTTCAACAAAAAGAGGGCTTTAACGTGATTAGGGTGGCATTGCATGCATTAACAATCTGACCCTCCCTCCATTTGGGATACTTACCCCGCCCTCAAATTGTGATTAGGGGATCTGATCAATAACAAATAATGATTTTGTATGTATAAAAATGTTTTGAGATGTATAAAATTATTTTAAATGATTACTTTTCAGGGACCAGTCTGAAACCCAGGCATTACCCCTGTAGCCAATCCGAGTCATGTGACACTGTAATCACATGACTCGGATCCGCAGGGTTGGCTGCAGGGGGACTTCCTGGTTTTCAGACAGGTCCCTGATTTGAATCATTGAAAATCATTTTATACATATATGTAATATACATCACAAAACACTTAGAATGGGGGGTGGAGCCCAGCTGTGAACCAGAGCGGCCACACTTTTCCCGAGCTCTGCTTTAATTTGCCCTAAAAGGCTGTTTTAGGAGGGCTATCTGGCAAACAAAAAGGCTACAAACCTTGCCCAACGCACCGTAATCGATATGGGGCAGAAAAATAAGAAACCCAGGGCGGACAAAGACATACCAAGCCGGGACATCGGTGAGATGCTCCGCAGTACACAGAAGGCAGCATGGGACAAGATGGCATCCCTCGAGGAGGGATCTTCATTCTCTTCAGACAAATTTTTCGCTGAGCCGGAGGAGGGTGCTGCCCTCAGATTACACACGGGACACAGGACACGTAAGCTGGAAGACAGGGAGCCGTTCACCGCCGCTCAGCTAAAAGCAATACTCGCGGAGCTCCGCACCAATATAGCAGGAGATATGGCCCACTTTCAAAAAAATGTGGAAGGCGCAACAACGAAAATTGACCAGTGTCTCCACGCTCTACATGAACACTCCTTATAGAGATGCATTGGTGCCTCACAGTGTTTTGCCGGCAATGCATAGTAGCCTCCCAATGCTTTCCTATGAGAAAGCATTGGATTGGATGAGATCGTCAAGTTTGATTACCTCAGCCAAGGAGGGAGAACGGGGCCAGCCATGACTAGACCAGACCGGTGCTGGAAATAAGGTGAGTAAATCACCTTTTTAAATGCAGGCAAGACACATAAACAGTGTTTTTAAAACTATAGTGTTAGGAATGCATATTTGTATTCCAGACATAGAAACATAGACCGTGACAGCAGATAAGAACCAGTCGGTCCATCTAGTCTGCCCAATTTTCTAAATACTTTCATTAGACCCTGGCCTTATCTTATAGTTAGGATAGCCTTATGCCTGTCCCACGCATGCTTAAACTCCTTTACTGTTTTAACCTCTACCACTTCAGCCTGAAGGCTATTCCATGTATCCACTACCCTCTCAGTAAAGTAATACTTCCTGATATTATTTTTAAACCTTTGCCCCTCTAATTTAAGACTATGTCCTCTTGTAGTGATAGTTTTTCTTCTTTTAAATATAGTCTCCTCCTTTACTGCGTTGATTCCCTTTATGTATTTAAATGTTTCTATCATATCCTCCCTGTCTCATCTTTTCCCCAAGCTATACATGTTAAGATCCTTTAACCTTTCCTGGTAAGTTTTATCCTGCAATTCATGAACCAGTTTAGTAGCCCTTCTCTGAACTCTAAAGTATCAATATCCTTCTGGAGATACGGTCTCCAGTACTGCGTACAATACTCCAAGTGAGGTCTCACCAGTGTTCTGTACAATGGCATGAGCACTTCCCTCTTTCTACTGCTAATACCTCTCCCTATACAACCAAGCATTCTGCTAGCATTTCCTGCTGCTCTATTACATTGTCTGCCTACCTTTAA
This sequence comes from Pelobates cultripes, assembly GCA_933207985.1. Taxonomy (NCBI): domain Eukaryota; kingdom Metazoa; phylum Chordata; class Amphibia; order Anura; family Pelobatidae; genus Pelobates; species Pelobates cultripes. Next base: position 79,033,868 of record OW240923.1, read on the forward strand.
TTCATCAGAAATAATCACCCCTAAATCCCTTTCCTCATATGTTGAGGTTAGGACTCTATCAAATATTCTGTACTCTGCCCTTGGGTTTTTACATCCAAGATGCATTATCTTGCACTTACCCACATTAAATGTCAATTGCCGCTACTCTGACCAGTTTTGTAGTTTACCTAAATCATTTGTCATTTGGCGTATCCCTCCTGGAACAACCCTGTTACATATCTTAGTATCATCAGCAAAAAGACATACCTTACCATCAAGACCTTCTGCAATATCACTAATAAAAATATTAAAGAGAATGGGTCCAAATACAGATCCCTGAGGTACCCCACTGGTGACAAGCCCATGCTTCGAATATACTCCATTGACTACAACCCCCTGTTGCCTGTCACTCAGCTGCTGCCTTACCCATTCAACAATATAGGAATCCAAACTTAAAGATTGCAGTTTATTGATAAGCCTTCTATGTGCAACTATGCTTGTTTTGGGGGCAATAGGGGGGGCCGTATATCATTGGCAAAAACACAAAAAAACTTCCTTTACCTCTGAAACCTTGCAAGCCAAGTCATTTGTCCCTAGATGGACAAGCACATCCAATTCCCCTTCCTGCTTTGCTCGCTTAACAATATCACAAATACGTCTCCTGTCTCTGTGAGCAGTAGCTCTGGGAAGATATCTCACAAGACCACTATTGTCCAGCTCCACACCTCTTATGATCAGGGCCGGTGCTACCTGTAAGGCGGACTAGGCAGCCGCCTAGGGCGCCCCTTGGGAAGGGGCGCCGCCAGGAGCGCCGGCCCCCATCATGCTGCAGCCGCCCGAGCGCTCTGTAAAGAGCCTCAGGCGGCTGTAGCTTTGCCCGGGCGGTGCGTCCATGAGGGCGGACCGCACCGCCCGGGCGCAGCATGGGGAGAGGGGCTGACAGGAGGGAAACGCTCAGCACTCCCTCCTGTCACTCCCTCTGTAGTAGCGTGGCCGAGCCCAGTATAGTCGGCGGGTACAGGGAGCAGCTGTCTCCTGTACCCGGCCGGACTAACAGGAAGTGCAGTTCCCTGTACCCGCGGACTATACTGGGCTCGGCCACGCTACAACACAGGTAGGGGAGGAGGGGGAAGAAGGAAACAGGGAGGGAGGGAGGGAGAAAGAAACAGGGAGGGAGGGGAAAGAAAGAAACAGGGAGGGAGGGAGGGAGGGGAGAGAAGAAACAGAAGGGTGGGACTAGGACAGGGAGGGGAGGGGGGGAAAGAAACTAACAGGGGGGGGAAGAAACTAACAGGGAGGTGGGGGGAAGAAACTAACAGGGGGGAACTAACAGGGAGGGGACATTGACGGGGAGAGAGAAATTGACAGGGAGGGGGAGTGACAGGGGAGGGAGGGGGAATGAGAGTAACAAGGGAGGGGGGGAGAAGAGAGTGACAAGGGAGGGGGGAGAGATTGACATCCATCACACACACACAATCACACACAATGCACCCCTTACACACAAAGACAATGAACCCCTTGCACACAGAAAAACACACAATGCATTACACACACAATGCATCCCTTACACACACAAACACACACAATGCATTCCTTACACACACTCAATGCACCCCTTAAACACACTCAAAGCACCCACTGAACTCACACACTTCATCCCTTACATACACAGAAACACACCTTGCAGCCCTTACACATACAAACACAGATTCACACAATGCATTCCTTACACACAAATCAGGACATCCCCTACACACTCCACCCCCTGTGAACAAACTCATTGGTGGAACATGAAGGTGGACCCTGGGACCCAGACCTTGAGCTGTGTAAAGGGCCCCCAAAAAATGGAGCTGCTTCTCGTTCTCCCAGAACATTGATTTTTGTGACCACAGTTACAAACAGCCTCCAGAGATCCTGTTATACACCAGACCAGTGGAGCCAGACTGCAGCTAGAGCCCATCATCATCCTCATCTGCTTGTAAGTAGGTAATCTAGTATATTATTCGTGGCACTAATCTCTAATTTACTTCACATTAAAGAAACACTATAGTCCCCAGAACCACTGCAGCTTAATGTAGTGGTCCTGGTGTCTATAGCCTGTCCCTGCAGGCCTTTTAATGTAAACACAGCGGCACTGCAGCACTGCAGCACTAGCGTTAGTTAACATGGCAGGTCATATGGGTGGGGCATTGTGATGTCACGGGGGCGGGGGGGCGGAAAACTTTACTTTTGCCTAGGGCGGCAAAAATCCTTGCACCGGCCCTGCTTATGATAGAATCCCCCAACAACAACTGCTTTCTATCAGGTCTCACCATAGTCTCCAAACCTGTCTCCATAATACCACTACACTCAGTGCCTGAGTATGTCTTCACAACACCACTACACTCTGTGTCTCCACAACACCACTACACTCGAACTATAGTGTTCCTTTAATGCTAAACAAGAGTCCTCAGCAGCCTATCCCCTGTGCTGTTTAGGCTAATGGGGAGGCATTGGCCTCAGCAGCAATGGGCAGCAGTGACTAGTTCAGAGTGTTAGCTGATCATTTTCAGCCTATTACAACTACCAGTGCTGCTATGAATTGGTTTTGGCTGTACGATTCCTATTGTGTTTTTATACCCCACCTCTTCTAGACTGTAAGCTTGTTTGAGCAGAGTCCTCAACTACCTATTGTTTCTGTTCCATTTTGTGATTGTCTCATTTGGTAAATTCCCCTTTTATTGTAAAGCGCTGCGGAATAAGCTGGCGCTATATAAATACCAATAATAATAATAATAAAAAGTGTAATCTCTGCCTTAGCCACACCTCCACTGGGAGGTGGCCAGTGATCCTCATTAATTGTTAAACTGTTCCAAAATGTATTAACACTGAAGGACCGTGCCAGAGGACTCCAAGCGCTACAACCAGCTCATTGAGATGAAATGGTTATAGTTCCTATAGTGTGTCTTTAAATTTGACATTTACTTTGAATTCCCAAGAATTCTCACTATAGTAAATAACAAGAGTTTATGCACTAAGCACAGAATTGTTGTGAACTGAAATCCAAAAGGCAAAACTGAGGCTAAAAGGACAATAACCATGTCATCCTCAATTTTGCCATTCAGATATCAATTCACTACAATTTTAGTGTAGTAAGTAAAATCTTCAGCAAATAACTCTTTTAGTTGCTTTTGTAGGTCCTGTAGTCTTGGTAACTACGAACAATGTGAGCTATTCAAGTGGGCAATGTATAAGTGTTTAAAACATTTTACTAATTGCAGATTTGTTAATCATTGAACCATAAGCTACGTATTTAAGCCTGTATGAAGGATTGTACTCTTTCTGCAGCAAAAATGTTTGCAATTTTACTTGAGGCAAAAGGTTATTGGAAGTAAATGACATTTTTATGAACTTGTAAGTGACACTCGCTAGGTGACTCTGTCAAATGAGTCTTGTTTATTTATATATCATTATATCTTATTAAAGGGACATGATTTTATGGGTATTGAAGGAGTAAAAGCCTGGTTAACTGTGGGGTATATTCATCAAACGGAAATACATTTTTAACAAAATTGCAAAATTAAGAAAAAAAACCTGAAAAAAGCTATTGTCACAACTTTGGTTGTCAACTCATTACAATTCAGTGTTTTATAAAGAAGCAAAAAAAAAAAAATAACCAAAAAAAAACACAAAATGTAACTACATTCCAAGCTAAAGGTTAACACTTTCTAGTTAACTATTTGTAAAGTTGGTTCACAGGAGTTGGATTATTAAGTGGGTTATTTGAGCTGCATATCCAGGCATACCTAATTAAATGGTGTAAATGGTTGCACAAAGTGACAATACACAATGAATACATTACAATTTGAACTATATTGCCAAGAATACCTTCCAAATATCCCTCCTAAACCTAAAATATTAGTCTATCAGGGTTATTTACCATAGAGAGAATTTGGAGGATTCAAAGTGAATTTCAAATTTAACTCCAAAATAGCCGAATTGGAGAAATTCTCAACATCAGCTATGCTTCCAGTCCGCTTATTCTGGTCTAATAAAAAATGAAGAGATGGAGGATGCAACGGAGAACAGAAAGGAATAAAGCACTGGACAGAACCAGATCCTAGATCCTAATTCATATATATATATAAAACTTATAATTTAATCAGTAAGATAAAAAGTCCATGGGATGGACTAAAGGGAACAAGACTGACCACAAACAAAATAAATAAAAAATGAAAAATGTACAAAGAAAATACGATACACAAAAGAATAGATATATTAGCTAAAATAGCCAACTGAAACAGGTATAGGATGACACATTCATACGTTCTCGTAAAAACACAAGGCACACGGTATCTGGGTGGAGGTGTCATATCTCTATAATAGTATGGTGCAGAGATTAATGCAAAAGCACACTTTTATAACTAGCAAATAAACGTAGACTGCTGTTTAAATAGTCCTGCAAGGAGTAAAATATAAATATAAAGGTAAAAAATGGCTAACCAAGCAGAATAATCGCAATGTCGCTTCCCCTATATCTGGAAAGGTGTACAGAGTTACCAGCTAATGTGCAACAGTGCTGGGTGACCACTAGTATCTCTGACCAATCTGCTACAGTGCTGCATTAAATGGGAAATTTCAAATGTATAGAATGTAAGCTCGATTGAGCAGGGTCCTCTAAAACCTATTGTTCCTGTAAGTTTATTTGTAATTGTCCTATTTATAGTTAAATCCCCTCTCATAATATTGTAAAGCGCTACGGAATCTGTTGGCGCTATATAAATGGCAATAATAATAATAAATGAAATAACAGTGCTTATAGTAAAGTAGTTGCAAAATGATGTTAACAATCTAGACACTGTGTTACAAATAACACAGTCAGAAGGTAAAAATTTTAACTTTACAAACCTAGGGGAATAATGAAAGAGGGGGAAAGTCCGTGGGAGCAGAGAAGGGGAATATACCAAATATCGGCTTTCTCACCCTATATGTGCCTTCGAGGGCACCCTATACAAGATGCTGGCTAGAATGAGGCTGTCCCCTGCAACAGATTTCTGCTAAGGACGGCGTCACAGAAATATTTCAATCACTCAACTGCCTGGTATCAATTTTAGGATAGATGGCTAGTAAGAGCGAAGCTACCACTGACGCGCATTTTGCCTGTTTAGCTCATCAGACTATCATCCCCTCTGATGAGCTAAACAGGGGTAGCTTCGCTCTTACTAGCTATCTATCCTAAAACTAATACCAGGCACTTGATTGATTGAGATATTTCTGTGACGGGGTCCTTAGCAGAAATCTGTTACAGGGAACAGCCTCAGGGGCAGCTTTGCTTCCTCTAGCTATCTATCCTAAAACTAATACACTAAATCTACACAGTGTGAGCAGGCAATATGCTACCGTGTGTCTATTGAATATCACCTAGTACTTGGTTTCACTCCTGGCGAATTGAGGGGAGGTTGTACCGATTACACCGACCAGTATAGGGCTAGTCTTTACTGGGGTAAAGGGTGCCCTCGAAGGCACATATAGGGTGAGAAAGCCGATATCTGGTATATTCCCCTTCTCTGCTCCCACAAACTTTTCCATGCTTTCATTATTCCCCTAGGTTTGTAAAGTTACAATTTTGACCTTCTGACTGTGTCAAATGCAACACAGTGTCTAGATTGTTAACATCATTCTGCAACTACCTTACCATAAGCACTGTTATTTCATTAGAAATTTCACATTTAATGCAGCACTGTAGCAGATTGGTCAGAGATACTAGTGGTCACCCAGCACTGGTGCACATTAGCTGGTAACTCTGTACACCTGTCCAGATATAGGGGCAGCGAAATTGCGATTATTCTGCTTGGTTAGCCATCTTTCACATTTATATTTATATTTTACTCCTTGAAGGACTATTTAAATAGCAGTCTACATTTATTTGCTAGTTATAAGAATGTACTTTTGCATTAATCTATGCACCATACTATTATAGAGATGACACCTCCACCCAGATACCGTGTGCCTCGTGATTTTACGAGAGCGTATGAAGGTGTCAGCCTACACCTGTTTCAGTAGGCTATTTTAGCAAATATATTTATTGTTTTGTGTATCGTTTTTTCTTTGTACATTTTTTATTTTTATTTACTTTGTTTGTGGTCAGTCTTGTTCCCTTTAGTCTGTCCCATGGACTTTTTACCTTACTGATTAAATGTTAGGTTTTTATATATATGAATTAGGATTTAGGATCTGATTCTGTCCAGTGCTTTATTCCTTTCTGTTCTCCGTTGCATCCTCCATCTCTTCCTTTTTTGTACAATTACACCGGGGTTAACCCCCAACTTGGAGGGTATGTAACTCTATGCTCCACTTGTTTTCTTCTTTTTCTTTTCTTTCCTTTTTTAATAATTCTGATCTAATAAGCTACAACCACCATGTTGCTTTGTCATTCTAAAGGCATGCTAACGACACGAAAAGCATCATGGGAGTTGTAGTTTTCCAACATCTGGGGATCTACCTTTTGGGCAGCCCTGGTCTAACATTTTGAATTCACTTTGAATTCAATTTCCAATATTCCCAATATTTCAGACTTTGGTACATAACCCTATATCTATCAATTCTCTTCTAAAGTCTTTCTTTTCTAAGAGCTGTGAATGGATTTTAAAAAAACAAAATATGCAAGGATGAAATCAATAAAGGATTTTTTTTCGCTGTTCCTGGTGTCTAGTGGCGGGAAGCGAGGGCTGTTTCCAGCCTCCTTCTTGACTGGCGGCACTGTTAATAGACAGCAGGTGGTTGAACTGATGGTGTTGCAGTTGCAGGGGAACCTGCTTGACATTTTACTTTTTCACCACTTATGAGGGTCATACCAGTCTGAATTTAAGTTCTCTATTTACTGGCTCAAGTAAACTAAAACTTGAAGCTCGAAAGACAAGCTATTTGAGTTGTTGTTCATTCTGAATGTTCTCTTGCAATCTGCTTCAGTAAATCTCCAGAAAAAAGATCCCAGTGTTCCTAAAAGTGAAGTATCGGAAAATGAACTGCAGTTTGTAATAGAATGGAAATATCTGTTTTTCTTTGTAAAAACCCTCCAACAGCTCTTGTAATTTTTCAGTGCGGAATATTTCTTCTCTGGGTATAAAAAAAATAAAGAAATGGAGGCACAAGAAGGGTCACAAGAGGGAAGTGTATAAATAAAGTAATAATAAAAAATATAATAATACACGTACAGAAAGTAAGTATTAAGAACTTGTAAAATAAAAATGTATTCCTTTGATAATCGCAAGCTTTTGAACAAGTTCTAAATTATTTAGAACACAAATTATTTAATTTAAAGAAATTAATTTCTAAATATCCCCCCACCCCTTCCCAAAGTTCAAGGTTACCCTTTGGCCTGGACGAATATCTTGGAAAATAAACTAATATACATAGATCCATAGTGTCAAGGTTAGCCTTCATTTTAATGATTAAGTAGTCAAGGAAGAGAAATAATGATTATATTACTTAATTTGTCATGCTTATACAAATGTATACCAGAAGGCTGATTAGACTTTACTTTTCATAACAGACATTGAGGGTGCCATTGATGAACTTACAGTGCTATTCATTTAAGTGAGAATTCGAGGTGAATTTAATGTAAATTTCAAATTTAAGGCCAGAATTGCCAAACTGAGGGCATAACTTTCAAGTTTGTCTAATTTAACCTTACATTTGAAATCAACTTGGAATTTACACTTTACCAAATAACCCTGCTAGTTTGAAATGTGTGCATAGGAATTAGGGGCTCAAGTAAGAATTATACAAGAAAAATGGCACGGTTCTGAGACACAGTTCTAAGTGTGAGAAACATTCTATTGGTTCCATGGTGATTGCTGCCCATTCAACATTAAACCCCTCAATAACATCTGAGTTTGCCTGGATACATCTTTCCTATTAAATCCACCTGAATTTATTTGGCTCACAATATCTACATTATGCAAATAAATGACTTTAAAGGGCACTCAAGAATGCATAATAACAGCATTTATGTTGTCTAGAAGTTCCTGGTGCAGTTGGCTGGTTTAATGTCAAACCATTTAAGATCAGTTTGACATAAATGCCACAATATTAAGACGGCAAATGGGCGGAGAGGGCTCCCGTTTATGTCAAACTGCACCTAAAAACTTTGGCATTAAACTGACAAAAGTACCAGGAAATTCTAGACCCTATTGGACTTGGTTTTGTTGCATTGAGAGCCCTTTTTAAGTTCAAAGTAGCATTTCTTACAAAAATATCATGATGTTTTAAAGTAATGAAAATTATTAGTAAAATCTTTATACTGCTTTAATATAGATGTCCCCCTGGCAGGGCTGGATTAAGAGCCCATTGGGTCTGGTGCTGACAATTATGATGTGCCTAATTACAAAATCTTATCGACAGAAAACACTCAAACAGTTATACCTCCCAAGCGACATGTATCTGGTGGAGGTTTTGCTGCATGGAAACACACAGGATGTAGCTATAAGAAAACATATACCCTATGCTAATCTCTTGCTTTCAAGCAAAACCGATCCCCACTAACAGCAGTGTCCGGTAAAACAGCAGTTTGGTGGGGGGATGGAGGGAGAATGGGCCACTGATGTGGATCACGCAACCAGAACCACCCAAAGAGACAAACATGCCCAAAAAGAGGGCATCTGCATGAAGAATGCATGTCAGGCTGCCTTCCAATCATGCAGGATGACAGACCAAGGGCATACTGTGTAGACAGCACCCTGAGCTTGTCAGCTTTACCTTAACTAATTTCATTGTCAGCCAGTCCACACCAGTTTTGTTCCCCTACATCCCTCTTAAGTTTTGCATACTTAAAGGACCACTATAGGCACCCAAACCACTTCAGCTTAATGAAGTGGTCTGGGTGCCAGGTCCATCTAGGGTTAACCCTGCCTGCTGTAAACATAGCAGTTTCAGAGAAACTGCTATGTTTATATTAGGGTTAATCCAGCCTCTAGTGGCTGTCTCATTGACAGCCACTAGAGGGCTTACGAGCTTATCACTGTGATTTTCACAGTGAGAAGACGCCAGTGTCCGTAGGAAAGCATTGTGAATGCTTTCCTATGAGACTGGCTGAATGCGCGCGCGGCTCTGGCCGTGCATGCGCATTCAGCCGAGGAGGAGGAGAGGAGGAGGAAAAGAGGAGGAGAGGAGGAGGAGAGCTCCCTGCCCAGCGCTGGAGAAAGAGGTACGTTTAACCCCTTCCTCACCCTAGAGCCTGGCGGGAGGGGGACCCTGAGGGTGGGGGCACCCTCAGGGCACTATAGTGCCAGGAAAACTAGTATGTTTTCCTGGCACTATAGTGGTCCTTTAAACAAGAGCATGTGAAGATTTTTTTTTTAAATCAATGTGCCTATTCCATAGCCATGGGCCTGGAGCTGCTGCTCCATCAACCCCTATGTTAATCCAGCACTGCCACCTGGACACTGATAAAGGCAGCTCATGACTGCTGCACACGGGGGTTAGGGACCTGGATAATAGTAGTTAGATACATTGTTGCAAATATTGGCAAGTTAGTAAAAGGGGAAAAGTAGCTTATCAGTCAGCAGCAAAAAGGTCTAGTGAGTCTCACCTGCTTTTCTTCACCTTGTCTGTCTTCTGGCCTGTTGGGCAAGCAGAATGTCAGTGAGTTGTTTTTCTTCCCTCCCCCTTGCTGAAGACTAGGATTAATAGAGGCATAGATTTCCAGGGAGTCTTTGGTGGCCATGCTAGAGACTTACCACACATCAAATTGAGTTGACTCTTTGCAGGACATTTTTGAAGCTCTGCCAAGCTGGGCAGTGGGCCAGTTACCTCGGTCCACAAAGGAAAGGCTAGACATTTTTTACCTCACTCGCATTTGTAGCCAATGACCTAACCAATTTGAGATTGTGAACGTCTCTTTATTGGGCTGGAACAGACATATATAAGGGGATTTGGGAAGCCACGTCGCAGGTCACATTCATGCTTAAAACACACAAAAGGGACGGGATTTAAGCCAACCTGTATCAACCTGTTCTCAAACTCATATATACTCATTAGTTTGGTGTTACTCTATACAAGTAAAAAGTAAGGCACTGTGCCACCAAGGATGTAGCCTAGACATGTGCAATTCGTTTCGTTCCGAATTTGAATTTGGATTAATTTCGGGCAATTCGGACATTCGGATACATCTGCAAAAATAAGATTTTAGAAGAAAGAAGACAGCAAATGGTAAGTTTTATTTTTAATTTTTTCACAGGTATCTAGTTAATGGTCCCCCCTCATTATTTTTAGGGTGATGGGGGTAGGTAGGGGTTATTATTTTGGGGGGAGGGGATGACTAGGGGTTTGGGGACCCCTAGTCACCTAGGGGGGTTAACATTTTTATTTAGGGCCCCCACCCACCGCTCAGGGTTGGGGGCTGGAGGGAGGACAATAAGTCCCCCCCATATTGGTATTTAGGGCCCCAACCCACCGCTCAGGGGTGGGGGCCATGGGGTAGGACAATAGGTCTCCCCCCCTTATTGGTATTTAGGGCCCCCACCCACCGTTAAAGGGTGGGGACCAGGGGGGGAGGACAATAGCCTCCCCCCTTATTTTAATTTAGAGCCCCCACCCTCCGTTCAGGAAGGGGGGAAATGTTTTGTTTTTTTTCTTTTACAGTGAGCAGCCACAGGCTTCTCACTGTTTAGTAGACATGCCCCTACTCGTTGTATAGCGAGTAGGGGCAAAATTTACTAATACTAAGTAATTTATACTTAGTATTAGTAAATGTGGCTAAAAGACCAATTTAGGTCTTTCAGCCTTTTGGTAGATAACTCCCTAATACCGTGGGAATTAGGGAGTTATCTACCAAGTGGCTGCAAGAGAAGTCCCGAAGTGCTGAAATGCTGAAATTCCGAAAAATTCCAAAGTGCCGAAGTTCCAAAGTGCCGAACCGAAGTGCCGAAGTTCCGAATTGTCGAAGTCCCGAATTTCGGAATGCCGAACCGAAAATTTTCCCCATGTACATCCCTAATGTAGCCTAAGACAACCTACTGTCATGTTGCAAAACCTTTTTACCAGCATTTAATCTGGCAGAGTTTCTAGACTTTTGCTATAATAACCTCAGACATTGGTCGGTTTAGAGGTTCTATTCAATTAGCATGTCTTCCTATACACCAGGACCCATGAAAGAGACTCTCAGGTATTGCTTTCCAGTAGTTGAAATAACAACTTGCTAATTATTGGATAGCAAGTATTTGGCTGAGGTTGGACATGTTTCCTGGAATCCTGCAGATAAGTAAAAAGGTATACTGTTAACCCTTTTAGATCTAAAGGGTGTAAGCAAAATATTACTACTCAAACCTTTAGGACACTTCTGGTGCTAAGTGTTACCAACAATGCTTGATATGATAAATGTATAACTAAAATCCCTCTAAAATGAGAGATGAGAGCAAACATACTACTGATCCACCTCTGGGTACTACCTCCTATGAGACTGCAAAGTTGCAGATCTGGCTTTAAGGCTTCACACCCTATGAAAAACCTGGCCACAAAGGCATTGTGCTGACTGAGTACTACGCAGCAATTGAGAAGCTATTAATAAATAAAAGAGCGAATTCCTAAACACCGAGCATGTCAAACTAAAAAGCTAACATGGGCCAAATAAACAAGGTTTAAGTTGATGTGGGCCACAAAAAAACAAAAACTTTTTCATGGAAATGTAGGTTTATTTAGAAAAGTACAGTATAAAAATGTTGCCTGACACTGGACATCCTCACGCTTGTAGGGCTTGAAAGTAAACAAAAATGCAAATTTAGTTTAAGAAGACGTGCATGTGCATATAACCATTGTTTCAGTCCAACTACCTAGACCAATGATTCCCAAACTGTGTGCCGCAGAATGTTTCCTTAGTGCTATGATTATAGCACCGGGGAAACATTACTGCTGAACATGTACTCGGTCCAGTGCCGCGGTCCTTTAAGACCCCAACCTAGCCCCTGTAATGTCGGCCGGCTGGGAGGAAGTGACAGCCTGTCACTTCCTCCCAGCGTCATGTAGGGAAGCAGGGGGACAGCGTGGGAGGCAGCCGCAGCATGAGGGGAGAGGAGCACAAAGAGCTGCAGACCCCACACTCCCACCAGCAGCAGCAGGACTCCAAGCCACCCTCCTGGACACACAGGGTAAGCTAACAAGGGGGTGGCTGGAGATATTAAAAATATCACTGTGTGTGTATGAGTGAGTGTGTATATGTATGAGTGGGTGTGTATATGTATGTATGACTGAGTGTGTATGTGTATGTATGAGTAAGTGTGTATGTATGAGTGTCTGTGTGTGTGTATGTATAAGTGCCAGGGTGTGCGTCTGTGTGTATGTGTGTGTGTGTATGTCAGGTTGTACATCTGTGTGTGTGTGTCAGGTTGTGCATCTGTGTGTATATATGTCAGTATGCTTCTGTGTCAGTGTGTGTGTGTCTGTGTGTGCACACACATCTGTGTGTTAGGGTGTGTGTTTTTATGTCAGTGTGTGTATCTGGGTCATGGTGTGTGCATGTATCAATGTTTGTGTGTGTCAGGGTGCATGTGTATATGTTGGTGTATGCACGTGTTAAGGTGTGTTTATGTCAGTGTGTGTGTATGTGTCTATATGAATTTATGTGTATGTGTCGGTGTATTTATATGTATCTGTGTGTTAATGTGCATGTATATCTGTGTAAGTATGTATGTATGTGGTAGTTTATGTGCATATATCCAAGCAGTCAAACACCAGCACCAATAAACACACTTGTGCACTCTAACAAAAATATTACATACAAACACAACACTGTATTCAAACTCCAAAAGGATAGACAAACACATCCATTCACTCAAACACAAATCCTTCACACAAATGCACATCGGCATTTAAAAGTGAACATTACATTCAAACACACCCCTGCAATAAAACGCAAATATTACATACAAACACACCCCTGTATTAAAACACTAAAACTATATACAAACACCCCTTCAAACATTAACAATGTACTTTTCACAATAGCGCCAGTAAATGCTACAGCACTATGGAGATATACAACCTAGAAATTTTGACTTTGGGTGCCTTGGAAAAATATTCAAATATTAAGGGCGCCTTGGACCTAAAAAGTTTGGGAACCATTGACATAGGCATATTAAGAAAAGTTTGGTAATGGGACTGAAATTTTGAATGTATGCTGTTGCACAGCTGTAAAAACAAATGACGTTATCTTGTTGATTTTGAAGTGCTATGAGTGTGTTCTTCACTGTGGCTGAGATCATCAAACTTGATGACCTCAGCCAATCGAATGCTTTCCCATAGGAAAGCATTGGGAGGCTATTGTGCATGTGTAGCAAAAAAGCTGCATGGCCAATCAGTATCTACATGGGGAGTTTTCAGGGCCTCCATGTAGACCCAATCAAATACACTGCCCACAAATCCAATACACTGTCCCTCCCCCATTCTAATACACTGCGCACAAATACAATACATTACCACAAATCTAATACACTGCCCCATTCTCTCCACTCTAATACACTGTGCACAAATACAATACCTGTACATTGCCACAAATCTAATACACTGGCCCCCCCTACCTGCACTCTAATACACTGCCCCTTCCACCTAATATAATACACTGCCCCTTAATCTAATACACTGCCCCTCCTCCCTCCACTCTAACTGAATACACTGCCCCTCCTCCCAGCACTCTAATTTAATACACTGCCCTACCGCTCCCAATTTAATACACTGCTCCCCTCCCTCCCCCAAATGAATACACTGCCCTCACCCCAATTTTACATACTACGCCCTCCCACCATACTAATACACTGCCCACCTTCCTTCCTCCCCCAAATACATTGCCCTCCCCAATTTAATACACTGCCTTTCCCCCAATTTAACACACTGCCTCCCTCCCCAAATGAATACACTTACCTCACCCCAATTTAACCTACTACCCCCTCCCACCATACTAACACACTGCCTCCCTGCCCAAATGAATACACTTACCTCATCCCAATTTAACATACTACCCCCTCCCCCCATACTAATACACTGCCCACCTCCCTCCCTCCCCCAAATACATTTCCCTCCCCCACACACTGCCCGCCTTCCCACCACTCTAATACACTGCCTCCCCCTACCACCACTCTACTACACTGCCCCACTCCCTCCCTCAAATTAATACAATGTCCCCTCCCCAATTTAGCACACTACATAGGAAGGTCCCCAAAGCCCCTCTTCCCCTACCTTAAGATGAGCCGCCCGTCTTCCAGTTCCAGCCCTGCTTTTCTCTGCTCAAGAAGGCCAGATGCTCCTCTGGCACTGCAAGCAGGAGGGTAGGGTAGTGGTTGGCCTGCGGGAGCACGTGAATATCTTTCCTGTCTTGCAAATGGTTGCAGCCACAACACAAAGTAGCCCCACTTGTGGGCCGCATGCAGCCCGTGGGCCGCAAGTTTGACATGCTTGCTATACACAATTTAGTTTAGTGTCACTGTAACAGCAACAATCTATTTCATAATAAATAAAGAATAATAAAACTGAACATTTATATTACACGGATTCTATAGTGTTAGGAATACAAAGTGGTATTCCTAACTCTATAGTGCCACCTGGTCCACCCCTCCCTCGCAGACACCTCCCTTCCCCACAGAGTCCCTCGGAGTCCGCCTCCTTCAACTTCATGCGACAGTGCGGACCAGCTTGCCTATGGGTTTTCACTGATGCTAGATGTCTTCATTCAGAGCGAGAGGCCATAAAGCATCAGTTAGGCGACCTAGAATCCGGTAAACTCCAAACATTGAAGGACTAAGGGAGACAGGGACTATGCATCCAGACCAATTCACTGAGCTGAAGTGGTCTGGGTGCCTATAGTGTCCCTTTAAAGGGACAATATAGGCACCAAAACAACTTTAGCTAAATTAAGCAGTTTTGGTGTATAGATCCTGTCCCTACAGTCTTACTGCTTAATTCTCTGCCATTTAGATGTTAAATCACTTTCTTTATGCAGCCCTAGTTATACCTCCCTGCATGTGACTTACACAGCCTTCCTAAACACTTCCGGAAAAGAGTCATCTAATGTTTAAACTTCCTTTATTGCACAGTCCGTTTAATTTAGAATTTCTTATCTCCTGCCTTCTTAATAGGCTTCTAGAACATGTAGGAGCCTCATGTGTTTGATTAAAGTTCAATTCATGGTGCAGGAGAGAGAAAAAAACGTCTAAAATAGGTTAACATCTAATTGAAAATACAGGCTGTGTAAATCCTAGCCAGGGGAGGTATGGCAAGGGCTGCATGGACAGAAACAAAAGTGATTTTATTCCTAAATTGCAGAGAATTAAACAGGGTGACTGCAGGGGCATGATATATTCACCAAAACTGCTTCATTATTCTAAAGCTGTTTTGATACCTTTAGTGTCCATTTAAAGCTTAGGGCATGTTTCAAAGAATGGGCCTGGAACTACGGTCACAATAGCCCGTGTAAATATGGCTCTGCATTAACACAGCATTGACCAGAACAATATTTCACAGCTGGGAAAGCAATAGAGCAATAAGCAAGCATAAATGAAAAAATAAATAAATGAAAGTAAAGGTAATAAAAGCCAGCAATTTTAAGACAAATATATTGGCACTTATCACAAACAGACTGAAAAAAAACTCCCTCCTTATAGCAGAGATACTTATACACATAACCAGTCTGGACATATTACGACCAGAATGGAGAAATGGAAAGATAGGAGGGATGGACAGTTGGACAAGGGAGATATTGGACAGACAGATTGCAAGTCATTTGGTAGCTGTATGTGCTTCCTGTTTTAACAAGTCTTTGGGCTTCTTTTTTAAGCAGAAAAGTGTGAGTACGTTGGGGTAAGACATGCCACACTTACGCTATTGATTCAACATCAGGATTCGCCTTAGTGCGAACATATGTAACTCGGGAAAATACGTGACTAGGCAAGGAACCTGTGGTTTTTGTGGTTCTTTTACTGTGTACCTATGTACGTCTTAAATCTCAGCATAAATACATGTATATATTGAATTATTTCCTTTTGAGTAAAGGCTGTTTGCATATTTAAACTAGTATGTAGATAACACTTTGCAAAAGCAAACTACAACAAAGCTAAAAAAATAAATAAATAAATAAATACTTAGTTTCCTGTATTTACTGCAAATCCCCAGGATTTGAAGTTAATTCGGTACACTCATCTTGAACTGGGAAATAGCTAAAACAAAATACAAAAACATAATTGCTGCAGTTGACATTATTTTCTATGGAAGACCTGACTATATTCTAACATTCTTTGTCCAAGCCTTTATGGGTTATGTTGATCATTAGCAGAAATTTAATTGATTACTTGTTGTCAAATATCTCCAATCTATAATTGTAAAAGCTCTGTGGAATATGTTGGTGCGCTATAAATGCTAGCAATTCTAATATTAATGAATGAATGAATGAATGAATGAAGCAATTGAGCAAGGTACTGATTGCCCCGTTCATATTTCTTCAATACATTTATTTACCATAAACAGTAAAATGTAGTAGATTGTAAATTAAATTGCAAAATTTAAAAAAAAGTGTGACTGAAGCTTGGATAATTTTTGGCCTATATTTTTATGTTCAGCACAACTTGTTTTTAGCAAATAAATCCCAGACTCTCTCCTAGATAGTTGAACCTTTGAGAGGAGTTGGAGATACTTCTATGGTGTGTGTCCACCATGCTGTCAGGTGCCACACAAGTACTTGTATGACCTAAGGGATTATACATTTGATTGGGGATCTGGGATTTAACCAACATCATTTTGTAACATAATTGCAGTTTTAAGCAACAGAGAGTAGAATGTTAGAGATGCTCCTGGTATTCTGTGCAAAGAAGTATCGCAAAAGTGGTATATGCATTAAAGGATTACTCTAAACTTTCTAACATATACAAGGACTTTCTGGAAAGTATCCAGCCATGTAATATGAAAAATAGAGATATTTATTGAAAAAGATACAAGAAACATTGTGCATAAGACAATGACGCCTTAGTCCCCTTCAAAGTAGGCACCTTGGGATATTGCACAGTTCTCCCAGCGTCTCTTCCACTGTTCAAAACGCTCTGCAAAATTCTTTTGTTGCCTCATCGTATTTACCTGCATCTCGATGGTCTAAAATATCTTCCCTTGCAAAAGTTTCTCGATCATCTTTGAAGTGTTTGTGCCCCACTTTTATTTGTGCTGCACTCATTGCATTGTCTCTGAAAGTCTTCTGAGTCATCTGAATAGTTTCCGTGGAAGAATATTCAAGCTTAACCCCTTAAGGACACATGACATGTGTGACATGTCATGATTCCCTTTTATTCCAGAAGCTTGGTCCTTAAGGGGTTAAAGCCAAATTTTATGCAAATTCATCTAGAGCCCCTATGGACTAGTACAGTGAAGTTATCATTGTTTACGCATATGCATTCCAATTCACTCTCCTTGGCAGCCAGGCTACATGGATGTGACGCAAACCATTCTTGCTGTTTTAACAATGGCTGGACTTTTTCCAGACAGTCCTTATTTTTTAACAAATATGTTCTATTTTGCATTCATTTTTAGGTCCCCCTTCCAAAAGCTGCAAGCAAAGTTTTAAAATAAAGTTTAACTCATCTAAAATCCACCGCCTATGAAGCTCCCAGGAATGCTCCGCACATCCCCTCCTAAATTCATGGCAGCCACTGTGAGGTCCAGGCAAAGGCTGCAAAAGCTTCTCATAGAGAAGCCTTTGATTGGACGGTTTACCCAGCTCAGAGTGCATGCAGTCTGAGCCAGTGAGGGGAGAGGGTGTGGGGTGGGAGACAGGGAGCGACCACCAAAAAAGTAAAAAAACGAATAAAAAACGAATAGGAAAGGAAGGCAGGAGGGCTGTAATGAAGGAAGCAGGGCGGACACAAACTGGTTTCTGTCTGCAAGGGAGTAAACTATGTACAGAATTTACATTTTCCAGTCCGGAAGTCAAAGTAACGATTGCCAGGGTTGTGACTAGCCACTGTCACACTAGTGCTAATGTCTCTGAATGTACAGCCTTTCAAGCATAATTTGAAACATCCAGATTCCTTGCTCCATGAATGTGGCTATGGACATTTGGCATTATGTTTGACATGTTTTTTTCTGATGGAATGAATATGCTTGTATTGCTAATGTTATCAATAGAGTTCAAATAAATGTGGATATTTAAAGAAGATTTGCAACTTACAAATGCTCTTAGCAACCTGTATTGTATGTATAATGTATATTATTGTCTTATCTACTTTTGAAGGCTATATAACTTGTACTTTCTACTGTATAACCAGTGTATTTTGTAATTGACCCCCTTAATATACTGACAGCAAGTAGAAAAAAAACAGTTCATATTTCCTCAGTCGTTTTGAACTTATATATTTTAAACTGCACAGGATATGGAAAAGTATACACATTTTCTTCTTCAAAGGAAAAGGAGTCTGGTTCATTATAATTGAAATCATTTTGTTTCCAAATAATGGCTGTACACCACAGGCAATGTGAGGGTTTGGAATTTAATGGTGGCTGGGAGCTACATATTACAGTATCCTGGCTGTGTAGGTATATAGAAACTGGCGTCCACGGCAACCCTTAGGCCTATGCAGTGGTCACCCCTCACCCACAATGGGAGAGGGGTTAATAATAAAGTAAACAAATACTTCAAATATCTTCAGTTTGCTAAGCAAAAATATGGGATAACAAACTGAGAAGTTAAATAAATATCTGCATATCTCCAAACACTTCACATGGACAAAGCATATTATTGCTGTGGAGCTCTGTTATACACTCAAACACACCAACCATATGGAACTCCTAGGAAAGAGGGACATTAGTCTAGAAAGAAGGGCAGGGGGGGTTGGGCCCAGTGTAGGGTTTGTCCCTCCTAATTAGGGACACTTGGAGGTTTGTATCAGAAAGCTATATTTTAGCTACCCTTTTGGACTTTTTCACAGTTATTTTCTCAGCAGCCACTAGTTTGGTCTGACCCGAATTAGCATTTTTGATATTGTTCTCTGAATTGACTTTAGTGCATACACACAATTTCCACAAAATGTGATATTTAGAGGCCAATTTGGGGATTACTGAATAGCAGCAGCATATTTTTTTTACTGAATAGCCCTTTAATCTGAATGTGGGAGTAATTCTGTACTCATCGTTACATACAGCAAATAATACATAATTATAAAAACAAAATTACTCTGCAAAACAAGGGCAGTCAGACTTTCTTATAATGAGAAGTGACTAAATCTAGTGATAATTATAAAATTAGTTCATATAATTAAATTACATTCAGATATTCGCTGTCATTATAGTCTGCTAATTATTTAAATATATTTATCTGTAAGATGTATACACTGTATACAGTGATGATCATACAATTAGGTAACAACCACTGTGAACATTAAATAATTCTAGTTGTAATATACTACATTTTTATAGAAGATGTTATTATATTTTTTACAAACAGCTGGATGGATGTTTTCCGTATCTATATCTCCCCCTCCAACTCATTCTTCCTAAAACTTAATATATTTTTAATATTATTTATTTGAGGAAGACTAATCTATAGTCGAAACGCATCACCTTTGCATTTTTCACTTGGACTACTGACTGGACTTTGCAGTGATTTTTTTTTTGTTTACTCTGCACTGTTTAAAATTGTAGTCCTTATTTTTAATATTTTATTCAAGTGTCAATTTACAATAAAGCATTTTAATTAAATATTCCTGAATCCAATTTTATGGTGAATATCCAACATGAATTGGCACCAGAGAGCCTATTCTACAGAGCCTGGGGCAGCTCTATAATTGTGAGTTTTATTTTTACAATTTATTTTAACTTGTATTATATAGAGTACACTATGTATGTTTGTGTTTTATTTGCATTTCAGATTCCTGTAATTACTACAACTATTTGTACCTGGAAGTTTCCTCCCATTCTATATAAATATTCTTGTGTGACCAATCAGAGGTGTATTTTTTTTACCTGATTGTTATTATATATGCTTGTTTGGAGGTGGTAGGGGTAGCCTGTTAACATACACTCAGTACACACTTTCTTTTTGAGTAACAGAAGTTCCTATACAACTCTTTGTTGTTATTTAATATTATTTAGATTATTTATATCATTATACACTGAAACATTTGTATTCCAATGTCTTGCTGGGTTTCATGGGCAGAGTAGTTCACAACATCTTAAATTCCAAAAGGTACACACACATTCTAGAAGTGATACTCAGGTACACTCACCTGGGCTGGGCTGACATGCAGGTGTCCCCTCCCTGTGCCTTTAGACCTGTCCTTCTGGTTTAGCCCCGCCCCCAGCCTTTGCACTGAGTGGAACGTTCACCTGGACAGACATAGAACACGGTCAGTAGCTTCAGATTAGTGGGATCTCCTGCGAAGCACAGTCACAGGGGGAGACCGTGCATAGTCGGGTGGCATCTGTCTGCATTTCCTCTGTGGAATTACAAGCTCACCGCATTGAAGGCATTAAAGAGAGAGAAAGCCCAGGACAGAGCTCCCACGGTGAGTACCTTTCATTTTAATCACTTCATTAAAAAATAATAGGGCACCCTTTCATTGCCAGGGACCTTGCATGGAGTACAGAGTGAGACAGAGGCATAGTGAGGGAAGTAAATACAAAAATAAAAATAGACACAGCAAAATATGTAAAAAGGAACAGTAGAGATGTAAAAACGATGCAGCATTACAAATAAGTGATAACATGTCTTAACAATGCAATGAGAGTATTACTTATATGGGGAGTGTAGAGAGTGATATGGGGGAGAATGAAGATATAGGAAGGTATTGGGGGATTGAGAGAGTTACAGATATGGGAGAGCATGAAGGGAGGTACATGTATGGGGCGTGGGGGGGGTTGGACAGTATAGAAAGAGTTAGGGATGTATATGGGCTTGGATTCTGGTACAGGCATGGGGGAGTATAGAAAGTTATTGATATGGTGGACGGTCGGAGAGTTACAGATTTGGGGGTAACGGAAAAGATGTCTTTAAGGAATGGGTCAAGTTGCAGATACAGTTATATAGTGCAGGGGGCTACAGATAATGGGAGAGAAAAGACAGGTACATGCATGAGAGTACAGATATTGGGAGAATGGAGAAAGATGCAGATATGGGGGGTAAATTAAGGGGGGGTAGACATTGGGGGGAATTAGGAGGGATACAGATATTGGGAAGGATAAAGAAAGGGGCAGATACATGGGAGAGAGAGTACTGAGTGTTTCATATATGATTGATTCACTTTTGTGTTCAAAAGAGACAGTAAAAGAGTGCTTGCATCAGGTATGCGTGACATCCAAGTAGAATAAAGGCATTAAATAAATAATTAATATGTACTCACAGCTAAATTAAACAAAACTAGTGTAAAAGATTTCAAGAAGGCAGGAAGCTAGCACAGTATGGGAGTACAGGGGTAGTTGGGGAGTAATGGGGGGCAGGAATAAGTTACAATAACAAGTGATAGAATGGAGGGGGCTCTGGAAAAGCCCAGATTGCCATGACGAAACGAATCCTGGCTACCTGGGCAACATGCGTGGCTTGTAGTAGTACAAAGATAGTAGTGTGTGAGAGAATTGTGTTTTTTTTTTGTATGTAGTTGGAAATGGCGTAGCACTGTGGGTGACAATCAGTAGGCATGCCTTTTTCTGCAGTGACATTAGGCCAACATGTTGCATTTGTTTGTGTAATAAAGTTTTTGTGGAGGGTTAGTGGAGGTTGACACAGCTGATACCCAAGATGGAGCTATACCTGCTTTGTGCTTGCAGTTAGATGTATGGGAAGGTGGAGTTTCCATTTCAATTATCTGTCCCTTAATGTGCTGCTTGGCAGCATAGCTTGTAACCTGAGAAGTGATACTGGCACCGCTACCATCCCATGCCCTCCCTCAGATGTTTATTACTGGAAGGGTTGGCACTAGGTTATGTAAGATGATATGGTGAGTCTGGCATCAAAAGGTATCCTCGATTTTATGTATGTTTTTATTATGTATATACAGCATTATTGTCCATAACTGACCCGGTAATTTTACCTCAACATATCCAAACTGCAAAAAGTCTCCAACCCACGAATGTTTCTGTGTCAGCGATTCTGGCCTACGTATAAAATTACCTACTATTCACAGTTCAGTGAATAACCCTGTCACGAGTTTGGGTTTGTTTGTTTGTTTTTGCTTCAGTGGGGTCGATTTCAATTTTAAAAATGAAATTATGGTGGATGGAAAAACAAACCGTTTTAAAATAAACTCAGATTTGTATACTTGCATTCTTTGTGTTCATTAGAGGAAATGGGACTGCCGGTAATCAAACAATCATACAATTTGATATGTTTATAATGCGTACCGGCCAAATACTAAACAAATATATATAACGCAATATGGACAATTATATTTTGAGATCTTCACTGATGTGATACCTACAGGGTTTTGTTTTTTTTAGGAATTTTTGCGAATTGATTCCGAATGGCAAAAGTGAGTTGAATATAGCTGATCAGAAAAAATTCTTAATCTCCGTTATAGAGACAGCTTGGCTATTTTGCCTCACTTTTTCCATTTGGAATTATTCACAATAATTTTGGAGTTTAGTGAATAACTCTGCTAGCTATATAGGCTGCATATAAAAATGTGAATACATGTTGTTTTCACTATGGCCCTGTCATATCTAAATATTCCACAAAAGATGTAATCTTATGAAATATCCATGCTGACGGAGTATTTTAATGAAATTCCAACGCAATCCAAGGATCACAAATGAAGGCTGTGCGATTCAGACATTGTATAACTTATCCCAAGACATTATCTTTAGAGGCTTCACCGGTCTCATGGGCAGGACTGGCGCGTCCTATAGGCGACTTAGGCAGTCGCCTAAGACGCACCGGCCCTGGGGTGCATTTTTGAGTGACTCGGCAGGAGGGAAGCGCCCATCATCATCCTCTTGTCCTCATTTGGTGGTAAGTAGGCAATCCAGTATATTATTAATGGCACTAATCCCTAATTTACCTCACATTAAAGGGACACTATAGTCCCCGGAACCATCTACAGCTTGATGTAGTGGTTCTGGTGTCCATAGCCTGTCCCTGCAGGCTTTTTAATGTAAATACACTGCCTTTTCAGAGGAAAGACACAGTGTGCAGCCCTGGCATTGGCTCATATGGCAGATCATATGGGTGGGGCATTGTGATGGGGGGGCAGCAAATTTTTGTTTGCTTAAGGCGACAAGAAATCTTTGCACTGGCCCTGCGCATGGGTTCCTCCATTGACCTCAGTGTAGTGCTCTCCCGAGAGTACTCTGACGCGATTTCCAGCATATGAAGGTCTGCAGGAAGAAGATGTTAGCGCCCATGGGCGACAGCTTCAGGTAAGAAACATACCTTCTACTGCACCCCACGGCCACCTAACCCTAACCGGAGATTTCATCTTCGGGAATAAAATATGCCAAAACTCATACAGGCGCAGAGGTTTCAATGAATAAGGTTTAATGGAAAACAAAATATTTCAATGAATAAGGTTTAGTGAAAAACAAAATATTTTGGTACATACATTTCTGCACAAGTATTTTTGGTTTTATAAAAAGGCTAATTCCCCCTTATTACTTTGGGTACAATATAGCAGACAGAAGATTTTGGCAGGATTTTCTTTACACTGTCTGAAACTTAACGTACAATACTATTGTAAACAGTATGTCTATGCTCCAAAAATAAAATCTTAGCACAAAGCAATGGAATATTGAGATATATATATATATATAAAAGTAGATGGAATAGGCTTCACATGTAAGAACACAGGAGAACTTAAAACCTTTAGGTAGAACTGAAATCTTCTAAGTGGGCAGACTCGCTGCTAATACATTTCTGCACTTAGAGTTGATGATATAAATGAAAAATAAAATTGTCTAATTTCTCTTCTCTATTTCAATTTTATGTAGCATATGAATGTCACGTGATCACATATAGCTGGCATAAACACTTGGTACTGCCATCTTCTCCTGAGTGCACAGTTAACATCCATAGGCTTCAACAGCACATGTATCAAGATGATTGTGGTGATATCAGATGGCTTGCAAATCTCACTCTTTGCATTCCGTAGCATAGCACTGTCATTTTTAGCCATTCATAAAGATCTTTATGAAAAACACATTTAGAATGCACTGGAATGCCACTTGAAATTCCAACACATCCAAGAGAGACCTTGTGATGGATGCACCATGGAGAAAGGATTTAGGTTATCATTTCTTTCTATCATCGTTTCCTACCTCTCAAGAACCATCGTGGAACCACACATCCCTTTAGGAGGTCTTTCCATAAAATGCAAAGATCTCACTTGTGGCAGTGTTATATTAAATTAAACTAGTCCCTATTTTGTCTTGGGTATAACTTGCAAATAAATAGAATTACAAAGAACCTTAACAGCTAGTTTTTAATAAATAATTACATTTCCTAGGCAACAGGTCTCCTTCACTGCACTAACACAGAACACAGAGTATTATCTGACAGTAAGTGGGTAGACATACTCGCCAATGTTCTACGCAACATCCTATTAACTATGAGCAGTATGGAAATGTGTCGGGATCTTCTGTATTATTATATAATTCACCATGTCATTACCAGGAAGATTAAACAGATGCTTCACATTATTATACACTGCCTCATGTTTATTATCAAAGAGTTTGAGTAGAGAGTCATTGGTGACTGTGTATTAAGGTTTGTCGGCATCATCTGACTGAGCTGTGCCTCCACCACGTCATTCACCAAACCAAAAGATTTGTGGTCAGTTGACAAAAAAGTTGCAAAAATGTTAGTTATACCAACTGAATAGACAAAAATAGTTGAATTTGACATTTTTAATTCAACTACTTTGACTTAAAATTTGAAAATCACTTTATATTCACATTTTAGACACACAGGCCTGTGTTGAATGAAATAGCAAGGACAAACAAAATCTCTAAATTGGTTCATTTGGGACTAAATTTAGCAATTTGCTTATCAGTGTTTAAGAACAATTTAGATACGTTCTTAAAAACAAAATGTAAGTCGAAAGAAGTTAGTATTTAATGTTTTTTTTGTTGTTGTTTGTTTGTTTAACCCTTTCAACACCAGGGGGACGGACAATCACAATAGGGCACAGGGACACAGAGCAGGAGGAATACAGCTCTGCATTCCTAACTCTATAGTGTTCTGTTAAATTATACAACATGCAATTCATAAGAGGAACATTTCAATTTTACGGGTGTAAGTAGAGGTGTGGTCAGGGGCAGGGCTGTTCTGAGAAATTGTGGCTGATGTACTAATTATAATTTATGGAACTAAAATGTATTTTAAAACAAGAGCAATGTATCTTATTTACACATACTGATTTCTTAACACATTTATTGTAGTGTTGATACAAACTACTGTTAGTATTATTGCTGTGGAGCTCTGCTATACACTTATTAGACACACCAATAATTTGGAGTCCCTAAAAAAAAGGGACATTAGGATAGAAAAGAGGGACAGAGGGGTTTGGGCCCAAAACAGGGACTGACCCTTTCTTAAATAGGGACAATTGGGAGGTATGGTTACTATAGGACATCTGAGAAATGGGCAACTCCCATCTCACCCAGCCAGCCAAAGTCATTGTGTGTACCTTGGAGGTTTGTCTGTTGCGAGTTGCAGACAAAATTAATGAGGGTGATTATCATCAAACACTATGGCAAAAAGGCCACATTTCCAGAAATCAGTAGCCAGATTGAGTTTTTGCAGCCACTTGCTTTGTCCTCACATAAGCGTACATTCCTTTGTTACCTTTCTTTGCTATATCAGGTATACGGTGGCATATGTCTCATCACAGCAGGTTAGTCTAGTATAAACAGCACATGTCTCCTGTTCTCATGGAAACACAAACAAAAGAACCTTTGGCCCTGATTGTCCCTAACACTGCATGGTGACATAGTGTCAAACATTCCTGACCCAGGACCCGTAATCGGGATTGTACCTGCAGGCTGGCTTGTTCAACAGTTGACCTCTTAGAGCACAATAAAAGCAATGATGGAATAATACAACATTAATAATGAGCTACTTTAGATGTTTATTTAAGGAGCTGTCTTGTGATTCTCTAGGCAGTCTCTGGGATTAGAAAATGAAATATCACCCGCTGTATAAATGCTAAATGGACAGGTGCCTGCCTTATATTGACCTTACCTGCAGAGGATGCCAGCTGCAACTTCTGTGTACCTGTCACTGTGTCAGTACAAAGAGCAGCTCCATTCTATGAGTGCTTTTTTTATTTTATTAATTTTTTTTTTTTTACTGGGCCTTAAAATCCACCACCCATGATATATGAGGACAATTATTTTTTTAAAGAGATACTCCAGGCAGTAGTAATCCCCTCATATTTCTGAATAGATTTGCAATCTAATTTAGTTTAAAGATGTACGTTAAAAAAACATTCTCGCCATTGACAGTGTTGCTTTTCCTGTAAATCCCCAGGGATCGTAGCGGCTGGCATTGAGCTCTGCCAAATCTATGCCAAAACTGGCAATCCGAACTTATGTTGTTTTCATGTAGAACAAATAATATATAATACCTCCAAACATTGGGAGCTATGTAATAGGGATGGGTGCGTATGCCGTCTAGAGGACCTGCATATCGGAGCTGAAAACTCACTTCAGGGTTAAACCGATCTATCCAAGGAGCCTTTTAATTTGCAGTCATCTTTATTCATGATGCAGCACTAACAAAACCTGTTGGTTCTCCA
Source organism: Pelobates cultripes (assembly GCA_933207985.1). Taxonomy (NCBI): domain Eukaryota; kingdom Metazoa; phylum Chordata; class Amphibia; order Anura; family Pelobatidae; genus Pelobates; species Pelobates cultripes. The sequence goes on from OW240923.1 coordinate 79,060,570, forward strand.
CGCCTATTAAAAAGAAAAGATCATAGGCTCTTCACAGATGAGTGTGTGATCTAGCAAAGATTGCAAGTTTGTTAGGGCCTTGTAAAATATGCATGGGCTTAACCTCTCCATCCGCTGAGCACAGAATTAACCAGTCCTTCTGACACATGCAGAACGACTTAACTAGAGGCTGGGAGATAGTGATATGCTTGTTAATTTCTTCTGTTCGCCACTGGGTCAGTAAGGTCTCTGCCTTCCATGCTCATGGAGTGTGGTCTATACCTAGACCCCGGCAAAGTTTCTGGGAACAAGGCACGCAAGATTTCAGCACCACGTCAAACGTGAGCCAGCAACGTGTGTGTGTGTCTTTGTTTATTATCCTGTATTAACACTGTATGTTTGTGTCGGTATGTGTCCATGTGTGTGTGCATGTTCAGTGTAAATATGTTTTTATGCCAGTGATTGTATATCTGTGTGTGCAAGTTGGGTGTCAATAACTGTTTTTGCCAGTGCTTGTATGTCTGTGTGTGCAGGTTAAATGTCAAAACATGTTTATATCAGTGATTGTGTGTGTGTGTGTAAGTTCAGTGTCAATACATGTTTATGTCAGTGATTGTGTGTGTGTGTGTGTGTAAGTTCCGTGTCAATACATGTTTATGTCAGTTCCCTGCGTCAGGTGCCTACTGCAGGTTATTTTCAGTCACCAGTGAAGGCTAATAGAGCTGCATGCAATTCACAAACTGTGCAGTGAGGAACTTGGCTTTAAACAGACTCCCCTTACATAGGAAGTCAATTTCAAGCTGTCAGCAGCATTTTTGTTACATAATTATAACACTGTGCTATGTCAAAGAGTAAACAGTATAGCGATATGAATGTAAGACATTGTAGTAGCAGGTGTGTCTTACACCTTTCTTGGTAAAGGATACGATTAAAATAAAGCATTAACCTAAATGCTAAATTTTTGTAATAATTCAGTTTTTTCTGTCCAAACTAGGGAAGGGTAAACTATAGTGTAACATACGCACTCCACCCAAAAATACATGTTTTTTCCTTTTTCAAGCGATTCTATAAATATTTATTTTTTAACAAGCCGAAAAAATGAAATTTTCTATATTGAACTCAGCAATTTCAATCTTGTTTTTATAGAATGTTAATAGATGGCAGGAGGTTCTGCACCGCATTCTCCTTTGCATGAGCACCCTCCTCCCCCACTTCTCTAAGATTATTGTTCTCTGTATTTTTTGTTTTGTTTGTATTTTACTAATTTTCTGAAAATTTGCCTTCAATTATGAATAAAAAAACAAGTAATATTCAAAGAGAATTGGCCTGTTTTGGGTGCATCTTCAGACTCACCCTTGCTGCACAGATGAGGACATGCATAATTTTAGTGTCTCGAACTAGCTCAGTATATTGATATGCCCAGTGCTTGAACAAGCTTTTCTGCTACCTGCATGGTCAAGTTCTGCCAATTTGATTTATATTTTAACATTTTCTTTTGTATATTCATGTATATAATAGTACAATAATCATACATTTCACAAATGTGAAAACAGATAATAATTACACAACCAAAGCACAACATTTTGAATACTGCACATTTTAAATGCTTTCCTGAACTATGCGGTTTTCACAGCTTAGTGTTTTTAAGGGAACTTTTGATCACCATAATGGAGTATGTGGCCTCAATGTTATATGAGGACATGATTACAAAACTCTGAAGCCAGGGGAGAGTGGACAAAACAGAGCAGAATCAACAAGATTAAAGGGTTAAAGGCTTTAAGCTTGTACTATTCTAGAATGTAAACTATTTTGTTGAATAAATGATGATTTTAACGTGTTTGATGGAGTACGCAATTTAAAGGGACACTATAGGCACCCAGACCACTTTAGCTCATTTATGTGGTCCCAGGTCCCTTAACCCTGCAAAGGTAATTATTGCAGTTTTTAAGAAACTGCAATAATTAGCATTATTTTCTTCTTTAGTGGCTGTCTACCAGGCTGTCTACAGTGCTGTCTAACAGCCAGGGACTTCCGGGCTGTTAGGCGTCTTGACCCTGGACATCCTCACGCTATGCATGGGGATATCCAGTGTCAACCAAAAACCCCATAGGAAAGCACTGTATAATGCTTTCCTATAGGGAAATCCTAATGTAAAAGCGGCCATTGCCGCACATGTGCATTAGGTCTCCCCCGCTGGCTGACGTCGGCAGGGGATGAGCGAAAGCAGACCCGAGCTAGCGCCAAGGACAATGACGCTGGACTGAGGTAAGTGACAGAAGGGGCTTTTAAAGGGACACTATAATCACCTGAACAACTTTAGCTTAATGAAGCAGTTTTGGTGTATAGAACATGCCCCTGCAGCCTCACTGCTCAATCCTCTACCATTTAGGAGTTAAATCCCTTTGTTTATTAACCTTAGTCACACCTCCCTGAATGTGACTTGCACAGCCATCCATAAACACTTCCTGTAAAGAGAGCCATATTTAAGCTTTCTTTATTGCAAGTTCTGTTTAATTCAGATTTTCTTATCCCCTGCTATGTTAATAGCTTGCTAGACCCTGCAAGAGGAGCCTCCTGTATGTGATTAAAGTTCAATTTAGAGATTGAGATACAATTATTTAAGGTAAATTACATCTGTTTGAAAGTGAAACCAGTTTGTTTTTTTTCTTGCAGGCTCTGTCAATCATAGCCAGGGGAGGTGTGGCAAGGGCTGCATAAACAGAAACAAAGTGATTTAACTCCTAAATGACAGTGAATTGAGCAGTGAAATTGCAGGGGAATGATCTATACACTAAAACTGCTTTATTTAGCTAAAGTAATTTGGGTGACTATAGTGTTCCTTCTGTACCGTGGGGAGGTAGACATCGAACACGAGAGGGGGGAGATATAGTGCCAGGAAAACAACTTTGTTTTCCTGTCACTTTAGTTACCATTTAAGTCTTGAATGCAGGACATGACAATGTATTGTAAAAAAAAAAAGAAGAAAAAAAAAGAAAAGTTATGTTAATTCCTGCTAGTGAAGATTAACCAGTATTTCACTAGTGAACAAAATGAAAGAGTTTGCTGCTCCCACCCACTGTAAGGAGGGGTAGAGATATGGGAGGACATTTCATTGAACTTTGATTCTTCAAACACAGCAGTAAACATCTCATTAAAGATACAGTCCCTTTCCAAACAGATGCTGCTGCCTATATTCATTCTAGTTATATCATTATTATGGTTTCATTTTAAGAGAATATTTATATACATTTGTGTCCCTTTTATAGGCTATTAAGAACAAATGCTGCATTTCTAAATAGGGTGTTTTAATATTTGCAAAGGAAACAATGCACATATTGTATATTTCTTTAGAATTACAATTATAGACCACACACTAATTAAATGATTATGATTACATTTGACAATAAAGTGATTCTATTTTAGGTTTGGGTCTGTGTGTGCAGACACTGCATCATGTTCTACAGGATTGAACTTTTTGTCCAGAGTCAGGATAGTACTTAATGCAGTAGCGTAGTTTAGTACAAAAATGCAGTTACTTTTTGTAAGTAGTCTGTAAAGTGACAACCTCCATTCATTTTGATCATCCACGTTTTGCCTAATTTTATAGGTACTTGGCGGTAGAGGCCTGGCAAATTTGAGCTGAGGGCAAGTATAAACAATCTGCACTTGTCCCACCTCCCTTAGTTTTTTAGCTCTGTGTTCCACCACTGCATAGCCAACAACGATGGCTGAATGTCATGAACACTGTGTCCTCCTACAGAGATAACATAAATACTCATTATAATCTGGTCAACCCCAGGTTCTAGAACACATAGTGGAATAGAAAAGGAGCTGCAAAAACACTGCCTGCTGCCTCTATTCTGCAATACCCTGTCATCCAAATGCATCTTCTACTTTTTAAAGGGAAATGCATCACTTTGAGACCATTGCCTCACAATGCAGGCTGAGGGACACTGATCTAACCAATCAATGTCCAATCCCTAGGAATGCCTGACAGATTTATATATCTGCACTTGGAAGATCACTTCACCTTGACACCCTGGCAGGGGACAAAGAGAGGAGTCTGACCAGTGTGATCATGCAGAGCAGGCTCCATTGTTGGGTTTCTCTCTCCTGCTCCTGCACAATAATGCCCTGTTTCTGTCATTAGAGGACAGATCTGAAACGGAGATGGGTGTGTAAGAGGGAGGGAGGATAAGGATGAAGAAGCTACCCAAGCTGAGGAGCGTGCCCACTAATGCAATCAGACCGAGTTTATAAACGTTTATTACATACTTTTCAGAATTTGTTGTGCTTTATTTTAGTTTGTATATTTATTTTAAAGTGTTTGCTTACTGGTTTAAAAAAAATAATTGTCAAGCTTTAATCTGCAATAGAATGTTGTGAGGTTGCAGGTTACAACTCTTTTTATGCTAGTGGCTCAGGGGCCAATTATTCCAATGCCCACTTGCCACCCCTCCTATGATGCTTGGTTGCACAGGTGAGCAGACACCAATTTGTGATGCGAACATGTAAAATGGAAAACACAAATTTTCAGAGCATAGCAAGCATGTGCTAAATATGTGACCTACTGTATACAGTCAGTGACACTGTCACGGTCCCCGGATCACCGCGAGGTGCGGTTGCTCTGATGGACTGAGCTTACCTGCTCAGCGGCGAGTCGGGAGCCGCTCCGCCAGGTTCTCCTGGCCGCCTGCCCAGATTTAAGATGGTGCCGACCATGCCGTCACAGCCATAAATATCACAGTCAAAGGTGGGATATTTAAATCCCTGAAGTTCCCTCGTTCTTTGCCCTGTCGTGGTTTCTGTTCCTGGTTCCCGAGAGTGAATTTTCTAGTCCTGTTTTTGATATTTCCGGTATTTTGACCATTCCTGACTATTCTGATTTCTGGTTTCCCTGACTTGGCATGTTAAACGGTATTGTATATTTCTGGCTTCCTTGACCATTTTCTGTCTTTAACGTATTAGTCCAGCCATTCTAAGGACCGGTTTACGTTCTATCATTTTCCGTCTGTCTATGTAGATGTTACATAGTTCTGCATGCTGGACCTCTCTAGCAGTCGTGACACACAGGTTACATACCAAGGTGCATACGTAGAAAACATAGCTATAACAAAGTTTTGCATCGAGTGGAAAGTCCAAGACACATATCTTTGTTCTGTAAAGTCTAATCAGTAGTCCAGATTATAAATTCTTTATCTCATATTAAAGGTGTGATCTTAACCGAGTTCTGCCTTGGTTGGCAAAGTGTAAAAGACCTTTGGCATTAGATTTATTAAGCAAATAGCATTTTAAAGAGCGAATAATAGGATTTTTTGCAGATACATTACCGTATCTGAATATTTGGTGCAGGTTTGAAATAATGGGGTGGGGGTGTACGTTATCTTTGATGGTCAGAAATGACCCCCTTGCTTCAGGTAAAAAGCTAAATATTGCATCATTCTGAACGTATTAGAAAATAACTACATAAGAGAATGTTGAACCTCACCATACTGATTTGCACAAAGTACATGCAATCCCTACCATCTCTGCTGGAAGGCTGATACAGATTACATTTTAAAAATGTTTGTTGTCAGTGATGTAATTATAAGTACCGTGAGGCTGGCAAGTCTTTAATTTTTCTAAAACCTAAAATATTGGCGATGGAATAGGGAAAGAAAATACCTAAATAATACACAGACATAGCCCAGCTCATCAAGAGTTAAAAATTTAGAGTAACTGTGGTATGTGTTATTATTTGGTAATGGTAATGCATATCTCCTAAGGAGGAGAACACATGGAACAATTGTGCAATATAAAGTATAATAGACAAAATAAAGTTCAGGTCATACAAAAAAAGTATAAATATAGACAATACCAATATGTTAATCTGAAAAAGCAGGTCGAACCAGCAATGCAGGAACAGTCCAGTATTAGAGTAATAGTTGTTTATTAAGACCGTCTTCCGCAATACATTTGGGATACTAACTCTGGACTGTTTCCAGACTCTCTAGTTCTTCCTGTTTTGCCAGATTAAAGCGGAACTTTTACTTGTATGTTTTCACAGTAACAGTTTCATTGAAAATAAACACAGGTTTGCAAGATTGCTAACAATTTAAACCCTTGTATAATAATTGAAAACTTTTCTGCCGTGCTTTAGCTTCATGGCTTAATAGAGCCTCTATTTGAAGGGGCAATTTGGTCACTAATCCTTTATCCTATTACCTTCTGATGAGGCAGCCTGTGCTTAAAGGGACACTCTGGTTACCAATACTACTGTATTTTTTGTATAAAACAAATACATGTTTTGCAGAATGCTGCACCATAAGCCGGCCTCTTTAGCCACACCCACTCACTTCAGAACAAGACTTCCTGATCAAAAAGGAATGCACACTACTCAGCCACTGATGCTGATCTGAACAACAAATCAACCTGCAATGGAAGGAGAGAACACCATTGAAGGCATATAGTAAAGAGGATGCAAAAAAATACAGAATATTAATGAGGCCAAAATCTCTCAAAATGATATAACATTGTATTGGTGCATGGAGTGTCCCTTTACAGTTCTAAACATGTAGGGGCAAACATTATGTACAAGTAGTGGCAAAAAATCACACACATGAATCATGGGTCAGGATCAAATAGAGGGTCCAGGACTCTTCTACCACACAAAATATCTTTTAAAAAAATGTTGACACTGCATTCACTGTTTACTTTACCTTTTTGATGAATATCCTTTTTTTTTGTTTGGCTTTCTGGGTTGGGTTCAGTTTAAAAAAATGTAATATGTTCCCTTGAATTTCTTTTTATTCTGTAGATTTGCTTAGACACACCGACCTAAAACCTGTACTTCTAGATTTTCTGTACTTAAAATAGCAATAGACACTGATATTTGTTCTATCTTGTGATGGCCTTTTTGCTGATGGTTCCATTAACCCTTTAATGGCCAATGACTCTTCCAAAATGAAATGTTCTAATTATTTAGCCTTAGCGCAGCTATGTATTGCTTAATATGTTGGACATTCTACCCCAAAGACCAAATTATGGTGAAGGCATGTAATGTAATTGGTTATCGGTTATCAGTCCTGAAAATATGGTGCACAAATGATTCTCTTCCTAAGGGAATGTAGCTAATATATATATATATATATATATATATTATTTTATTATTATTATTATTATTATTTTTATTTTTTTATTTTTTAATTTGCAAGTTTAAAAAGGGAGATCAAGTGGGATCAACGTTTCAGTCCTTTTCAGGACTTTCATCAGAAATATATATATATATATATAAATCCAGACATACATATGTTGACTGTGCTGTATGGATGTATGGATTAGTCTGGTCACTAATTCAATTGATTTTTAGTGTCTTCTACCAGTAAGGAATTTAAGCAAATACATCAAAACAATGTTTAAAGGAATACTCTAAACAACAACACAACTATAGCTTAATGAAGCAGTTTTGGTATCTAGATTTTGTCTCTGCAGCCTCACTGCTCACTTCTCTGACACTTGGGCCTTAAATTATTTTTGTTGCTCTCCGAGTAGCCCTAGCCACACCTCCCTTGGCTGTGATTCTGCCTACATGAAAAAAATTGTATCCTTTTCAATTAGATCTTACAGCACAGTGTGTTTAGTTTAGAAATTCTCATTTCCTGCTCTGTTAATTTAACTTGAATCAAACACAGGCAGTTCCAACAAGCAATTAACAGTGTAAGAGATACTTGTATATTAAATATACTGTGTGTGCATCAAAGGAAATTTAAAAATTAGGTCTATGTTAACAGTAAGTGTGTAGTGAGACTGTGTGAGTCATGTGCAGCGGAGGTGCTGCTAGGGAGGCGCAAACAAAATGTTTTAACACCTAAATGGAAGAGAGCAGAGCATGGTATGACCTATACAACAAAAACACTCCATTAGTTATGTTGCTGCTTAGATTGTCCCTTTAAAAGATAGAACTTGTTATAGGTAGACAAAGACAAGGGTAAACACATGTTTGTACAATTCAATAGCCATACTGAGGAAATGTCTTTAAGAGATTTTTAACCAAAACATAAAAAGGTATTCATCTGTTGCACAATTTTTAGGACCTAAAGATCTCAAGTTCTAGACCAGGGGTTCTCAACCCAGACCTCAAGAACCCCTTACCTGTTCATGATTTAGGGATTACCCTATTGTGTCTAAAGTGTTTTTTCTTTCTTCGTCTTTGAAAAGCACAGTAGACACAACTGGGTAATCCCTAAATCCTGGACTGCTAGGGGGTTCTTCATGACTGGGTTGGGAACAACTGTTCTAGACTAACAGGTCTATGTACTAAAACAGAAATTGTATGGAATAGACCAGGGAAGTTCAAAATTCTGTTTAACCTGTTTTGGTAACAATTACAAAAATAAATAACAAAGTTCTATTTTTTTCTATTTGCAGGTTACATTTTATATATTATGTGTTTTTTGGCCCTGCAATTATTTCTGTATTTAGTACTTGTCAGCGCATTTATAAGGATAAAATGTACTAAGGACAAATAGCACGTCCTGCTGATGGCAACCCTTGGATATTTCTGAAGGGATAAGAGCATGCGTGTATTTGTTTAGCTGTGTTGTATCAGTGAAGGAAAAACAATTTCATTCTTAACAAAAAAAAGGGTTTTATAAGTCTAAGTAGGTGAAATTCCATTCTTAAACCAGACTTTTCAATACCCTACTGTTTGTGTAGGTCGGCAGTACAGGTTTGTGTCCTGTTGTTATGAGATGAGAGGGGATAAATATATCAAGTATCTGTCTTGTGGTTGAGCAGAAGGTGTAAATCATGCACTCTTTGTATTGGGTGTATGTGAGAAGGCTTTGTCTTCTACATTTTCGAGAAGGTGAAAACGATGCAGTCTGCTTGAATATATGAGAAACGTGCTCTGGATAAAGGGAAAAAAAATATCTGAGTATTAAGAGACTATCCTGTATATTAGCAAGTAGTTAGATGGTTTTTTTTTATATCACCTAATCTGCTCTTTTTTTTTCAATGAGCGGATCATGTTTTCAAATTCTATAATGCACAATTAATGACATCCGTGAAGAATACAATTTACTATAAGGCCACCCTAGTCAAACATACTAGGCCCAGGCGTTAGACAGGGGCCCCAGAACCATGAATTTGCTTGACCCCATTAACCATCCCTAAATGAAGAATGAAAGGTGGGGCCCAAACTGGTAACTGTCTAGGCCCCATGGGTTCTTAATCCTTTTCTGAATCCATTCCTCAAAATGTACATTATCATCGCCACTAAGCAAATAGGTCTTTGGTCTAATTAGGAGGAGTTATATATATGACTAGTGGAATTTATGCTCCTGTATGCAACTTCTAAAATTTTAAAGGAGCACTATAGGGTCAGGAAAACTAACATGTATTCCTAACCCTGAAGTGTTAAACCTACCATCTACCCCCCTGGCCCTCTCCTGCCTACCTAAATATAGTAAAATATTACTTGTATACAAGTCTGCAGCTCCTGGCTCTGACCCTGTCTGTCTCAGACCTGCCCCTGCCTGCTGAGCCAATCACAATGCTTCCCCATAGGATTGGCTGAGACTGTCAAGGAGGCAGATCAGGGGCAGAGCCAGCACAATTCAAACACAGCCCTGACCAATCAGCATTTCCTCTTAGAGATGAATTGAATCAATGCATCTCTATGAGGAAAGTTCAGGTTCTCCATGCAGAGGGTGGAGACACTGAATGTTGTGATGCACATTAGTGACTTCCCCAGGAAGTACCTCTAGCAGCCATATGAGGAGTGGTGAGTGGAGTTATCACTAGGCTGTTATGTAAACACTGCGTTTTCTCTGAAAAGATAGTGTTTACAGCAAAAAGCCTGCAGAGAACGATTCTACTCACCAGAACAAATGCATTAAGCTGTATTGTTCTGGTGACTATAGTGTCCCTTTAATTCAGCTCTCTTGTTAGTTTTAATTCATAGTGGAAACTGCAAATTGCAACTGCTGGCCAGGTAGGTAACTCCCACTAATATTGGGCATACCAGGAAATGTACACTTGGTGTATGTTTAAAGGAACACTATAGGATCAGGATCACAAACCTATATTACTGACCCTATAGTGTTAAACTAACTATTAGCCCTCCAGGTCCTTCATTCCCCCTTAAATATAGTAATAGCTCACCTTATTTTCTGCTTTGTGCGCGTCTGCTGCAGCTGGCTCTGCCCACGTTACGCCCCGTTGGCTGACTTCATCAGAATGGAGGATCTGAGCCAATCACACATTTTTCCCATAGGGAAGCATTGGATTGGCTGAGATTGTCAATTCTGATGATCTCAGCCAAGGAGGCGGGCTGGTGGCGGAGCCAAACTCCACCAATGGCTAATCAGCATCTCCTCATAGAGATGCATTGAATCAGTGCATCTCTGTGCAGTAAGTTCAACGTCTCCATGAAAAGCGTGGAGACGCTGAACGTCAATGCTGGACACTGTGCAGCACTGCCCCAGGAAGCACCTATGGTAGCCAACTGAGGAATGGCCAGTGGAGGAATCCCTAGGCTGTAATGTAAACACTGCATTTTCTCTGTAAAGACACTGTTTACAAATACTAGGACAAATACATTAAGCTGTAGTTGTTCTGGTGACTATAGTTTATCTTTAAAGGAACCTAACAACTAACATTAACCCTGAAAAATATCTCTGAAGTCTACAGAATGCTTTGATGACAGACAATGTTTTCTCCTAATACACAGTTTGCTGTTATTTATCATCCTCTTATTCAGAGTTAGAAAGATATTGGTCCTGTGTTGTGGCAGGAAGTGTTGTTTTTGTTATGATTATTATCACTGTAATTATCTGCTCTGCGCCAGTATATTTTTTAATTTTGTACAATGGATAATGAAAACATTTCACTAACTATAGCAAAACAAGTTTGACACTTAGGAACAAGTTGCGGTAAGGCTCGAACAATCTTACAGTCTAAAGGAAGAGGGCATAAACACAAGGCCGGTGTAGAAATACATTGTACCCAGAGGCCAGGCTATTCGCAAGGTGTGCTAACAATATGTACTATTAATATATAGCATAGGTTGACACATGCTTCTTTGTGTTTACATTTTTAAAAGGAGACTGGGTCCGTAATCGCTTGGTTGCAGGAGCTAAAGGTTATTGATTATGTCTGTTAAGCAAAGAAGATAAACGTTCGCTGGTCTGCATTCTGACTTTATTTGTGTTTTATGAAGTATGTGACACAGCTGAGGGGAATTGTTGTTCCTGTCTGTGTATTACTGCAGAATTGGACATTGTTTGGTGTTTCCAACCAGAGACGTATTTCGGTTAGATGTCACCTTGGATAAAGTTGTTTGTTGGCATTCCATGGAATTAATTCTTTGCTTGTCACTCCAGTTCTCCTCACCTCTTCATGTGTCTTCCGTCCATTTCCCATACACCTTCAGTCCTCACATGTGTCTGTCCCTTAAAAAAATGCGATCTTCCTTTATGATGCTAACATACTACATTCACTGCCAGCTTCCACAATGTATAGCTGGAATTTTCAGCTCTCTAGTTAAACCTAACTTCTGTGTACCATGACACGTACATTTTAAATATGCTACAAAATTTAATGTGTGTTTTATAAAGGTACAGAAATGATATCTCTTGTTTATGTATTACTGCGGAGATAATCAATACATAGTTAAACAGATCTGCACACACCAGTCAAGCCATAAGACTTGCTTTTCCCACAGAAATCTCAAATTTGCAGTGATGTTACTACCCGCAAGGGATTCTGGGTTGGCAAATGCAAATGAGTTCAACAAAGAATCACCTTTTTGTCTCATTATTCCATTTGAAGCACATGGATTCTTTGGCGTTTATATGTTTGCTGTATATAAAAGCTTTGAAACACAACTCGGAAAGAGATGCAAAGCCAGTGAACCACTCATGGATGGCTTTCGTTGTTAATGGCCACCTAGTAAAAAAACATTAAAATCACTGTTTGGTAGATATACCCCCAATGCATACATGCATTAATTTATTGGGGGTATATCTTAAGAGTTTGCAAAGGTTGCAGTTCCTATGAACTGCAGCCTTTGTAAGCCCTTCACTTTTTTCTTGGCAGCGACTTTCAGTCTCTTCACAGGGAAATAACCAATCAGAGGCTACTCATTGAGCAAGCTGAAGAGCTTTTGGAGTGGGGAGCGGTCCTTTAATGCAACTCATCAGCATGAGGTTGGCTACTAGCGTGAGTTTACAATGTATTGGCTATCCACTGACTTCAGGTGAAAGGATTTTCATTCACTTCCCCCACCATAATTTACTTGTTTATTACTGCTTATGAAGTTGCCTGATTCCTGATTCTTCAAACCTATCATTCCACCTTAAAAACAGTCCGGAATTTCAAGATGTTCCTGATGATATGATAACATCAGCACAGTTAAATAATGGCCTTGTGAGTTTCATGAGATCTGTGGACTGATATGGGTATCCTTAATGTATTTTTTGTTTGTGGCTCCTCATTGTTCATTCGTGTCAATCTAGATCAAGTATTGTTTTAATAATCGTTAGACTTTTCAAGTAACTTTTTTTCCCATAAAATCTGTGAGGTTATCACTTGCTAAATCAGATCTGGTCTTTACAGAGAGAATTTGTCAAATAGTTGTGGCATAAACCTGAATTTCCGTTCCTAAAGATTTTTAGTTGCATGTATTTTAGCCAAATCTTAATGTGTTTCTCCGAACTCCATGACCACTTCAGCTTTTAGAATTGTCATGGAACAAGCATTCAGTATGTGCAGCATCTCCGCTTGAAGCTCTGCACATATAGAATCATGTACACTTTTGTGATAGTCTGGTTGTACCCCCAATACACTTAGCTCGGAAGTTTGTTCCAATGTTGTCAGCATGCACTGCTCATCCCACCACCCAAAATATGGACCGTCCTTTCTAAATAGGGACACTTGGGAGGCATGTGTAGTGGTTATGGTGCTTGGAATGTTCCCAGTTTAGTACTACATATAGATACCTACATATACTTGAAAAATGTATATGTTTTAAAAAGGTGTTGAAACTATTCCAGGGATGTACATGAGGCAAACATCTGGTGTCCATTTATATATAAAGAGAAATTGTTTTTCAATGAGTCACAAGGCTTGTAACTTCTTCAAGTGACAATCAAACTGCATATTTATAGACGTCAGCTGTGCTGTACTCGTAACTCTTTGCGTGCATAAGGAGTGAATAATTCTTTAAAGTGCTTTAAAGTGCTTATGTTCATTATTCATTAACAAGAAACAAACTCCTCACAGTTATGGTGGTCAGCTTATAACATTTCTATGTAAGACAGGTTATGGTTGTAGTTATGGGTGGTACCATTTATAACTGAAATCAAGCGGGAGACAATTACATCCGTACTAGCAGGCTCGGGTAATGTATAATTCCATTGTTGATTGTCGTGTGACCATTTCCTCTAGCTAAGGTTGGGAATAGAAACTAGTGGCGTCACTAGAGTTGGTGTCACCCGGTGTAGTAACTCATGGTGTCACCCGACCCTATGGACCTCCCATGGGAACAGACCATATGGAATCTTTAGTAAAGATTTTGGTACTAATGTTACTCACAGAGGTGCAATTAGGAAAAGCTCGGCTCCGATGCAAAATAAAAAAAAGAGCCCCCATTATTTCCCCACCACCACCACTCCTCCCTAAACAATAGACTAGAGTGGTATGTGTATAGTTGACATGTGTCTTAGTGTAATTGTAGTGATTGGTTGAGTGTGATATGTATGTGTGGAGCTGGCGGAGTGTGACTGTATGTATATGTGAGGTGGGCTGAATGTGATTTTGTGGAGGGATGGCTCAGTGTGATTGAATGTGAAATTGTGTGTCTATTATTTATAACACTGATATTGAATTATAATTATAAAACACTCCCGTACCTACTGCCCACTAATAGGTTGTTAAAATAAACAAAAGAGGCAGATTTGCAACAGACTACCCTCAATCAGCCCAACCACTTTGACGTACTGTGAGAAGTCTGGTAATGGGACTCAAACTTCGACTGTATGCTTTCTCACCTCTGCTTAAAGGAACACTTCAAGCACTATAACCTTTACATCTTGCTGGTGGCTATAAAGCCAGAGGATCCCTGGCAACCCGCAGTGTAAGAGGAGTCAAATTGTTTTTGAATGCTCTAACTTCTTACCTGAAGTCTGCCGGCACTGCTCCCCACCTCCACTACCAATGGCGGAGAGCTGTGTCATAAGGTCCTAAGCAGGAAATTCAGTTTCTGAGCTAATCCCTGCTGTGCATCAGGTGATGCTCTCAGTCAATGAACTAAGCCCTGCAGTGCGTCAGGTGACGCTGTCAGTCAATGAGCTAAGCCCTGCAGTGCATCAGGTGACGCTCTCAGTCAATGAGCTAAACCCTGCAGTGCATCAGGTGATGCTCTCAGTCAATGAGCTAAGCCCTGCAGTGCATCAGATGATGCTCTCAGTTAATGAGCTAAGCCCTGCAGTGCATCAGGTGACGCCGTAAGTCAATGAGCTAAGCCCTGCAGTGCATCAGGTGACGCTTTCAGTCAATGAGCTAAACCCTGCAGTGCATCAGGTGATGCTCTCAGTCAATGAGCTAAGCCCTGCAGTGCATCAGATGATGCTCTCAGTTAATGAGCTAAGCCCTGCAGTGCATCAGGTGACGCCGTAAGTCAATGAGCTAAGCCCTGCAGTGCATCAGGTGACGCTTTCAGTCAATGAGCTAAGCCCTGCAGTGCATCAGGTGACGCCATCAGTCAATGAGCTAAACCCTGCAGTGCATCAGGTGATGCTCTCAGTCAATGAGCTAAGCCCTGCAGTGCATCAGGTGACGCTTTCAGTCAATGAGCTAATCCCTGCAGTGCATCAGGTGACGCCGTCAGTCAATGAGCTAAGCCCTGCAGTGCATCAGGTGATGCTCTCAGTCAATGAGCTAAGCCCTGCACTGTGAGCAGTAGTGGTTATGGAAAAGTTGTTTAGTTTATTCTTAGAGTAAACTTGTGGTAGGTTTACTCTAATATAAATCTCCCCAAGGACACGTAATATATAATTTATTATAGAGATAAATTATGTCTTCACTGTATAATTTTGATATTTAAAGTCACTTCCCTTCCAGTCCAGCTCTGAACTTTCCTCAGCTTCTTGGTGTTACACTACACTTCCAGTCCACCTGGGCTATGCCCATATTGTGATTTAATTTGCTTTACGTGGTCCAGCACTCAGTCTGCAGCTCGTCCCCATCACTTTTCTTTCCTACAAGAACAAGTGTCGGCCTCTGGGATATGATATTACGCCTTCAGCTTTATGCATCGTGAGGAGCAGCTACTGATCCATCAGCTTCCCCATAGCTGGCAGCCTACAGCGGACCCAGCTAGCCCTAGGCTTCAACAGCCAACTGTGGGCCAATACAGCCAATACAGCCTTGATGGTCTTGGGTTTCATCCCTCTCATGGGGTTACCCGGCACAGTCTGCTCCCCCTAGTGATGCCTGTGATAGCAATGTAAATACTTTAATGCGTATTTTAGAAAGACTTTGCCTTAAAGGGTTACTCCAAGCATAATAACGGATTGGCCTATTACCTGGTTTTCCACCTGGTTTAGAGGCTCCTTGCTGGAGTGGTCATACGATCCCAGCTTCTGCAGAATTGCAGAAGCCGATGCTGTCACCATTCATTAATTAAAACATTAGCTGGCCACTCTCAATGAATGACATTCTGTGCAATTAAATTCTGAAATGTGTACAGAATGGACATTAGCCACCTCCTGATCCAGGCTGGCCCATGACACACCAATGATGCTGCTGGAGTTGAAGTTACACCTCCGGCAGCAAAGTGGTTAAACTTGTTATGTTCGGCATTTCATGCTGAAACGCTGCACATACAATTACCAGGCACCATGAGCACTTCAAATTACTGAAATGTTCATGGCTCTTGGAGTTATTCTTTAAGTCTGAGGCTATTGATCACACTTTTAGAACCTTAAATTAATGTAAGGGTTCTCTGGTAACTCGTGATCTCTTTACAAGGGGGACGATGCGTATCTTGACAGGGCAACCATGCATCACAACTTTGTGTTTGACAAGTCAATATTGAACGGTTATTGTAGTCTGGTATATTTTGAGAGTAGTGTATGTTTGCACATTTGTAGAAATTTGGGGGGTTAAGAGTACACCCAATGTGACAATCCGGTACATGCTATGTATTATCATTTGTACTACAACAAATCAAAAAGAGACTGCCACTTCACACACAATTTAGCACAGTGGTATAAGCATACATAATTATTCTTCACCTGCAGGAAGAGACTATTGTAAAATATAATAACTGTTAATGCTGACTGTTAATCTTCATGTGTGGTTTGGTAAAGTGACAAAGGCCAAATGTTTTCTAAACCCATTCCACAGCGATGTTAATAGCGGCCAATCCAGTTTCCTTCACCATATCAATGTGACACAGACAGGAGGGGCGCATAATAATGTCTCACACCCTTGTAGGTATGCACATGGTAGACAGAGACAAAGGAAGCTGTTTCATTGCTGGCATTCCAGGTTGAGCACGAAATGCACAAAAACACACGAGTGACGTCCGCTCAAACATCAAATGCCGTGTTTAATGGATCAGTCATTTTGATAACAATATAGAGACAAACACGTGGATCAGTGCTTGTAATCTGCACTTTTCCAGTTAAAGCTGTGTGCGTATCGCATTATCTCCACATTAGCAGGTATTAGACATGGGGAACCGTCAAAGGCATTGCATTCTTATAGTGTAACTAACTATAAATACTGTGGGTTTGAAACGATTAACACAATATTAATACTGCACCTGAAGCCGTTTAGCTGACATTTGAAATGACGGATAGTCGTCTCTTTTTTTAGAACTTTGTTAACTTTACATACTTTTCCTTTAAGCATCAACCTGTCTGCAAACAATCTATGAGAAGGGATTTAATTACTAAAGAACTAATGGAGAATAGCCTCAAAAAGTGTCTAGACACTGAAGAAATTACCCCAAAATATAACTATTCAAAAAGGTAGAAAGGAAGAAAATAGCTTTTATTAGGTCATATTTTAAAATAAAGTAAAACAAATTTGTTAACTAAACCAGAAAAGAAGACAGATATAACTGAACAGTATCCCAGCTTTGCTCTTTCAGACTACAATTTGAAACTACATTGAATACACTTAATACCACACTGTGTATTGCAGAGTTGCAAAATTTAGGCAAAACTATCCTAGCTGTAACTGTAGCTTATTTTCAATTTTTTACAGTTTACGTGGTTAGTAAATAAAACCCAAAGACTTTGGGTGAGATTAAAGAAGTGCGACAATCGGAAATCAGATGCAGAAGAAGCAAAACAACCGATTACAGATATGCATACACTAATGTGAGCAGCTGATCGAAAAATAGACACAAAGTGGCCTTGCTTAAAGGGACTCTATAGGCACCCAGACCACTTCAGCTCATTGGTGCAGTGTCTCTGTCCTTTCAGAGAAACTGCAATAATTATATCACAGTTCTCAGACAGCCACAAGGGGTGTTTCTGGGAGTTTACTGGACTCTAGGTCGCCTAACTGATGCTGGACGTCAGTAAAATCCCCATAGGAAAGCAGTGATTCAATGCTTTCCTATAGGGAGGGCCTAAGGCGCTCGCAGTGCTTGCCATGCATGTGCATTAGGTCCCCCCTCATCGAATGACGACGGAGAAGGAGCTGTGTTAACCCAGTGCAGAGGGACATCGGCGCTGGAATCAGGTGAGAAAATAGTTGTTGTTTTTTTTACCTTCTATGTTCTGAAAAGGGGGGAGGGAGGGTCAGAGAGCACTTTAGTGTTAGGAATACCTGTTTATATCCCTAATACTATAGAATCCCTTTAACTCAACCACTATTGTGCCAGAATTTTACAGCAATGTATGCTAGATTAAAATGTCTCTGCATATAGAAGTAGCAGTTTTAGGCTTCGTGTGTTAACCTTTGTCTGTTAACCTTCGTGTACATTTAAGTGTATAATAAAAATTGTGCAACTGACATCACAAATCTGTTCACTAACGGAGCACAGACAGGGAACACACTGCATCAGATGACGGTAAACAGAAACATTGTTCCCATATCTCTACCTGTCTATGTTTTTTCTTTATGCTTATTGCCAAGTTCAAATAGCTTATAAAAATGATTGATTTAAAGGGACACCAT
The DNA here is from genome assembly GCA_933207985.1 of Pelobates cultripes. Classification (NCBI taxonomy): domain Eukaryota; kingdom Metazoa; phylum Chordata; class Amphibia; order Anura; family Pelobatidae; genus Pelobates; species Pelobates cultripes. Next base: position 79,078,726 of record OW240923.1, read on the forward strand.
AGGCACCAAAACAACTTTAGCTTAATGAAGCTGTTTTGGTGTATAGATCATGCCCCTGCAGCCTGGCTTGTAGATTCTGTGCCATTTAAGAGTTAAAAAACTTTGCTTATACAGCCCTAGCCACACCTCCTGCATGTGAGTTGCACAGTCTTCCTAAAGACTTATATTCTAGGTTCCATTATTGCACATTCTGTTTCATCTAGAATTTTTTTTAAACTCCTCCTCTGTTAATAGCCTTCTGTGTGTAATTTTAAAGTTAAAGTTACAGATCTCTTTGAGGAGGAGAAATATTTTTTATAGTAAGTTATATCTGATTTAAGATTAAACCATTGTGTTTTCATGCAGGCTGCGTCAGTCACAGCCAGGGTAGGTGTGGCTAGGTAGCTGCATGGACAGAAATAAAGGTAATTTAGTTCCTAAATGGCAGTGAATTATGCAGTGAGACTGCATGGGCATGGTCTGTACACATTTTTTATTTTTATTTTAAGCTATAATTGTTTTGTTGCCTAAGTATCCCTTTAAATAAGAGGAAGGAGCACAGTTAAAGGAAGCATTAGTGCAAATTTCTGTATTTCATTTTTTTTGGACCTGACAAATACATATTTGTTAAGTACAGGGGATAAAAAAGCATAGTATGAAAAATCATTGGAAGTGGAAGTTCCCCTTTAAAAATATCAGCTATTGGCAAATCCTTTGCACCTATGAATTGGCAATGCTGACATAGTACTTTAGGGAGATAGGAATGGCCAAAGGGCAGATACACGAGGATTTCTTTCACATCTCCCCATTGAGCCTTACCAAGACACATCTGCTTCTGACTGGTTCACATGGTCACTTGGACAATAGCCAGGCTGCAATCAGTAACATTTTTCATATTATTCAGTGACACTGGTGAATTGTATTATAATGGGTGGAGGAGAACTGTGATAAAGGGATTAGACCTCCCACTGGGAAGCTGACAAGAAAGATAATCCCATTCACTCTCCGTTAATGAGAGCATTCCATGCACATGCTACATGCAGTAAACCCAGTCATTTTGTTGGTGTGAGGGGGGTGTAATCTGTAAATCACCCTGGGTTCATACCAGGATACAACATACCTATATCTGCTGCTACAGTTTTATTAAATTGAAAAATTTATCAGTTTCCCAGGTTGCAGGCAGAAAACTGACATCTCTATCTCATTATGAATGAGTGGTGGAGGTTATAAAATATATTTAGTTTTAAATATATATATGAAAATATATATATATGTTTAGTCAGAGGTGTACCTTAGTATGTTAAAATTCTAACATCCAGCTGGTCCCACCAGTAAGTTTTAAATGTCTGTGTTTCACCCCGTGCCCACTGATCCCTGTATATGTATCTCATAAACATACTTGCGTGTTTCTCCTAATCCCCTCTTTGAGCCTTGTGTGTTTCTTAACACTTATTACCCTATTGTGTGATTCTTAACCCAAGTTTCCTCTTGTGCATCTCTTAAACCCCCCTTACCTTTTTTTCTGTTTCTTAACCCTCTTATCTTAATTTGTTCCCAAACAAACATACAGAGTGACATGGACTAACTCACGGTCACATACATGCAAACACATGCACAATCACATACACACACAAACACACTGCTGTATCACACTATTATACACACACAGTGACATATATTTCACAGATTCACATAGACCCCCAAAAAAGTCACACAGTCACATAATGTCGCAGGCATACAGTCACACCATCGAATACACACAATCACACACAGTCAGCTGCACAGTCGCACACACGGACTGTCACAATCACTTGCACATAGTGTCACAACACACAACAACATGCACGCCATCACATCCTGTCAAATGCATACAGTAGCAAATACAGACATAGTCAGACACCCACAGTCACATACACACAGAGATGCACAGTCATATGCACACAGTCACATATATAAACTGTCACATACAGCCACATGCACACCCGCATGGACTTGCTACAAAGAACTCTAGAATATATGACCTCCAGAAGAAAGAACAACACACTAGGATTTGAGTTTCTTTTCTTAGTCTTACATATAATCTATTAAATTTAGGTCCCTGGAGTGCTGTTCATTCAAGTGTTAAAACATTGCAGAACATAGTATCAGGCATCAGTGAGACAAATGGTCTTGAGTGCAAAATTTGGGTTTCCTTAACCCCTTAAGACACATGACATGTGTGACATGTCATGATTCCCTTTTATTCCAGAAGTTTGGTCCTTAAAGGGTTAAAGGACCACTATAGACACCCAGACCACTTCAGCTCAATGAAAAGGTCTGGATGCCAGGTCCCCCTAGTTTTAACCCTGCAGGTGAAAACATAGCAGTTTCAGAGAAACTGCTATGTTTAACTGAGGGTTAATCCTGCCTCTAGTGGCTGTCTCCCTGACAGCCGCTAGAGACGCTTCTGCGCTTCTCACTGTGAATATCACAGTGAGAAGATGCTGGACACACATAGGAAAGCATTGAGTAATGCTTTCCTATGGGTGGTTTGAATGCACATTCGGCACTGACGTCAGCAGGAGGAGGAGAGGTCACCAGCGCCGAGGGAGCCTGGCGCTGGAGAAAGGTAAGTGGCTGAAGGGGTTTTAACTCCTTCAGCCCAGCGGGAGGGTGGCCATGAGGGTGGTGGGGACCTGATGACCCTATAGTGCCAGGAAAACAAGTTTGTTTTCCTGGCACTATAGTGGTCCTTAAAATATAGACATGATGAGTTGATACATAATGATGAAGCATTGATAAGATTCATGCTTTATTTCCCATTCATTGCGTGATGTTGTCCATGCATTACAGTATACTAAAACTTAATTACCAGTTTTCGGTTTCTACAGATCATAAACTCCGTAATAAAGGAACACTATATTCACCAAAACAACGTTGGCTTAATGAGGCTGTTTTGGTGCACAGATCATGCCTTTAAAGTCTTACTGCTCAATTCTCTGCCATTTAGGATTTAAATCACATTTTTGGGGTATATTGAATACGTAATCTAAGTGTATGCTAGTAGGAGGAAGAAATCTTAGTGTGTTTGTAATACCACCTTATTTGTTGTTGTGGATTTTAAAATGTTTTACATAATTTATTGGGTGTATATTGGAGGGATATATACATAGATGGCATAAGTGCTCCGTTACTTTTGCACTGTTTCGCACAACATCCCAGTTTTTCCTTTTTTTATGTCCCATTTAACAATTCTTCATTATAGTTTATCAGAGATATTTTAGACAAATTGTTGTAAAGCATATGTCTAATTTTTGTTTATGTTACAAGACCAGACAATTTCATTAAAATCTGACTCCTATTACTTTATTTTTAATAACCTTTCCTGGCACAGGAAGATCACTTGTCCCATGTGGCATAGGGCAGAAAAGCTTACCTTAATTTTTATTTCATAGGGTTGAAAATCATAGCATACTTCTGATGATGTGGAGTGGAAAAGTCCATTTTTGGTATGGCACAGACCTCTGTAACTACTCTAATGCATCGTTGTGTGTCTGAATGTCCGTGAGCCGCAGATCTGTCTAGTTTATATATTATGCATTTTGTCTTAATGCAAATTGTATGCATGTTAACACTTACAGTGAGATAACTTACCTTGTTTAAAGCAACACTATAGGGTCAGGAACACAAACTTGTATTCCTGAACGTATAGTGTTAAAAACACTATCTAGCTCCCCCTCCTAAATATAGTAAAATCTTACCTTTATTTCAGTCTGATAGTGCCTGATAGTCTGCCTCCTTGGCTGACATAATCAGAAGTGATGATCTAAGCTAATCACAGTGCTTTCCTAGGAAAGCATTGGATTGGCTGAGATTGTCAATTCTGATGATCTCAGCCAAGGAGGTGGGCTAAGGCAGAGCCAAACACCGCTACAGCCAATCAGCACCGCCTCATAGAGACACTGAATGATTGCCCGTGGAAGCACCTCTAGTAGCCATCTGAGGAGGCAAATGGAGGTGTCCCTAGGCTGTAATGTAACCACTGCCTTTTTTCTGAAATGAAGTTTTTTACTGCAAAACACCTGCAGGGACTGACTATACTCACCAGAACAACTGCATTAAGCAGTTAGGTTGTTTTGACGCCTATAGTGTCCCTTTAACATGTGTTCTGGCTTATCAAAAATACAGTAAATGAGTAAAGCTAAACCCTACAAACGGAGCTCATCCTTCAGCTTTGGGAACCTGCTAGAAGCAGGATAACTACAATAGTTGTATAAATATATGCGTATATATTCTAGTTATGTATACAAAACTGTTTCCAGTGTTTGATGAGACAGTATTACCTGTCTGATTCTTGGCAGGGCAGCATTAAGAGCCCAGTGGGCCTGGTGCTGACAATTATGAGGGGCCAAAGTACAGAATCTTATCGACCAAAAACACTAAAACAGACATACCTCTCAAGCATTATGTATCTGGTGAAGATGTTGCCGGAGGGAAACTCATAGGATGCAGCTATAAAAAAAACCCCTCAGATTCTCTTAAAATATGCTAATCTCTCTCTAATTTATGCTTTCATCGTTCAAGTAAATCCATACTCCCTAACAGCAGTATCCAGTGAAGCAGTAAGTCAATGGGTGGTGTAAAAGGGTGGGCCAGTGACACGGATCATGTAACCAGAACTTCCGAAAGGCCTGAACATAATCAAAAAGGAGACATGGCTGCCCAAAGAATTGGAAGACTAGTCTAGCATGAATGCATGTCAGGCTGCCTGCCAATCATGCATGCTGGCCAACAGCTTCCTGAGCTTGGCATAAATGCATCTAATGATGCGCTAGCTCTATGCTTTCTAAGGACTGTCCCCTAGTACTCACTGGTCCACTTCTATCCTAACCTTCTTACTAGAAGGAAGAAGCTCCTAGTATACAGTCTGAGATAGAGAAAAGTTGGATGTAGTGAGTGTAGAAGAAAGGGAACATGGCACAGTGTTAGAGAGACCAAAGTCAGCATTACCTTAACTAATTTTATTTCAGCTAGTCCACACAAGTTTTGTTCCTCTACATCCCTCTTAAGTTTCCATACTTAAGCAAGAGTATGTGAAGAGTAGTTAGGGTTGCCACCATTCTTGGAAAAAAATTACAGGCCTTACTAATTTGTATAACTAATTATGTATTTCGTGACATCACATCACATGATGTAAATCACAAGGAGTGACAGAGAAAATTCTGTGAAATCACCCAAAAACTACTTAGTTTGATTCTGTTGTATAGATGGATTGCTCCCAGTGTCCCCATGTCACCCAGTGTCCCCTAATGTATGTGTCCCCATGTCTCCCAGTGTCCCTATGTCACGAAGGGACACTGTGAGACATGGGGACACAGACTATGCATCACAATGTCTCTGTATCCCCATGTCTCCCAGGGGCACTGAGAGACATGGGGACACTGAGAGACATGGGGACACTGGGAGACATGGGGACACTGAGACAATAGGGATACTGGGAGACTAGGGACACTGAGACACTAAGGGCACTGGGAGACATGGACATACAGACACTAGGGACACTGAGAGACATGGGAACACTGAGAAACTAGGGACACTGGGAGACATGGGGACACTGAGACACCAGGGACACTGGCTGGGAGACATGGGGACACTGAGACACTTGTCTCAGTGTCCCCATGTGTGTCTGTTTCCCCATGTCTCAGTGTCCCCATGTGTGTCTGTGTCCCCATGTCCCCTAGTGTCTCAGTGTCCACAAGTGTTTCAGTATCCCCTAGTGTTTCAGTGTCCCCATGTGTGTGTGTGTGTGTATCCTTGTCTCAGTGTTCCCATGTGTGTCTGTGTCCCCATGTCTCCAAGTGTCCCCAAGTGTCTCAGCATCCCCAGAGGTCTCCATGTGTCCCCATGTCTCATAGTGTCCCCAAGTGTCTTAGTGTCCCCATGTCTCCCTGCAGCCTTTACCCCATCCCTCACTTCTCTGAGCTGTAGGCTGTCTCTCCAGGCTGGGAGCTGCTGTCTGGACTCTTTGTGCTGTGTAGCTGCTCCCCCGCGCATCAGTGAGTAGAGCAATGCAGGTATATGTTGTAACTTCCTATCCCTGCCTCTCTCCACACACACAGTGACCCCTACTGGCCGGTAATGGTATTGCAGAGTAATCTCTGTTTATACTGAGAAAAATACCGGCCTATTCCATGGGCCTGGGCCTGGGCCTGGGCCTGGGCCTGGGCCTGGGCCTGGAGCTGCAGCTCCATTAGCCCCTATGTTAATCCGGCCTTGATTCTTGGGCTCAGTAGTATTTGGAGTTAAAGATTAGATAAGTATGTGCATTATGTACCTAACCCTGTCTTAGACGATGGGATTATGTAACCTAGTCTACTTTCAAGTTTTAGAGGCTATAATAACATAATGCTAACACACATTGGCAACTAGTAAAGGTTAATGGCAATAGTCAATGCATCATGGGTCTTCACACTCTGACGTTACACGACAGCTGTCCACTTCTCCTGTACTCTAACTTGCTGAAATACGCATGGCTGATTCGCAATAGTGAGTGGAGCAGTCAACAAACTAGAACAAGGATAGGCAACCCTCAGCATTCCACATGTTGTCGACTGCATCTCCCATAATGCATTTACAGCTATACCTGACAAAGCATTGTCCCCCAGCCCTCACCCAGGCTCGGCGAGAGGAAGTCATTAATATAGAAATTTGGGAACATGCTATTGTCCCCCCAGCCCTCACCCAGTGGGTAGTGGGAATATACCTTCGTCAACACCCCTCAACTATGGGTTTCAGGTGGGAGGATAATAATAACATAAGAGGGATGTCCTTTTTTTCTTCTCAAGTCTTCTTTTCCTCAGTCCCAAAAATTAAAAAAGCAAAATAGTAATCTATTGCTACTATAAATAAAAACAAAACAAACCTGAATTGCAAAAAAAGTGCTGAAAAAAAGAAAAGATGCATCATAAAAAATAATCCTAGTGAGCCCTGCAAGACTGAGACTGAGAGACTGCAGACTGAGCTGGCAATGTGCCAAGGTGCCAAAAGCTGGCAAGTTTGGAGATTTCATTAGTCAGCAGCCACTGGTTGAAATATAATGTCCTGCTTTTGTGGTCCAAGATCCACCCAGCAGTTTCCACTGAGCAGTATAAAGGTCATTGATGGCGTATGAAAATGGCAGGGTTAACAAGCTGACAACACACAACTTGTCTCGCAAGAAATATGACACAGACAGCATGCATGCTTATTAAAAATGTTTTGAAAACAAATAATATGACATGGGTGCATACCTCACAAGCAGTGTGTCTGACCATGGGGCCTTCCTCAGGGTGTTGAAGTAAGTTGTCTATAATAATTAGGCAATATTAGATTAAACCTTTCAGGTATGGGGTTCACTCTGAATATTATATTTTCCGTTCCATTAGGCTTGGGCCTTCTGGCAAAGCCCTGTCCTATATTGAGTACCCTATGAGTCATTTTATATATATATCTATGAATTTCACCAAAGCTGCCTAATGAAGCAGGACCCACAGCAAATTAAGTTGCTTGTAAACTGGTGTCCAGAAAGAACTGAGAATTGTAGAATAGTCTCCTAAAATATGATTCAATGTAATCCAATTATTACATTTGAAATTCACATTGAAGTTCTGACATTTTAGTGAAAATTCTATGCCTTCAGGGTTATATGAGGTGGATATTTTTTTCCATGCAAATAAAATTACAGAATTAGCATTTTGTGCTTTTAATTCAAGCCCCTGTTTATTCCTCTTTGTTTATGTCCAGTACATCTTGCACAAAGGCTACCTACAAAACTACCTACTACTTACAACTTCCACAATGCAGTAGTAATGACAGCTGTAATGAATGCATGTATTTATTTTTCTACAATCTACTATTATTATTGAATTTTGACTAAATATTTACTTAATGGGTTTATTCCCCAGAAATGAAAATGCAAACTTTACACAAAAAAAGTAAGTTGTGACTATTGCTGAATTGGATATATTTTTTAGCTTTTTATGCCTAGATCTTTTAATTTTGTTTTCAAATAGACAAAATAAACCAATAGGCTAAAGAAAATTGACTTTCCATACTCACATAAAAATATTGGCATAGCTGGGGCCCAATTTGGTTCCCATTGCTGTCCTTATGATCTGTAGAAAAAAAATCAAACAGAAGAAAAATTATTGTGTTGTAATACAAACTCAATAGATTTCACACTGAAAATCACCAAATTTTCTGAAACGTTAACATCAGGCATCAAATATTTATTTACAGATTCTGCCCCTGTTTTATATATAACTGAATAAGGATATAACATCCACAGTGGCTCTGCAACAGTCCTCATGCTACTCAATATTCTCCATCTCACTTAAAATGGAGGTAGTCTCATTTATTTAGAATGTGATCTCTGAGCATATTTTTTGTAGATAAAAATCCACAAACCCTGAAAAGTTGGCTGTAGTAGAATCAATACCACCAAGTATCGGTCTCCCTGAAGGACACCGTAATTTTTGTATATTTGGGTTAAACATAAAAAAATGGGAAATACTGGATACAACTTCCAAAATTACTTTTTAATGACCTTTTGCAGTAAATCTTTTAGAGTTTGTTAGACTCCAGAATCCATATATGCCTTCTCAAAATATTAATCATTTGTCATCAGAACTATTCCATTCCAGTTACCAACCTCTTTGATGACTATATTTTCTCTTTTTTCCAAAGATTTGAAGCTTTGTTTTTCCTCCAACGTGAGATTGTGTTTATTCTTTTTCAGAAATTGTACATTTCTAAATTCCTGTTTTACGATATCATTAAAAATGTTCCGGTGAGCACCACAGTTTTGAACTGGATAGAAATTTTATTTTGGTTTGGGGCATTAGATTTTTCATTGTGGACATTTTTTAATCCTTTTTCCAAAACCTGTATTCCTATATCAGTGAATGATATATTGATTAAATTAAAAATTACTTTATTGACAATTTCTTTAGGGATATCTACATTCTTTCTTTAGGCAGAGGGATATCTTGCTGTTCCCACACCTTTCTCCTTGTTTGGAAATAATTGATAATCCTTTTGGGTCTGGCCCTAAAAACGATCAGGGAACTTGTCTCCATAGGAGGACCCCACGTTATCTCCGGCAACCTATGCATTTGCTCTTGAAACATGATTTCATGTAAAGTTAGTGATATAGTTCTTTGTTTGACCCTAGTGTTCCCAAGGAATAAGCAAGACCCAAATCTATGTTATTCATGTAATGAGTTCTTAGGTACATTCATATTTCTATCATTGGATCGATAACATAAGTTCCTCTATTATTTAAATACTTCCCTTTTACTTTTTTTTCTCAACAATTTATTTTTTGTGGAGAAGATATCTGTTGTTTTATCCTCTGTTTATCTTTACTTTTTTTACCCACATTTCTAATTTCGTACACTTCTTTGTTTCCTTTTCTTTAAACTTAACATATTGTTTGTCTAGATTTTCATTCTGTTCTAAATCTTTGAATATCTTCCTTCAACTTGTTTTTATCTGTGTTGAACTATTAAATTCATTACTTGGTAAGAGTTTTATATAATTTCTTTATGAAAACAAAAAACAACCTAGATCATCCAAGCCAAAGTCTTGGATTTCATCAATTCTTTGAGATTAAATCCACTGAATAAGTGTGAACAATCCCCCAAATGTTGGAGATTGTAATTTTTTTGCAGACTGTAGTAGTTCTCTGTTTTGCTGGCAGTCAATCAAGCAATGTCATGGGAAGTTATTTATTTACAGATTAAAAAGTCTGCAACCAAAGAAAAAAATAACAGTAACGTACTTTTCAAACTTTGTTTTTCTTCAAGTGCTCATCAATCCTAAATCCATGAATGTCGCTGTTAGTATGAGTTTCTCCATCCATAAAATCTTGAATTTATGTGAATTCCAAATCAATAACCTTCATGCTTACTATTTGGCAATAGGGGATGTAAACCCTAGTGGTCCAATGAAGGCCATACTTTCCCTAGATAGGATTTCCTTTAGCTATAAAACAAAGTGTTTTATTCACTAAACACTGAATTGTACTGAAATGAAAACTACATTTGGCCAACCTGTGACTATATCAGAATAAAAAGAAATAGCCAAGCTCTAATTATAGCTGTCAGTATGTGTAGTGGTGGAGGCTAAGAGCTGTATGTGGCAACGAGGCTGAG
>OW240923.1:79088976-79288092 GCA_933207985.1 Pelobates cultripes
GGTGCAACTTGTACCAGTGGGGTACATAAACAAGCCTGTCCATAGAGTAGATGTTGAGACATGATACTAAACTGCATGACGTAGTCTTCTGAACCCCTAGATCTTATTTTTCCATAATATACAGTTTGCCATTATGGATCTTCTATACTGTATGATTTTAGTTTTTTAAGGTTAGGGTCAGAGTTCCTTTAATTTTAGGGCAGTATTAGGATATAAAGATAGAATTTGGTGGAGGTAGAATCCCAGTTCTTCAGCTTCACCCTGATAGTGATATAACAGCAGAAGACTTCCTCGTCTCCTGTCTCACAACATCATAGAAGAGGAATGAAATATATATAAATTCATGAAATAGGCTCACTTTAAGAACTTTGAGAGAAACGTGTTGGATTCTATTTATTTTTTGTATATATGTATATATACCGTAAATATGGAACTGTAACGGCCTGGTAGTAAGTACAAGTATCTGGGCACACCTGATGGTTTCTTCTAAAAGGCAGTCTTTATTAGACATGTGCAATTTGTTTCGGTCCGAATGTGAATTTGTACGAATTTCGGGCAATTCGGACATTCGGGTACTTCTGAATGTCCGAATAGATTAATTACCGAAGTGCCGAAGTTCCGAAGCACAGTATTGCCTAAGAACTAATATACTTACCCAGTGGAAGAATGAAGAATGTTACACTGTTTCCAATTTAACGGGATACTATAGTCACCTGAACAACTACAGCTTAATGTATTTGTTCAGGTGAGATCTATAGCTCCCTGCAGGCAATCTTATGTAAACACTGTATTTTCTGAGAAAATAGAGTGTTTACATTCATTGATAGGAATACCTCCAGTGGCCGTCACTCAGACGGCCACCAGAGGGACTTCCTATCATGTAGGGCCCTAAAAAGGCCTTGTACACGTCAGACGTATTAAGATCCGTCTGACGTGTGCAGGAGAGACAAGGCACTGTGTGCGCGCCTTCTCTCTCCTGCCTGTCAGCAGAGTAGAGGGGCGGGCAAAGACCGCGAGCGGAGCTGCCAGTCAGCTCAGCTCGCGCCCTATGAAGTATGTGCGCATGTGCGGCGAAGCCGCGCATGCGCACAAGGGAGCAATGACGCTTCCAAATGGAAGCATCTGATTGCTCGCGCCCGCCTATTTCGGCATTTTGACGAAATAGGGGGCGCTGCTTCACGAGGCTCCCGGCGCTGGAACCAGGTGAGTAAACTACTCTGCCTGGAGAGTCCCTTTAAATAAAAAGTATACAAACATATCCAGGATTCAGCTGTAAGCATTTGCAACACTTACAACAATCAAGTAACATACATTCATATAAAATGTAAGTTACTTAGCCTGTCAATGTAATGACAGGAATGAATAAGTAAATAACTCCCTAATTCCCACGGTATTAGGGAGCTATCTACTAAAAGGCTGAAAGACCTAAATCGGTCTTTCAGTCAAATTTACTAATACTAAGTAATGAGTAAGAGTATGAGTATGAGTAAATTATGCCCCTACTCACTATACCGCGAGTAGGGGCATGTCTATTAAACAGTGAGCAGCCTAAAAAAGGTCCCCCCCCTCCCGAGACCCCACCTGTGCCGTGCGAGTGGAAGCTTCTAACCTGAAGGGGGGACCTATTGCTCCCCCCCCGGCCCCCACCCCTGAATGGCGGGTTGGGGCCCTACAGTAAAATAAGGGGGGGACCTAATGTCCTCCCCTCTGGCCCCCACCTCTGAGCGGTGGGTAGGGGCCCTAAATACTAATAAGGGGGGGCTAATGTCCTCTCCCCTGGTCCCCACCCCTGAGCGGTGGGTGGGGGCCCTAAAAAAAATGTTAACCAACCCCCCAGGTGACTAGGGGACCTCAAACCCCTAGTCACCCCCGTCCCAGAAAAAAACTAACCCCTACCTACCCCCTTCACCCTAAAAATAATGAGGGGGGCCATTAACTAAGTACCTGTAAAAAAAAAAAAAACTTACCATTTGATGTTTTCTTTCTTCTAAAATTCTCTTTTTTCAGCCCCAAAAAAGGCCAAATAAAAAATCCATAATAACACTTTGAAAGAAAGAAAAAAAAAAGAGTGCAAACAAAAATAATCAATGTTTACCCATGGAGGGCTCCGTGCAGACTGAGCTCTGCAGGGCTGGGGAAGGCTTAAAAGGCCTTGCCCCGCCCTGCAATTAGGCTCAGAGCACTCTGATTGGTGGGTTTAAGCCATCCAATCAGAGTGCTCTGACAGGTAAATGAAGAGACTGACAGGTAAGGCTTGGCTTGAAATCCACCAATCAGAGTGCTCTGTGTCATTTTACACAGCGTGGGAAAGCTCTTTGGACTTTTCCCACGCTGTGTAATTTGACTCATAACTCTCTGATTGGTGGATTAAGTAAATTAAGGGGTGGAGGCATTTGTAATTAAAACACTTGGGCATAGTAAAGGGACACTATAGGTACCTTCACCACTTCAGCTTATTGAAGTGTCTCCCAGACAGCTATCGGAGGCGCTTCCTGGCTGCTAATAGACTTTTGGTCCTGTAACTGACACTGCATGTCCTCACGCTCTGCATTAGGACATCCAGCATCAGCTATTTCCTCATAGGAAAGCATTGATTCAATGCTTTCCAATGGGAAGGTCTAATTTGCAGCACATGCGCATTAGCAGCCATTTGTCTCGGGACAGGTACTGGGATCAGGTAAGTAAATAAAGGGTTTTTTAACCCTTTATTTACCACTGTAAAAGGGCATGAGGGAGGGGGGAGGAAGCCAGGGTGCCTTGAATACAGCTTTGTGTTCCTGGCACTATAGTATCCCTTAAGTATTTTATTCCTTAATTGTTTATTTGTAGCACTGCACAAAATTTTTCTTTTACATACCTCTAAACAAGAAACAAGGCAATGAAATAATATTATTAGCAGAATATACAGTGTTTGTCAGTCCGATCGTATTGCTTTGCTGTTTGTGATATGCCTGTTTTCAGCTTATTCCAGAGTTAAGTAGGTCAGTAGAGTGATGCTAATCAAACAGAATAGCGGGTACATTTCATTAATGCTTTGCTGACCTTAGTGTACTTGTGGCAAGGGCTTTTCCAGTTACCTTCTAACTTGCTCAGTAACACTGTTTGTTTTAATCGATATTGTGTAAACACTATACCAGGGGTTGCCAAAAAGTAAAGCCTCACTTGCTGTATGTAGCACTGCAACCCTTGCACTACATAGCCTGTATATTTTCCCACATGCTCATCAAAGAGAAGAGTATGGATAACTATGGTGTTTATGCATGGTCAGTTTGTTTCATTAACTGGAACAAAATAGCTTGACATCTGAACTTCAGTTGCCATGATGCTGCTTTCAAGAAAACTGCTGTTTGATTGGCTGCCTGCATGTAGCCGGTGTGGGTAGCATTTCAGATAATAAAGTAAGGCGGATTCTGTTTATCCTGGGTGCTGTGACACCATGGTAGCAGTTTATAGGTCATGTTGTTACAAGGTTACAAAGTCTCATGCACTATTGGTGTTTCTATGCAAACTGTGAGTTGTGATGAGGATTCGGAGGAATATCTGCTGTGTGTTGTTGTGTATCTGAGCATATCAACTGATAATAAACCACGATTATTTTATTTTTGATGTATATAATATTAGACAAGGCTGTCCCATGTACATAATATACATATTTCATTTGTACTTTTTATTGAAACTTTTATCAGTTACAAAAAAATACACCGTCTGTCACAATCAAATCAACATAGATTGTATCAAATAGTTAACAGAGTATAAATAACTCAAAATACAATATATACAATGAACATTTCTATTTTTGAATATTAATTAAAACAGACATACTAAGACATACACACAAAACAAGCCATCATAAATCATTTTTAAATTGTCTAGAAGGTACCTCAAATTAACCATACCGTGGATCAATTTACAAATTCCTCAACTCAATTTTAATCAAACAATTAAACACTAATTTTTTTTAAATATACTAAACAATAACATGTTTTCTTTTTCATGTCCCTACAATGTGTTTATTAGTGTGTAGTTATACATATATGGACAGTGGGAGTGTCGGCTCAATCAGGATGTATCCCATAATCCTCCCCTTTTTAAACCTCTGGTGGAAAATGATGTATTTTGATCTAATGCTTGCCAATGCAGTCCCTTCCAGTGCTATGGGTTCATATGTATTATGTAGGACCGAGTGGCACATACTTATTAGACCAACCCTGAGTTTCTCTCCTAGAAGGTGTATAAGACAGGTTTTGCATACCGAGATGTTATTGGCTACTATTTCATAATCTACTGGATAAAAACAGTACTTATCACCACTACAGTTTTAAATACTACACTATTATTTCTTCTCTGGTTCTCTTCACATATACCTTGTCAAGGATTACCAAAGCGCTGCACCTACCCCCCTGTTTTTATCCAGTTTTCTGATCGGAAAAGAGAGACTCCGTATTGGTGTTTAACCCCTTAAGGACACATGGCGTGTGACATGTCATGATTCCCTTTTATTCCAGAAGTTTGGTCCTTAAGGGGTTAAGCTGCCTTTGGACTATTATCACTTTGCTTCTGCGCCAAATTTATTTTTGTGTGATTGTGTTTCATATTCTACGCCTGCTTTAATATGTCCTTTATATATCTTTTTCAAGGTCCTTTTGTCCCTGGTGGAAGTTCAGAATCTCAATCGGATCACTAGACCTTGCTGCTGAGTAGAGGGATAAGGTAAGGGAAACGTGTTACACAAACAAAACACAGGTCTTGGGTAACTGCCCACTATATATGGTATTCCACAGAACCAATACATTTACCAATGGGATATAGACCTATTAGACATGAAGCATACAATATACATTATATTACAATAAAAAATGGGTCATTGAGGTGTTATTGAAATTGAAGAATGAGTCACAATGCTAATGTATCTGATAAATGAGTTCCCGTCAAAAAGGTTAAGACAACCGCTTTAAATTAACACTATAGCTTCAGGAATGCAAACATATATTCATAACACTATCGTGCAACTGTCCATAGCTCTGCATCAGTTCAACCTCCCCCAACAACTCCACCCCCTCGTTTGCCATAAAAAAAGTTTTAAAAAGGTTTAACTTACTTTTTTCAATCTGGCAGTCATACCAAATGCTTTTCACAGTGGAGCTCTAGGAACCTAATGTGCATGTGGGGAAAACACTACACGCATTCAAACTGCCCCTGTAGGAGAGCATCAAGTCAATGCTTTCCTATGGGGGCTCCTGCATCTTGTGACCGATTCATACTGCCCGCCACTACGTAAACATTGCAGACTTAAAAGGACAAGGTTACTTCACCCAAACCAAACATTGACCACTTCCCCTTTAAAGGATACCTGTTGCTTCCAATGAATTATATTATTATATTTACTTATCAGCTATATTTAAAAGGACATGTAGGCACCCAGACCACTTCCGCTCATTGAAGTGGTCTGGGTGCACTGTCCCAGGTCCTTTGACTGTGCAATGGTAATTATTGCAGTTATTGAGAAATTGCAATAATTACTATCCAGGGTTAACTCCACCTCTCATGGCTGTCTGTGCATGAGAACATCCAGCGCCACCTGAAACCCCATAGGAAAGCATTGCATAATGCTTTACTATCGGGGAAGTCCTAATGCGAGTGTGGCCATTGTCGCACATGCGCATAAGATCTCTCCCAGCGACGTCAGCAGAGGCAGAGTCTGAGCCAGCACCGAGGGACATTAAGGCTGCCCCCCTGTAAGTGACAGGCAGGGTTTTTAATCCCTTCTGAACCACGGGGAAAGAGTGGGGCACTACAGAGAGCTATAGTGCCAGGAAAACAACTTTGTTTCCTGACAGTATAGTTTCATTTTACCATTTACTTTTAAGGTGTAAAAAGTAAAATATAGAAACCAGTCTCTTTATAATGCAGTCTCTTTATAATGGGCACCTTCATCTTGGCTCTTTGTCAGTCCGTTCTAAGCTCTGTGCTTTGCACCTGGCAGTCAATAAAGAGAAAACACATAGAGAAGAGAAGAAATTTAACAATGTTTGTATTTGTCCCCCTCATTTGCAATATGTGCTTTAGTTGTTCCTGGACCCAAAGGGATTGTGATGTAAATTGTTAAATCTTCAATAAAAAATAAATTGAAAAGGATATGGAGCACAGCATGAAAAAGGATAACACTAGTTATAGTTGATTTCTAGAACTTTATTTAATAGAATGCCTAGGCACAGTATAAAAGAATGTTGATATCTCTCCCTTCCCCAGAAGCAGCTAAACCTTCTACGTGTATTTCGTTTGCACAATGCCTAGAGAATTTCATACTTTGCTTGTAACCACACACTTTAAATATCCTGGAATACATTTAGCTTTCAGCATTGTGTGCGGCCTAGTAAACACAATACAATAGTGATCACTGGCGATTTACCAGCCTGTGTTTATTTTTCTTTGCTAGCAACATTAGAGGAAATCTCAAGATAAGCATTTCAAACACAGTATGTTGACTTATTGGTAAAGCGTGGTTGTGTTGCAGATCTTGATGTTAGCCTGCATTATTTATCACCACTAATAATAAAACTGGTTGTCATTTATAGTGACACTAGTTTTATTTATGGCACTAATAAGAGAAATAATGTATGTGTGCCCCCATAACCAGTCAAATATTGAGATACACCTTTTTGACGCCATGTTTTTTATGATTGAAACTGCAGGGACAGTCTGTTTGCAGCACAACTACTACATTAAAGGATCACTATAGGATCAGGAACACAAACATGTATTCCTGACCCTATAGTGTTAAAACCACCATCTAGCCCCCATGGGCCACTCATGCCTCCATAAATATAGTACAAATCTTACTGTATTCAAGCCTGAAGCTGCTGGCTCTGCCCTGTCTGCCTCAGAAAAAAAAGCAGTCTGCTGACATCATCAGAAGTGGTAGCCTGATCCAATCACAATGCTTCCCCATAGGATTGGCTTAGACTGACAAGGAGGCAGATCAGGGGCAGAGCCAGCATGATTCAAACACTCCCCTGGCCAATCAGCATCTCCTCATAGAGATGAATTGAATCAATGAATCTCTATGAGGAAAGTTCAGTGTCTACATGCAGAGGGAGGAGATACTGAATGTTTGGATGCATTTTAGGCAGCTATGACCCAGGAAGGATCTTTAACAGCCATCTAAGGAGTGGCCAGTAAAGTTATCACTAGGCTGTAATGTAAACATTGCATTTTCTCTGAAAAGACAGTGTTTACAGCAAAAAGCCTGAAGGGAATGATTCTACTCACAAGAACAAATTCAATAAGCTGTAGTTGTTCTGGTGACTATAGTGTCCCTTTAAGCTGTAGTGGCTTTGGTGCAGAAGTTGTCTCTTTAAAGGAACCCTCTAACATTATAAGTACATGTATGTATTTATTATTTTAAACTGTTCTTGGCTTACATGTAAAGGTTAAAAAATAAAGTTCTCTGGAGCTCACCTGGATGGATAATCTTGGCCAATCAAATGCTTCTCCAAAGCATTAAGGCCCTCTTTCTTTGCCAATAGGATTCTCCTCATTTTTAGTATCCTACACTCTACCACAGACAGGTTGCAGGATCAGATAGGAACTTTGAGTATCTTCCCCTTGTTGGAAGGGTCCTGGGGAGTAGGGACTACCAAATTATTTACATCGACCCTAAAACCATCATGACCCACAAAACACATCCAAGTAAGAATAAGCAGATAGGTACTAACATGAATAAATTAACAGTAAAGAGTAAAGGTCTCCATGCAAACCAGCTTCAGCAATGTTCTCCAAAATTCAGTTCTGGATTTCTTGAACTTTATTCAGACACTATACTAAGTGACAGAGTAACATTTCATTCCCATGTGGGGTCTTCCTCAAGCCTTGGGGTTATTATACACTCCTTTTACAGGATTAATATTGTAACACCCTTTCCCCCTAATCTAATGGCTTTGTAATTGCTTCTGATAAGTGTATTACTGAATTTGGTGGTTATCAATTTTACTTGCTTTCGACAGTGGTCAATATGATTTCCAATGGATCCTACACAGTCCCCGATAGTGAGAGACCCGTTAGAATTTAACTGGTCACTTTTGTGAATCTGTGATGTGAAGATATGTTAGTAATAACTTCCAAATTATTCTATCAGAGGGAGAATGTGAGACATTTTGGGAAAAGATCCAGACACTGGACTAACATTCTACACCAGACAAGAATGTTCTAGTAAAAAAATATATTTTAATGTGAATGCATGAATTACTGCAATTATAAGATAATATAACTTTATGGCATGGAAAGAAAATGTACATATGTCTTATGAAAAGTTGTGTACAAAGATATATACCCCCAAACTATAAATTTGTATCCTTTTTCCCCCCTTAATCTCTTACCCAAAACGTGTATACACGTTATTAGATTTAGTCAGTGAAACCTCACGTACCTTCATTTATGACTCCATTATCCATACCACCCATTTAATGTCTGTAAATGGGATATGACAGCAAAGGAGGCTTTACAGACCATTCAGTTTCAGCGATGGGGACCAGTGAATTATATATGTCATATTATATATGTCATATAAATATGAGTATTACTATTAAGGCTATCCTAACTATAAAATAAGGCTAGGGACTAATGAAAGTATTTAGAAAATTGGGCAGACTAGATGGGCCGAATGGTTCTTATCTGCCGTCACATTCTATGTTTCTATGTTTCTATTACAGAGATTGATGCAGAATGACATAACACTTTGAAATACTATTGTTTTTAAAAATATATGAATTAATTGTACTTACTGTATATAGGTATTATGGTAATATGCAGACAAGTTTTATAATAGTTCCTATAATATGAACAATTTGGATTACTTTAACTTTGACTCAGGGGGACGTCTTGTGAAGTTCCATGTCTATGATAATAGGATGTAGGAAGGGACTTTTTTTGTGTGTTTATTGTAGGTGGGGGTTATCCACTTCCCTCTCCTTGCTAACCTCCCTCTTTTTTTAGGGAGGGATTGGCATTTATTTTCATTCCCAAATGTGTTGCAGATACATGCTATGCTAATATTTTTGCAAACAGAAAATGCTTGGCAGTGAAGGGGTTAATGCACAGTTGGCTCATCAGTGGCAAAAACACTGTATTTGTATTTCTGTATACCAACTGATGTGCCCATAATGTATGTCACGCCAGCCATGGGGAATGTTGGAAGACACGGGTGGATTTCATTCCCAGAAACCATTGCATGTGTGACAACAAGGTATAATATTAAAGGTGTAGCTAGCTGGCTATGCCACAATAAATACATTCCCAGAATTCTGCAGGCCCATAAACTATGATATATGAAGGTCAAGTGTTCTATAAATACAGCTATAAAACAGTTTACATGTGCTGTACTGTCACACTTACTCTGTTGAACATAACAGTTTTAGAACTAAATATAACTATTTATCAATAGTTACAATCAGCTATTTTCTCATGTTTCTTACCCTGTCCAGAAATGTTTTAAAAGTGTCAGATATAACCATTGACATTTTCCCTTGGCCATATTAATTTTTCCCTGAAAGTCATTTGAAGTTTATTCGCAGGAGAGGTTCTAGTAGGTTAAAAGTTTTGTCATTGCCTCAGAAAAATACAATTCTCAAACATATGTGTAGTTTTATGGGGTTTTTTTTTTAACAATTAAGTTAAAATGAAAACTTAATTTCAAGTGTTGGCGTGCTATAGGATGTGTTATTTTTAGATAGATACTAATTTAAATAGTATTCAAATAGTATTCAAACTAATGTTATCTATAGAGCGAATTGTCTAAAATTCAAAGTGAATTTCCAATTTCATGTCAAAGTGGTGAAATTGGAAAAAAAAATTAATTCCAAGTCAGCTATGTTTTAGTTTGGTTAATTTTGCCTAAAATTTAAAATGTGCTTTAAATTCCTGAAAATCCACTATTGGGAGGCTTGGTTATGGTCACTAGAATAATTTTGGAACCTGATTTTCTAAAGGTAGTCCAATGTGATTCCAGGTTTTTACTGTCAACAACACAGGTTTATTCTGTTCTAAGACTGATATATAAAAGAAAAAGAAATAACAACATATCTTAAAGAAATTAAGTATCATATATTTAAAGGACCACTAAATTAAACCAGACCACTTCATCTCAATGAAGTGGTCTGGAAGGAGTGGTCTTGTAGTTAACCTTTTAAAGGAGAACATTGCAGTTTTACAGAAAGGGTAATGTTTTCCTTAAATGGTTAAACATGCCTCTGGTGGCTGTCATACTGACTGTGCAGCTAATAGGAAAGCATTGGATTCAATGCTTTCCAAAGAAAAGCATTGGATTCTCAGGTCCCCAAAGCTGCTTTATCAGGAGCATTGGATTGACCATTGGGGGAGGAAACCATGACAGACATATACACACTCTCACTGACACACATATACACTCTTTGACAGACACACACACACTCTTTGACAGACACACACACACTAACAGACACACACTCTCACTAACAGACACACACACAAACAAACACACTAATTAAATTTCAATCCACCCAGACTCCCTACCTTTGGGAGTGCTGGAGTGGATTCTTCCCTGGAGTCCAGTGGGGCTGGCAAGGCATGCAGGCATAGGCGGTCAGGCAGGCGGGCTCACATTGAAGGCAGGCATCAAGGGAGCTCTGATCTCCCTACTCAGCTTCCTCGCGCATCTCTTAGTGATGCAGGGGCAGAGTGATGTCATATTCCGGCTCCGGCATCACTACGGTGCGCGTGAGGGAGCCGAGCAGGGAGAGCTCAGGAGAGAGTGCTCCCTCGCCAGCACGCCTCCTACATCAGCACGTGGCAGCCTCGGGGGGGCCCTGAGGTGGCCAGCCGGCCAGCTCTTGGGCCCCCCAGGACAGAGGATGGCAAGGCATTTGCCAGGGCATTTGTTTGTTTCTGAAAGTGCTGCCCAAGGCAAATGCCTTGTCAGCCTCGAGCTAAATACAGGTATACTTTAGCTTTAGGAATATAGGTTTCTCTTCCTAATGCTAAGGTGTTTCTTTAAAATGATATACACCAAAACAACTTAAGCTTTCTTGGATGATATGTCCCCTGCAGTCTCACTTTTTAATTCACTGCCGTGTATGAGTTAAATCACTTTGTTTAGGCAGCCATAGCACACTTACCTGGATGTGACTTACACAGCTTGCCCCTCCCTTTTCTGCTCACTTGTGTGTGGCACTGAGTATCACTGTGTGTATATCCACCAGGCTGTTTGCATCTGGCTATGTGTGTGTATCCCTGAGTGTGTCTAAAAGGTATATGCGTGTAAGTGTATATCCAGGTGTCTTGGAGCATGTGAGTGAGCCTGCTCATGGGGGTGGGTTGGTGGGGGCCAAGCCACTGGGTCTGTAAGAATTCCTAAGTGTTATGATGGTATTCCTAGGCCTGAACACTGCCTTGTACTCAGGGCTGCTCCCTAATCTACATCACAAGTCTCTCCTTTTTTGCTTTGCTATTTTTGCGGTTTTATTATATTATGATATTGATTTTTGCTTTGCCATATTTGCTTACTATGTGCTTTATCCATTAATAGATTTGTTTCACTTTCATTCTGTTGTGGTGTGTCTTCATTCTGCACAGTTGGTTCCAGTTTAACTGCTTCATTGCTGAGATATTCTGTTTAGCACACCATCCAATCAAAACCTTAACACCACCAGCATTTCTCACAAAAGCATTAAAACAGGTAGCGAAACATAAGAAAGGACATGTCATTATATGTGGAGACTTCAATTGTACTCCGGATCCCCACCTAGACATTCAACGCACACAGAACAGAGGTCCAAAAGGGGCATCACTTACACTGGGGCGACACCTAAGTCGACTACTATTTACACAAGACCTATACGACTCATGGCGCTGTCTCTATCCGAGAACCAAAGATTACACATATTACTCCCCGGTGCACATGACACACTCCAGGATAGATCTATGCATCACGGATAAAACCACACTGACACACATCATGGCAGTCGCAATAGGCCCTATCACATGGTCCGACCACGCGCCGCTCACGGTGACCCTTCGGGTCCCGTACCCGGCCCGTGGCACAGGATCCTGGCGCCTCAATGAGGCTCTTCTGGACCGCCCCAACACCTACTCATCCATACTAACCCAACTAACTGACTTTTTTTCACTACACGAATCCTGCACCATGCCCATCACAACTCAATGGCTAGCACACAAGGCAGTTATGCAAGGAGCTCTGATACAGGCGGGAGCCAGGGCGAAAAAACAACACAACACAACGAAGGATGAAATCCTCGCAAAACTCGCCGCATTAGAGTCCCAGCACAAAACCTCACCTCATAAAACGACACACAAGCAGATACAACGACTCAGAACTGACTTACATAACCTTGAAATCGCCACAACAGAGAAGCATTTGCGCTACCTAAAACAATACCACTACACTACGGGAAACAAGGCAGGCAAAGCACTTGCTAGGAAACTGAAGCAGCAATACTTACACACGAAAATACCGTACATACTTTCCAAAACGGGGGACAAACTATACAACCCACACCATATTGTGGAGGAATTGGCCTCCTTCTATGCCTCCCTATACCAGCTTGACAGGGACCCCCAAACTCACCAACCGTCTGAAGAAGAAATCACCCGCTTTCTGAACACTACACACATCCCATCCATAACCAGACCACAACAGGAGCTATTAGAAGCCCCGTTCACTTGCGAAGAAGTGGCCAACACGATAGCCAGCTTACCTAAACACAAATCGCCTGGCCCGGATGGGCTATCCAACTACTACTATCACAAACTAGGCACCACACTACTTCCGCACATCACCAAACTCTTCAATTATATCAAACAAACTGGGCAAATCCCTAGGGAAATGCTGGAAGCGTTTATAGTCACCCTACCCAAACCAAACAAATCCCCGACGATCTGCGCGAACCTAAGGCCTATTTCCTTACTCAATGCAGATATCAAGCTGTATGCTAAACTGCTTGCAAACAGACTTAAACCCTTGTTCCCGACTCTGATCTCCGAGGAACAGGCAGGATTTGTCCCAGGCAAGCAAGTAGGAGACAATACTAGACACTTCATCAACCTCATAGAATGGGCCCACTCCACACAGCAAGGGGGAATCCTTTTAGCGCTCGACGCTGAAAAAGCGTTCGATCGTCTGAACTGGAAGTATATGACATTAACACTCGCCCGAATGGGCATCCCCCAAGAGTTCTTGGCCAGCATTTTAGCTCTGTACCAAGAATCCTCAGCTAAAATTTTTAGCACCGGCTTTCTATCGACCCCACTAGACATCCGAAACGGCACACGACAGGGCTGCCCTCTTTCCCCGCTCATATTTATCCTCTGCCTAGAGCCCCTCATAAGGCATATAAAACAAACAAGAGGAATCCAGGGCTACTCCGCGAATCCAGGGCTACTCCGCGAGGCGAACAGAAACTGGCATTGTTTGCCGACGATATCCTCCTGTACCTCACAAAGCCGGAGCACTCTATACCACAGTTGCAAAAAATTCTTGACACATACAGCGCAGTATCCTTCTACAAAAACAATACCGCAAAAACACAAGCTCTCCCAATACTACTACCACACACCCTTACGACAAAACTTGAGCGCACATACACGTTCGACTGGAGGAAAAAGTCACTCTCCTATTTAGGGATCAAACTTACTAAATCAACACATACACTGATAAAAGAAAACCACATTCCCCTGATACACAAACTTGTAACACAGGTAACAAAATGGGAAGACCTAGAGATTTCCTGGCTAGGACGCATCAACACAGTTAAGATGATGGTTCTTCCGCACATACTCTACCTGTTCAGAACTATCCCAATATCCCTGCCAGTCCGCCTCCTTAAAAGACTCCAATCTGTTATAAACGCGCACGTCTGGAAACGGAAACCCCCACGAATTAGAAATAAAACTTTGGGCCTCCACTTCACTAGAGGAGGGCTGGGCCTACCTGATGTACAGTTCTATTATCAAGCCTCCCTATTAGCCCAAGGCCTAAGACTTCTCAGAGCTTCCGAGGAAACACCAACCCCAATCTGGCTCTCCTTTGAGGACGCCTGTATCCACCCGGCACGAATAACCCAAGCTCTGTGGGTAGGCGCCCCAACCCTTACCAAAAAACCGACCTTACAATGCACAAGGACACTTCTACAGGCCTGGAGAAATTGGGCCTCGAATATACTAGACCCAAGGGAACTGTTAAGGTTGTCCCCTATCACAGCGCTACAAATCCACTCCCCGAACCTAGAAGTCCATAAGTGGCTGGCAAAAGGTGTCCTGAGGGTGGAAAACATTCTTGACAAGACCGCAGTAAAACCGTTCCCAACTCTACAGGCAGAATTCTCCCTCCCCCCCCGAGACTTGTTCCTATACTTAAGGGTCAAGAACATCTTACAGACCAACTTACAAGCCACAGAGCCCACACAGAGGCTTACAGCTCACAACACACAACACCTGTTGACTGCTCGCCACATCAAGCCCCTGGCACTATGCTACAATGCCCTCTGGGAAGCGGCTACCCCACTTAAACTTCATTACATGACACAATGGGAAAGAGATATCGGTAGGGAATTCGCGATACAACAATGGCACAAGGCCATAGCTAACACCAAGAAGGCATCTAGTAGCATCTCCATGTGGGAAGCATACAGCAAAATCACAATGAGATGGTACATGGTGCCACATAGATTAGCCAAAATGTACAGTACAGTCTCCTCTTTATGCTGGAGGTGCGAAAAAGCCCAGGGTACACTGATCCATGTCTTCTGGGAATGCCAAGACATTCAGCCTCTGTGGCTAAGTGTACAAACACTGGTAAACAAACTAACCCTATTTACCATACCATTGACGCCTGAAAGTTACTTACTACATATGTTGCCAATGTTACACCAGAAGCACCACACCCCACTAATTGTAAACCTTCTCACAGTCACTAAAATGGCTATAGCATATCATTGGAAGGACAAAGCTATCCCCTCGATGGAAGAGATCTCAAAGAGATTAGATAAAGTCTGTCTATACGAAAACATGGCTATGGGTCTGAAGGGGAAAGCACAACAACATGAGGTGGTGTGGCAGGACTGGCTCACATACCGAAGGACGAGCACTACATAACGGGCCAGGCCCGATAACAATGATGACAGCAATAATAAAAATAACGACACAAAACCGAGGAGAGCATAGCCACTGTAGTTCCCAATGCATTTCTCAATGGTCCTAGCTCGAGATCAAGCTCAAGTTCCAGTACAAGTTTCTGTTAAGTTGAGTTCACTCCCTACCCTGAGTTCCCCCATACTCCACACACGTTGACCAATGTGGGCCAAGCAATAAACATGTTAAGAGTCAAACATATATAGGCACCAGAACAGAGTTACTATATGGCAATAACCCTAGGAGGCGACCCTGCACATACAATGTAATGTATACGATGTAATGTATATTGCATAACAGTACTATCTGTAGACATGCACCGATATGCACAACCGAATAAGAAATGTAGGCGTCAAACAGGACTGTAATGCATACTTCCCCGAGAGAAAGCTGTTGATTACGCAATCTACCATGTAATGTGTATGATTAATGTATAACCACTGTATGTATGTATATTTTATTGTGGAACCCCCTATCCCTTCTCCCTTTTCCTTCTGTTCCCCTGTTTTTCGTGACAAAAACAATAAACACAAATATGATAAAAAAAAAAACCTTAACACCACTAGAATAAAATGAAGTAGTTATGGTATCCAGGACACACATTTAGTAAATAATTAATGATAGGTGGCCAAACAATCAATATCCCCCAAATCTATAGGAACAGATAAGGGGGTAACCTGGAAAAATTGGTTATAAAGAGAGGAAAAACAGAAACCTGTTCCAACTATTGCTGTCATAACATTCAGTTCAAATAAATAATAAATGGTTAAAAATCTAGAAGATACTTTATTAATTAAACCAAAAACACAAAATGGGCACAAATAAACCTTGGCTATGGCTGCCTGACTCAGTGAAAGAGTCAATTTCGGCAGTACAAGCTCAATAACATATATCAATAAGACAAGACTAAGTAGAAAAGATCGCCATAGCGATATCAATCCGTGTCTTAGGGAATACAGTAACAGATCCCAATAGAATCATCTAGTTAGCTTGAAAACAGATACCCTCTAAAAGTGCTGCATAGATCGTCTAATAAGCAACAATATATCTTGGAGAAATACGATACAATGTTGTATCCATAGATTAACATTGAATCCACTGCGATATGAAATAGCCGTACACAATAACTAGATGGAATGCTGCTCAAAAAGACAGTCCGAAACCACTTAGTCTATGATGAGAGCATATGATTGTCCTAACTGCTAATATTAACTTTATCCTCAGGCCACTCAGTCAAGGGCATATTTAGTATAATTTACATAAGAATAAAGTAATAAGTATGGGTATAACAAAAGATTACTATGATCTATACAAAGATAGTGTTACAGATATATTTACACCCACAAACGAACTCCATAATCTGTGTCCGTAATTACATTGATGATAATAAAATATCAAGATATAGTATGCAATGATTGGAAAGGTGCCTTCGTGGGCACCTAGTATAGGACAGACAGTAGGAAAGGATGGAATCCTAATGCTGTGGCACAGAGAGCCGTTGGATTAGCAGATAGTAAGATGGTATAATTGCTAAATCATACTGCTCCTAACACCCTGATCGGTCACTCGTCTATCTGTGATGTCATAGCCAGGGTTTATTTGTGCCCATTTTGTGTGTTTGGTTTAATTAATAAAGTATCTTCTAGATTTTTAACCATTTATTATCTATTTTAACTGAATGTTATGACAGCAATGGTTGGAACAGGTTTCTGTTTTTCCTCTCTTTATAACACATTTAGTAAAGGTTTATCAGCAAAGTGGGATCACAAAAACAAAAGAGCATGGAGCATTCCATGATAATAGTACAAGGAGTGGTATGGTAGTAGGTGTGTAACATGAGAAACAGGAAGTAAGTGATGGTGCTTTGGTTAGTAAACTGTAAAAGAGAAAATGTGGAGATAAAATAGGGAGGGCTGACAAAAAGGGAAATCCCTAGGGTTGCTGCAGCAGTGGAGAGGTAGTCTAGTTGGTTGAGAATCTAGGGAGGAACGTTTGGGTAGACAAGTATCCAGGAGATCCAAATCCTTTTATAAATGAGTGGGTGTCTAAATGGTAGAATATCTAAGAAAGAACAACATGGTAAGAAAAGCAGGCAGGAGGCCCAAAATCTCAGATAAATGTGAGAAAGTCTAGGATGGGTTGTAGAACTACAGCACCTTTGGTGATTTGTATGCCTTTAGAATGACAAAGCATCATGAAAGGTGTAGTTGTGAAACATCTGACAATTTAAGTTGAGAATCTAGGAAGGAGTGGTTGAGTAGACAAGTAAGAGGTGGAGAATCTAGGAAGGAGTGGTTGAGTAGACAAGTAGGAGGTCGAGAATCTAGGAAGGAGTGGTTGAGTAGACAAGTAGGAGGTGGAGAATCTAGGAAGGAGTGGTTGAGTAGACAAGTAGGAGGTGGAGAATCTAGGACAAGTATCCAGAGACCCAAACCTTTGATAAATGAGAGGAGGTCTGTTAAAAAGAGGTTGGGCAGGCAAGCAACCAGGAAACCAAGCCTCTAATAAATGTTCATGTGTTTCAGTTGAGTAGTCAAATCACCAATACTTTAGATACACCTGAGCTTATCATGAAGCTTATGGAAGAGGAAGAGCTTGATCTTTTCAGTTTTTGGCAAAGCATGTTTGAAGATCTTTGAAGATCAGAGAAGATCTCAGTAGTTTAAACTAATAAGGGCGGTTTAAAGTGTCTAGATGTACTATTTGGAAGAGCTTGGCAGAGATTTTTTATTTTAAAATTGGTGAGTCATTTGGAAAAAAACAGGGCCTGAAGATTATTATTTTTTTAATTCTTAGTAATAAAAGAAGTCATGATACAATGATGGTTAACAAAGGTAGTCCTATGCATGGACATGTCAGGGATAAACTGCTATTGTGCTAACATTTAATTTAGCATTAATGCCTTGCAGCCTTTAAAATCTTAACGAAGAACGTGTTTGGAACATGTTGAAAGAATGCTCGTGTGATTTCTAACAGCACTGCACTTTGACAGTCTGGTTAAAATGTTACAAGAATGATGGATAATATCGCATGCAGGGCCGGTGCATGGATTTTTGCTGCACTAGGCAAAAAATGTTTGCGACCCCATTCGCTCCACTCATGGTGTGACATCACAATGCCCAATCCATATGATCCATGTCATGACATCACATAGAATTGACAGGAATTCAAAGTGAATTTCGTAATTAGTTAAAAAAAAATAGCCAAACTGCAAACATGGCTGAATTGCAGATCCCCCCACCCCCCCTCCGACTACCCCCATCCCCCTCCCATCCATTTTCAAAAGTTTGGCCTATGATTTGAAATTCTCACTTTGTTGAATAGCCCTGTTAAAGCATAGTTCTAATTGAATGTTTTATTACAGGAACACTGCAAGCCCCATAACAACAACAGTATGAAGATAGTTTAGCCAGATTGTCAGTGATGGTGTGGAGGCATAAGTTGACATTCTCAGCCTATCACTGGCCACCAGTTGAGAATAATAATACATCTGTTTCCTTGTATATTAATGCCTGGGTGTTATGGTACTTTTTGTGTAGAAATTATATTCTGCTTATACATATATACACAGTACATATACATATTAATACACATGTATTAATATACATGTATAATACTATACTATGACATAAAGCAGGACTGACACTCTGCGTGAACCTGCCGAATCTTTCCCATAGAAATGTATTGGTGTAATGTATCTCTATGAGGAGATATTGATTGGTGTTGGTTATGAAAACCGGCACAGTTTGGGATAAACGGTAAGTAAAAGGTCTTTGTCAGTGCTACTGGGGGCCCTCAAATCCAACTAGGCAAGAAATGCATGTTTCTATTTGTAAAGTGAGATTCCCTTAAAGGAACACTCCAGACCCTTAAAACACTACCGTTTGCTGAAATGCTTTATGTGTGAAGAGTGTGTCCTCTTTTTGTCTTTTTACAAAAAATACAGATTTAAATAGAAATTGACACTATAAATTAATGTTGTTACACCCCCTGTCTTTCAATCGGAAAACAAGAATCTGTTACTTCCTGGTTTGGTTAGCTCAGTGGAGCAAACTCAAGAGGCAGCAATTGCCCATAGCACCTGCCTTGTAAAGACTTTCCATTAAGCTGGAAGTCTGTGATTGGACAGCCACAGAAAGTCTGGGCAGGGTTAGAAGGATAAAGACAAGAGATCTGTTGCCTTTTTTTTCTAGCAGTATTAAGATATATCACTATTGAGAAAATGCCTAATTAAATACATACATATTTGAATTAGGGGCATATCTGCTAAACACGCCCCAGAATGAAAACATGTATTTTTTTTTCTTTTTTAGGCAGCGGAGTGTAGCTTAAAGGCTTGAAGGCTCTGTGTGAAACTAATGAAAGGCCTCTCTGCCTATGTACGAGCACAGCGCTCTAGTCATGGGTAGTCCTTGTTAGCAAGATTAGGGATGGTATGAGGAGTTTTTCTTTTGGAGAAAGTGATGAGTGGGCACATTTTTCAGATTATTTAAAAGTGATGAGTGGGCACATTTTTCTGATTATTTAAAAGGCAAAAGTCACTGATTGTTATGCAAGACTATTTTTTAATTTATGTTTTTAGGAAATTACCCCAAATTAATAAAGAAACAACCGTTACCTTGCTAAATTAATTTACAAGTTTAATTTGCTTAATTGCCGACCATTATTTTGCCATTATCCCTGTATGCATAGATGAACATATGGATATGAATGTAACAAAGAGTGTCTGTCTTGCTTTTTATAGAGGTGATTACAAA
Organism: Pelobates cultripes; assembly: GCA_933207985.1. Lineage (NCBI taxonomy): Eukaryota > Metazoa > Chordata > Amphibia > Anura > Pelobatidae > Pelobates > Pelobates cultripes. Next base: position 79,108,911 of record OW240923.1, read on the forward strand.
GTAGCTGAGGTGAAACACTGTATGTTGTTTGACAATTTGTCGAATCATGGATTCTCTGTAAATAAATGGTGCAAAATAAGTTACTGGACAGTTGACCCTAAAAACTTGAAGACTTCATGGTCAGCATTATATTTATATACTTATGAATTACATCTTTGCTTGTAATGATTTGTTAACTTCCTGTGTAACTTCCTCAATGTAACTGACTGCTTGTAATAATAACGCTTGACAATTGTCCTCGATGCGTTTCCAGGTTTCTTCATTTAGCCCCTTAAGGACACATGATGGAAATATTCCATCATGATTCACTTTTATTTCTGAAGTTGATTCTTTAAGGGGTTAACAGGAGCCTATATCATAACAACTCCTTACAAATGCTTCCTAAATACAAAGAATTTGTAGGGAGTATAAAGAAATCAGAGTCAAAAGGGAGGTCTGCCACTTCAGTGACTATTGTCACCTCTCTCTGGTATTTTGGCCAATGCTAAGTTCCTTTTTCTTGCTCACAGACTGTAACGGATCCCCTATACTCCGGCTGAGTATATCCACTGTAGTTCTTCCAAATTCCCAATGAGGCAGCGATTATGGCTCCCAATTCCCCAAACATCAGCCTACACGTGATGAAGGGTAGAAATGAATGTGTTTAATCATGGCCAAATGGCCCACTTATATACAAACCAAGGATGCAGTAAAACACGCCCAGAACACTCCCACAAAATGTCCACAAATTCCTGTGTCAGAGTGACTCTGCATAAAAGCATAAAATATCCAAATACATTAAAAAATACATACAAAACAAATAGGAACCCGCGCAAATTATATATCGTGAAATAGCCCTGAGCGTCCAAGTTCTCCAAATAGCGCTCAGATCCATGCAGTGTAGAGGAAACGCCACTATGTGGAAGTTCTGACCGGCCGCATACATGGTCCTATGCCCAAAACAGTTCCAGGGCATTTGGTGCTTTTGCCGGTCAATATTCTGGGAGCTCCTGCGGCCGCAATACGGAGTGCTATGGCTGGCTCCTAGGTAGCGTTTGTTCCCCTTAGTCTCAGGCACCTTCCCTCCAAAAAGCGCTCTCCTGTCGGATTTCAAAGTGGTTCAAAACTGCGGACCAAGTTGTCCAGAAACCGCGCAGTCACCTCATGCCATTAGCAGTTCTATAACATTCGCGTCTAAGACACGCTGAGGTGACCTTGAACCCACAAAGTCCTCATGCTGAAATTAGTTCCATGGCGCTCGCGGCTAAGTTCCACTGGCATTATTCATGGTTTCGGTTCACGCGAATGGCCGCTTGAGAGCCAGCTTTCGGTTCCGTTCGAATGAAGGGAAAGTGCCGAACCAGGGGCAAGCTACTAATGGTGGTTGGGAAGATTTAACTCCCGAACAGAGTCTTTGTATATGGCCTTAGTCAGTGGGCAGGAGGCCAGCTTCTACACTTCTCCATGAGTTTGTGGCAAACGTCCAGGTCAAAGAAGCGTTTGTCATACAGACTAACTGCCCTGTCAGTCATTGATCACATTTATATTTGATGTAATGGGCCACATGTGGGTCCTGAAAATGGGGCACCTTTTCTGAATTTAAATGGAAACAATTCAAGGAAGGGATTATAGCAGCTATAGTGAATATATAATGGAAATCACATTGCATTGGTCCATTGCTATCTATATATCTCCTCTTTGTAGAATAATATATAGTTCTTTTGAGTCTATGCAAATGTTAGTAGATTGTGGAATACGGTTTGCATACATTAATTTTTAGAAACTGAAAGCTCTTATCAGCAGTGTACTCAGGAATAATTCTCCTATCTCTTCATCTGTAGGTATAGAACACATACGTCAATTGAGCCTATATATTGTGCGGTTTTATCTGTCTTGGGTACAAAGGGTTTTGAAGGATTGGTACAGTTATAAAAAGAAGCTCATTCGCATCAAGCTTAACTTGTTCCCTACCACAGAATACTTGTGATGTGATCTACCAAAATTCAGACCAAAACAATGAGCCGATAATTAGATAAACTCAGTTTGTTACATAAATAGCAGTAAGCTGTGCTAGCTGTGTTAATTTTTACTGGTCTGCTTACAATGATGTGTTGAAAGTAGAGCTTCCTAACATTTGTTGTCTTGGGCCGAAATTATTAACTTACCAATCCAGTTTTTTGTTGAAAAAGTAGCTACAGGACTCACTTGTCAATGTTAATATACCGTGGGGACCTGACTGTCAGCATTAGAGGTACCAGTCCAGCAGGATTTCCAATAAGTGCGGTACGCAGAGCTAGAGTGGCCACCAGGCAAATGTCTAAAGGGCTACAGTGGCCATGGGCTGTGGTCAAATCAGGAGATCTTGCCTTAGGTATTTAGCAGATCCAGATCTTGTATAGCAAGCATGTCAAACTCAAATAAACAAGGTTTAATTTGATGTGGGCCACAAAAAATCAAAAACGTCAGTTTTCATAGAAATGTAAGTTTATTTAGAAATGTACAGTATAAAAACGTTGCCTGACACTGGACATCCTCAACTTTTCTTAACATGTCTAGGTAGTTGAACTTAACATTGGTTAAATGCACGTCTTCTTAAAATAACCAAAAATGCAAATTTATTTAAGAAGATGTGTTTGTGCAAATAACCAATGTTAAGTTCAACTACTTAGACAAACGCCTATTCTAGTTTGAAGTGATAATATGAATTATACACATTTTCCATTTTTAGGGGTGGAAGGTCAAATTTCCACTTTAAGAATTGAATTATGTTTAATGCCAAAATTAACTTCCTTAGTGTGTTCCACTGAGAAAACTGGGAATAAATTATGACTTAATTAGGTCAGTCAGTCTGAAGAGTCCCATTTGTTTTTACATTTTAATTTTCATATGAGGTTTAAAACTGTCTTACAAAGGTACAAAGTGACAGACTCCATTCTATATTTGCACACTATATCCTATAGTCACTAAAAAAAAGCTATCACTTCTAACTAAAAAGTAGAAAGTAGCTGTCATAATCTATTTACACCATCTGACTTTAATTCTTTTTTCCTTAATTTACATGCTGTGTTCTGCTGTATATATGGAGCATACACTGATCAGCTACAACATTAAAACCACCGACAGGCAAAGTGAATAACATTGATTATATTGTTAGAATTGGCACCTGTCAAAGGGTGGGATATATTAAGCCGCAAGTGAACAATTAGTTCTTGGATTTCATATGTTGGAAGCAGGAAAAATGGACAAACAAAAAGATCTCAGTGATTTTGACAAGGTCAAAATAGTGATGGCTAGACGACTGGGTCAGAGCATCTCTAAAATGTCAAGTTTTGTGGTTTGTTCCCTACCAAAAGTGGTTCAAGGAAGGACAACCAGTGAACATGGACATGAGCACCTAAGGCTTGTTGATGTATTTGGGGAGTGAAGGCTACCTTGTCTTGTCTGATCATACAGAAGAGCTACTGTAGCTCAAATTTCTGAAAAAGTTAATGTTCGCCATGAAATAAAGTTGTCAGAACACACATTGCATAGCTGTTTGCTGTGTATATGGCTGCGTAGCCACATACTGGTCAGAGTGCCAATGACGACCCTGTCCACTGCTGAAAACGCCCTCAATTGGGATGTGAACTTCAGAACTGGATCATGGACCAATGGAAGAAAGTTGCTTGGTGTAATGAATCACGCTGTTTTTAGATCAGGTGAATAGCTGAGTGCATGTACATCATTTACCTGGGGAAGAGACGGTAGCAGAGTGCAATATGGAAAGAAGAACGTAGGCCAGTGGAGGCAGTGTTACCAACTACCTAGATATTGTTGCAGACCATCTACCCCCGCTTCATGGCAATGATGTTCCCTGATGGAAGTGGCCTCTTTCAGCAGGATAATGCATCCTGCCACCCTGCAAAAATGTTCAGGAATGGTTTGAGGAACATGACAAAGAGTTCAAGGTGTTGCCTTGACCTACAAATCAGATCAATAGAAGCCCCACCTCACAACTTGCCGGACTTAAAGGATCTCCTGCTAATGTCTTGGTACAAGAGACCACAGGACACACTCAGAGGACTTGTGAAGTCCATGCCTCGAAGCATTAGAGGTTTTTTTAGCAGCACAAGGGGGAACTACATGATATTAAGCAGGTGGCTTTAATGTTGTGGCTGATTAGTGTGTGTGCACATGGCACTGTTGTGCAAAATCCTGCACCATATTTAACAAACATTTGAAATGACAAAGAGGACCAATTTTGAAATGTGGCCATGGAACGGGACTGTTCTTAATAGTTTTAGGTGACTTACTAATAACAATTTATTCAACTAAAATGTAATTTAGAACAAGATCAATGTGTCCTATTTACACAGACTGATTTCTAACGACATTTATTGTAGTTTAAAGACACATTACTGTGAGTATTACTACTGTGGACCTCATTTATACACTCATACCCACAATCAATAGGGAGCTCCTAGAAAAGAGATTAAGATAGAAAAGAGGAATTTGGGTTCCTAAATGGGGACAATTGGGGATTTTAGTGACATGTGCTCATATTGAATTTCTTTCTACATGCATGAGGAATCATGAGATGGCTTCATTGCCCACAACACAATGACATCCAGTATTTTATACAACCCAGTAAACTCCGCAGTAGTGCGTACTGGGGTAATGGAGCAAGGATTGGTCAATTTTCTGGAAGTGACAGTTCCTCTTTAACACCAAATTTATGTGATTCAAAAAACTAATGGCAAAATTTAGGCAAATACTAATCATGAGCATTTCTCCAAATTGCATGGCTGTTTTGCCCAAATTACACAATTTGGTTTTCAGTACTCTACAATCTGGTGTTCAGTGAATAACTCCCTATGACAACACTGAAATCTGTGAAGTTTCTTTCCGATATTGTAGCAGTTGCTGTTGAAAAGTTGGGAGGTGGTCTTTTCATTATTTTTGTTTGTCTTGTTATCACTACTTAAGTGTTTTTTACCATTATGCACGGTTTTGAGCATTGTTTCATTCTGTGTTTTTACATGCAATCCTTATACATGTTTTTTGTAAAAGTAAACAATACATTTTCAACGCAGTGTTCATCTTTCATTTCAGACTGGCTATTGTTACATACTTTAGGGGGACATTTTTGAGATCTTACGCTTATCATTGTTTCATTGTCACTGCTATTTTTGGTGTGCAACCTTGACATACTTTTTTTTTTTTTATAACCTCATTTTACAATTTAAAAAACTCATGTATATCAGAGGGAAAAAATATTTTATTTTTAGTTATAGTTTTTATTGAAAAGTTACATTTTTTTTATAATACAATGTTAAATAAAAAAATGAAACGCCCTTCCTCCTTCTTCCCCCCCCACCCCCCTCCCCCTCTAAAAAAAAACTGGTGCATAATGATACAGTACAATTATCTGGTAAATGGAAATATAGTAATAAAATAATGATTTATCATGGTGTAACATAACTTTGAATGTCATAAACTGAATATGATATCTTAACTATACCTGGACAGGTGGGGGTCACGTATGTAAGTTATATTTTTGTCTGATGTCTTTTTCCCAAATATCCCATTCAAAGCGTAGAAAATTGTGCGTATCAGATGGTGGTCTAAGTGTGATTTCACATCTCATATTATTAAACAATAGATTAAGAACTTCTTTAATTTTTGAGACAGCAGGTGATTTCCAATATCGTGGAAGAAACATAGAAGCTGAGATCAAAAGATGTCCTAATGATCAGTTTGTTTAAAATATTTTATTTTGAGTGAAGGGGGTTAGAATTAGAAGGCGTTATGGGGGACACTTGTAATAAAAACTACAGATTAACTGATATGGTTACCTTTATATTAAACAGATATACTAAATACAATAAAAGCAATAGTTCACTACACTTTAAAAATTGCCTTTTTCTCCCCAAAACGATTTTTTTATTGCAAAGGATAAACAAGCCCAAATACATTACTATGTATGGTGAATGTATACATTGAAATCTGAAGAGGTACATTGATGTTTCAGAGTATGTAATGTCAAGGATTTCCATTTTCCGTTTCAGTTTTTTATTTAATCTTAGGTTATTAGAGAACAATGTACAACATTTCTAAACAAATGGTTTAGAATTGTGCTGCATTGTGTGTGCTGCTGGCAAAGGAGGTAAGCATTTGCAGAGTCAAATTACCTATTATGAATTGCAGTTACAATTGAATTGCACCTTAAAGCAAAGCTGTCACCGTCTGGGGACTTTTGATAATTTTAAAGACTCCTTAAGGTGATATCGCTGCTTGGGGTCCGGTGGCTGGGGTAGGCAAAAGTCAGTTTAACTTACCTGAACCTGTCCCTTGTGGGCGCCGCTGCCCTCTTCTGAAGTGCCAGGAGCCAACGTCACTGCTGTACTTTTGCGCGTGGTTACTTTGTCTCAGTATATCTTTTGCTGTGTTGTCAGCGCTTAGGAGATAATCCCCTTGAATTTAGTCAGGGGTATACACATTCACAAATGTATCTACAACAACTGTATCAAAAACAATAATAAAATGCAACATAAAAGTATCAGCTTTGCTAGTTGTAACAATAAAATATTGCATAAAACAAAAATGTACCACAGTCCAATATATATGATTTATAACAAGGTCCAAAGTATAGGGAAGTCCACAAAATTATTGGAGACACATTCTTGTACTTGAATTCCCTTAAAAGAGACAGAAAACAAATATAGTGTAATACTGTATTTAATGTCTTAAAATAAAAAGGAAATCCCCCTCCCCAACATAGGAACCCTTACAAGAGAAAAATGTGGTATTTATCGCTAAGGACCACACTGAAAGCTTATCTGGCTGCAGTTTTTCCTCTAGTTCCAGATGAACCTTTCTGTTGTGGTCTTGCACATACAGACTTCATGCACCACGACCACTTTAAAGTAAAACAAACAAGAAATGAAGTGTGTATTGTGTGCAATACTTATCTAGATGTATCCAAACATGGAACAGAGGAGCATACATGAAAAATAAAAAGAATTAGCAATAACAGTGCAGATCAATAGTATAACATATACTATAAAACAATATTTATATATATATATATATATAAATATCAAAAAAGATGTAAATTATAAATATTTGATATGTAATGCACATAATATAATTATAGTGTATATAATGACACTATACAATAAAAAATAATTATTATTCAATATAATTATTATACAACAGGATATGGGTATATAAATCATGGTGATCATGGTGCATAGAGAAACTCTTGAAGCAGCAATATTTGTTTTCAAATTTACAGTGTTACAGTATTCTCAGCAAAAGCGGCTAGGTGCAGGGTACTCTCTGAGCCAAATATTTTGCAATGGTGTTATGGTGTTTAGAGTGAGCCTTGGCAAAACACGTTTGCTTATTTTTGCATTCAAGTTAATTAGGTGAGCAATGTCACCTGACTCCAGATTTTAACAGACATAATAATATCCCTGTGAAAAATATATATATATATATATATATATATTTTAATGATCACTTTAAATTTGCTGTGTTATCTGTATACTTAATAAAAACCCATCATGGAACATCCGTTTAAGTGTCAGGAGTCAGGTTTGTCCAATCAATCAATGATACATGTTAATTCATCGATAATGCATGGAACACAGCAAATATAGCCACTCTATTTTAGGAACAGCTTCACCAAATAAGCTAGTAAAATTTATGGCATTTCACATCCTACAGGTACTGAGAGATAACATTGTGTGATCAGTCTTCCACAACACACTAAATCATTTGATATCCTGCCTTGTGTGTCCTGCATTGTTTGTGCACAACATGATAAACTGCCTCTTGCAATCTGCACAAAAAGAGAATTCTCCACCATGTGAAATCCCTTGTGGGCTTCATCATACTATTAATCTGGAACTTTTGTTAGAAGATATGTAAAGACTATTAGAATGACATTGTTAAGAATCCTGACATTTGCAAGCTTTGCTGTGTTTCCTTATAGGGAAAATCCACAATAAACAGATATATCACAATAAACAGATATATCACAATAATAAATCATTAAAGGAACACTCCAAGCATAACAAGCAATACAGCCCGCTGAAGTGGTTATGGTTTCAGAAGTGCCAGAGCGCCCTCCCAGTGTAAGTAGACAAATATAGCCCCTTAGTGACCAGATCGCTTTTCAATTTTCTTACCGTTTGGGACCAGGGCTATTTTTACATTTCTGTTCTGTTTGTGTTTAGCTGTAATTTTCCTCACTTACTCATTTACTGTACTAATTTACTGTACCCACACATATTATATACCTTTTTTCTCGCCATTAAATTGTCTAAAGATACCATTATTTTCATCGTATCATATAATTTACTATAAAAACAATTATAAAATATGATTACAAAATTTAAAAGAAAATAACTTTTTCGAAATTTGACCCCCAAAATCTGTAGTGCATCTACAACTGCCAAAAAACACCAGTGCTAAATAGTTTCTAAATTGTGTCCTGATTTTAGAAATGCCCAATGTTAACATGTTCTTAGCTTTTTTTTGTGTGCAAGTTATAGGGCAATAAGTAAAAGTAGCACTTTGCTATTTCCAAACCATTTTTTTCAAAATGAATTAAGGTACATTGTAGCAGTGATATCTGTCAGGAATTCCTGAATAATGTTCACATGTATATATTTTTTTTAAAAGAAGACAACCTAAGTTATTAAACTTTTGTGCTGGCTAGAGCTCCCCGGGTCCTCTCCTGCCTGTGGGCCGGTGAGGGAGATCTTTGATCTCCCCAGCGGCCCTCAGAGGCACACAGCAGGGCCGGCACTGTGATCCTGTGATCTCCCCTGCCGGCCTCGATCCATGCACAGGCCATGGGGATTAGGGTGTGCCCAGACACACCCAGCACACCCCGTGCGCATGCCTATGAATCTATGCCAAATTTAAAAAAAAATAATAATTGGTGATTTTGACACACATAGCAATTTAAGAATACATGTACTGAGAACTTTAAGGGTTACTGCCAAAGAACACCCCAATAACTGTTCAGCAACATCTCCTGAATACAGTGATACCAACCATGTACAGGTGTGTCTGGTTCTCTGGGGGCTAAAAGACCTTATTTGGAGGGTGCACATTCCAGTTTTCCAACATGGAATTTTTACATCTGGTCATCATGCACCCATGCCCTATTTGGGACATTTTTGAAGCCGGCCTATTTACCCCCATCAAACCATATATTTTGGAAAAGTAAACACCCCAGGGTATTACAAATGGTGGTATTTTTACACTTTCCATGCACTGATTCTACCACCAGTCTTTGTCAAACTTTTGTGTAGTCATTTTTTTGTGTTATTTTTCTCTCACATTGTACTTTAGGCATGGAGTCTCAGTTACTGACAAAGAACACTCCGATATGTGTTCAGCAACATCTCCTGAGTACAACAGTGCTGCAGGAGGGGGGACGTGAGGGATCTGGGCACTGCTTTGTTTTCCTAGCACTATAGAATTGCTTTAAGAATGATTTACCTGGGGCCTGCCAGGTACCTACCTGTACAGGCTATAGTGGTTATACTCTTACTTTAATAAACAAGCCACCTCATACATGTAAACATTCTAATGAATGTAACTTGAAGCATACCTCACCACACTTGATTTATGATATCATTTAACAACAACAAAATCTTTGAGCAAACTGCTAATTCTTAATGAAGTGGCTTTGAGGCATAAAAATATATTTCCAAATTCTTCTCACAGTGTAAAACTATGCTTTTTCTGAGAAACATCTATGTACAAGATACTCACCTTTTGTAGCTTTTTTTTTTTAATTGTACTGTTTATATGAAAAGTGATATCACTGCACAATTAAGGTGATTTTTGTTTTGTTTGTTTTTGCTGTCCCTGAAAATCACTTTGTATGTGAAATTGTTACAATATTTCACTTATTTCACATACTATCACTATTTGGGCGTATCCAGTTATATATCTTGATAAAGTATAAGGTAGAAAACAAATTAACATAAAAACTATACAATAACGATTATGAAATAGAAACACAGAAAGCACTCAGTAATATGTAAACAAATGCAAAATGCACTTTTTTTTTTCACACATTCTGATCATAAGCAGCCAAAACATTAAATATTTAGTATTTGCAGCAAATAATAATTTTTTTAGGGACCAGGTGTGTATTGAAATTTCACACCCAATCCTCATTTTTCTTTACCTGAGACACTCACATTATGGCATATAAAGTTCAGAAGTTACAATTAGTTTCTCACTTGAAAGATGTTACAGAAATGACTCTTCAATAGTGATGTCCTGAACGGTTCGCCACGGATGGCGAAGATATGCACTGTTCGGTCCGCCCCCTATGTCATCATTGAGTAAACTTTAACCCTGTACCTCACAGTCAGCAGACACATTCCAGCCAATCAGCAGCAGACCTTCCCTCCCAGACCCTCCCACCTCCTGGACAGCATCAATTTTACATTCATTTTGAAGCTGCATTCTTAGTGAGCTGTCCAGGAGGTGGGAGGATCTGGGAGGTAGGGTCTGCTGCTGATTGGCTGGAATGTGTCTGCTGACTGTAAGGTACAGGGTTAAAGTTTACTCAATGATGACGAATAAGGGTCGGACCGAACAGCACATATGTTCGCCATCCGTGGCGAACCGTTCGGGACATCACTACTCTTCAAGCTAATAGCCATGTAGTTTTATTCATGTTTTTTTATAGGCAACAACATAATCTAAGTGCATTATATAGGTTGTTGCCCTATATTAAAGGGATACTATGTCACCCAGACCACTTAATCTCATTGAAGTGTTCTGGGTGCAATGTTCCTGTCCCCCTTAGTCCTGCAATATAGTTAAGTTTTAGAGAAACTGCAATTACTACATTGCAGGACTAATACAGCCACTGGTGAGTAACCAACTTTTGGTAGCCTAACTGGACGTCCTCATGCTCTGCATGAGGACATCCAGTGTCAGTAAAATCTCCAAAGGAAAGCATTGAAGCAATGCTTTTCTATGGGGAGGGCCTAATGCTCTCGCTGCGCGTTAGCCCCTCAATCGAAAGATGTGGGAGAAGGTGGAGTGCCGACCCAGTGCCGAGGGAGTTTGGCAATGGAATTGGATAAGTAAATGAGTTTATTTAACCCTTTTTTCATGCCTGAGTGGTCGCGAAGGAGATTGGAGCCAGAGGGAACTATAGTGTAAGGAATAAAACTTGAATCTCTAACACAATAGAATCCCTTTAATGCTGCATTTTCTACCTATAAAAATGTTTTTAGTTTAAAAAAAATAATTAAAATAATAATAATTTTGCTACTTTGTGCTGCATTCCACTACTTCCCCTCCCTATTTCACAAAACACCTCACATGGTGGGTAGTCATGTCAGCAGCTCACACTGACCTCTCATTGGCTGAGCTGATTATGTACTCAGAATACATCTAATGAGGAAGTATTTTGTGAAGAGAAGAGGCATGACTAAAGGGGCAGAGTTATGCTGCAGAAGCTGCAACACTTTTAAAATTTAAACTAAAGACATTTGAATGTGTTGAAAAATAAAGTATGAATACACACTGATCAGCATCAATATAAAAACCACTGACAGCTGAAGTGAATAACATTGAATATATTGTTATAATGGCAACTGTGAAGGGGTGGGATTAGTGGCAGAGCTACCGCGGTCGAAGTTGAGATTGGGCCCGTCACTCCAGGGAGCCCGGGCGACTTGCGACCGCGGTGCCCACCAGCTATGTAACGTGGCCCCGGCCCGCGTGGTAGAACCGCAGTTTTTGAATTTCATGTGTTGGAAGCAGGAAAAATTGACAGGCAAAAAGATTTTGTGTGCGTTGTTTACCTGGGGAAGAGATGGCAGCAGGATGCACTAGGGGATGTAGGCAGGTGACAGAGGCAGGGTAATGCTCTGGCAATGTTCTGCTGGTATTCATGCAGATGTTACTTTGACACATACTGCCTACCTAGAGATTGTTGAGACCACGTAGAGTCCTTCATCTAGTGTGCCCTCATGGCAGTGGCCTCTTTCAGCAGGATAACGCACCCTGTCATATTGAAAAATTGTTCAAGATGTTTTGCCTTGACTTCCAAATTCCACAGATCTCAATCCAATTGAATATCTATTGGCAGTGATGTACCTACCAGTGGACCTGGCCGCTGCTGCAACCCCTGCCACCGTGGACCACTGGTATACCTTCAGTGCTGGTGCACTGGGTTTGTAGCATGGCTGAGCGGTCTGACAAGAAGTGCTAACTGAGCATATCCTGTCAGAAAGGGTACCATGGCCGTGAGCAGGTACAAGAGGGAATAGGGGAGGGAATGGGACACCTGGAGGGGCTGGTACACATGGGGGAAATAAGACACATGGAGGAGCTGGGGGAGGAGGGAATAGGACACATGGAGGAGCTTGGTGGGAGGGAATGAGACACATGGCGGGGCTGCAGGGGACGGAATGAGACACATGGGGAAGCTTGGTGGGAGGAAATGAGACACATGGGGGGGCTGCAGGGGATGTAATGAGACCCATGGTGGGACTGGGGGGGAGGAAATGTGACACATGAAGGGGGTGGAGAGAAATGAGACACATGGAGGGGTGGAGAGAAATGAGACACATGGAGGGGTGGGGGGAATGAGACACATGGGGGGGCTGGGGGAAATGAGACACATGATGGGGCTTGGGTAGGAAATGAGACACATGATGGGGCTTGGGTAGGAAATGAGACACATGAAGGGGCTTGGGTAGGAAATTAGACACATGAAGGGGCTTGGGTAGGAAATGAGACACATGAAGGGGCTTGGGTAAGAAATGAGACACATGGAGGGGTAATAAGACACATGGAGGGGCAGGGGGAATGAGACACATGGAGGGTTGGAGGCGAGGGAATAAGACACTTGGAGGGGGGGTGAATGAGATACATGGTTGGTGGGGAGCATTGCAATTTTTGCAGCGGGCCTGGTGGTTTCTAGTTACTCCTCTCTCTGTGAGTGTGCTGGAACAGCAAAATCCGATCCATGGAGGCTCCACCTCACAACTTGCTGCAAGATACCCCAGTACACATTCAGAGATCTTGTGGAGTGCATGTCTCGATGCATAACAGCTGTTTTGGCAGCACGAGGGGACCTTTAGGCAGGAACTTTAATGTTGTGGCTGATCAGTGTATAGCCAAAACCTGTGATATGCAATTAAATTGTACTGGTGTCCTGAGTGTCTGGATTACAATTTTAAGTTGTTAGCAGGCACACATATTTACAGTTGGCTTTTTTTTTTCTAATAGAAATTAGATTAATTTAGAACTTAATTATAAACGTGTCTGTACCAAACAGAAATTAATTGAATGCCCTTTAAATACCCATTTTTAATTCAACAAACCAAGATATGTTGTTGTTTTTGTATAGTAGTTAACTAACTGAGATTTAGTAAAATGCATTTAATGAAGATTTTAACATTTATTATTATTATTATGATATTTATATAGCGACATCAAATTCGGCAGCGCTTTACAATTGGTGGACGAACAGACATGTAGTTGTAACCAGACAAGTTGGACACACAGGAACAGAGGGCCCTGCTCAATGAGCTTACATTCTAGAGGGAGTGGGGTATAGTGACACAGGAACAGAGGGGTTGAGGACCCTGCTCAATGAGCTTACATGCTAGAGGGAGTGGGGTAAAGTGACACAAAAGGTAAGGACTAGTGACTAGACTAGTGACAGTTGCAGAAGAGGAATCATTTAGAAGAACATACTTCACAGTGTACTTGAAAGAGAACTAAGCTAGTTTTAACCTGCTTTGAAAACATAGTTCTGTAATGATAAAACATTACAGCCCCAGAACAGAGTTCACCTTTCATAAATTGCTTGGCAACCACACGGAGATATGCAACCTCTCACACCCTTGGCTGTTTTATATTATACTGCCTCTTGTGATGCTCTATTCAGTGGCAGAACTAATGTATAAAGGATCCAGATGATCACATTATTTGAGCCCCCCCCCCCCCACCCCATCACAAGCTAGGCTAAAAAGTAGATCCTCATCTATCCTGCAAGTCCCACAATGCTTTGCTAGCTAGGGATCTATTATTTGCCCATCCTTGCAGGGTTGTATTTAGCACTGAGCTTTTTTGTGTGTTTGAATGTAAGCTTCTTTTTGTATGGTGTATGTGGGTGTGAATGTAGGGAAGTATTTGTGTGTGGTGATGTCATTTGAATGCATTTGTGTGTTTTCATGTACTGTTGCCACAGATATACACAGCCACACTGATACAAACACTAACACAGAGAGCTAAACAGACACACAGATACACATAATGATACAGATATATACGGGCACACGTGCAGATACACAGACACATTAATACAAAAACTGACAAATGTGCAAATACATAGACTCATAGTTACAAATACTGATACACATAGAGATATACAGACACAAAGAAACACACAAAGACGCGCTAAAACACAAAAAGTCACAAAGAAACACATACAGACACACTTTCTGGTCATTTGCTTAGCTGTCTTCTTGCTTGCTAACGTTTGGATGCAGGAAGGTTGCTTCTGCTGGCTGGGGCTGTTGGGAGTCAGAGTCTGAATTTTCCAGTTTGCGCTCCCCGTCTCCGTCTCTTCCTCTACCTTCTGTGCGGTTCCATGTCGCCACCAGGAGTAATTGATCAGCTCTCCCTTCCTTCCAGATCCGGCTGCAAATATGAGAGGGGCCTGGTCGCGCTGTTACCTTACCATCGAAGGGCAGACCCTGCACGGAGCACAGTTTCAGTGCTCCCTGCAGGCTTCTACTGCCCTTATTATAGTGCAAGTGCATCTGATTGTTGGTGACTGTTGGAGGAGATGGATGTTGTGTTGGTGCATATATTGCAGAATAGGTCTGTCCTCTTGGTTTTTGTTTTGTTTTTGTTTTTAAATCAAGGCAGGGATACAGTTTAGTTAATATAATCTTTTGTGCAAATCTTATGGTAAAAGGTAGATGCTTTGTCAGCCTTAGATCTACCATTTCCCCACCTTGCAGTGCCTGTGTATGCATGGTTTTCAATGGAATATGTGTGTGGAAATCTTTGTACATTTGTGTATAGAGTTGATTTTAGAATGAAGGGTTGTATTTGTGTGTAGTGTTGGCGTTTGGATGCAGGAGTATATTTTTTGATAGTGTCAGTATTTAAACACAGGGGTGTGTTTGTGTATAGTACTGGTTTTTGAAAGCAGGTGTCTGTTTCTCTTTAATGTTTGTGTTTAAATCCAGTTGTGTGTTTATTGTAGTTTCAATGTTTGACTGACAGGGGTGTGTTTTGTGTAGTGTTTGAATGCAGGGTTGTGTTTGTGTGTAGTGTTAGTGTTTGAATGCTGGGTTGTGTTTGTGTGTAATGTTAATGTTTGTCTGCTGGTGCATGTTTACATAGACACATACATTGCCACACTGACACATAAAGATACGCACATACACTGACACACACAGATGCAGACAGACGTGCACACACACAGATTTATGCTAAGAGATACAAATTGACACACCGGAACAGAACACTGAAACACACACATGCACAGATAAACACACTGACATACAATGCACAGATAAACACACTGAGAACCATGCAAACACTGACCCATATGCACACAACACTCACACATAGATTAACTCACCTTTCCCCATGTACAGCTCTCTCTCATGCGGTGCACAATTCACATGTCTTCCCCCAGACCACAGAATGCCTCCCTGCAGTCCTGCCTTCATCTGTTTCAAAACAAGAAACTCTGGTAGTATCAATGCGGAAGGAAGAGCCCCATGGCATCCATGGCAGCAAAAGGCATCGGTGGACCCCATGACCCACTGGGGCCCTGGTGTAGTCACACCAGCGGTACTGCTGATTGTTCTACGCCTGTTTGTAGTGTCAGTCATTGAGCAAAGAATATCAGGACAGGCTCAAACCCACATGTTTCATGAGTTATCTGACCTTCTGGGTGCAGGTTTTTAAGATTCTCTCCAGGGCCGGATTGGGGATTTAAAAAAAAAAAAAGTTATTTTGCAAATGCAGGGCCTATGATATTGCTTTATTTCATCATAATGCCTTGTTCTGCATGTGTCTACCAATAACCAGGAACTGTGCTTTGTTAAGAGCCTTAAAGCATATTAATACTCAGATTCAAACATTAACAATATAGGCACACAGACCACTTCAGCTCGTTTAAGTGGTCTGGATGCGATTTCCCTGTCCCCCTTAGTCCTGTAATGTAAATCATTGCAGTTTTTGAGAAACCGCAATAATTACATTGCAGGACTAAGACTGCCTCTAGTGCCTGTCAATCAGACAGCCACAAGAGTCACTTCCTGACTTTAGGTTGCCTAACTGACACTGGATGTCCTCACACACTGAATCCAGTATTAGTTACATTTCCATGCTCGCAGCGCATACACATTATCCCCCCACACCCACTGTCGGAGGAGGCAGAGTGCCAACCGAGTACCATGGGAGATCGGCGCTAGAATTGGGTGAGTACAGAAAGGAATTTTTACCCTTCCATGCTTGGGTGGGCCACGAGGGGGGGAGGTCAGAGGTAACTATAGTGTAAGGAATAGTACTTTGTATTCCTTCCACTGTAGATTCCCTCTTTAATACATGTAAAACTACTAACATTGATATATAAAATCAAATAGGCTCACACGCTTAAATAAAATAGTCTCACATACATCCACCCAGCAAACCACACAGGTGTTCTTACAGCCAGTCAGTATAAAAGAAACTTGTTTATAGTCATAGAGTTAATTAACAAAACTAACTCTCACCCACAGTAAAACTAACAAATCCACTCTCAGATTTACAGTAAAAAAACAGAACTACTGACAAAGTATTAAACAAACAAGCTCACATACAACTGAAAACATACCTCCACTAACACACTAATCGATGAACAGCCATAGAGTAAAATGCATGACCACGCTCGGCCATGTAAAAGGTTTTTCACTAAACCAGAAATTATAAAGAATCCACAATAGAATCTCAGACCAAAATATGCACATTGGAAGTACAGCGGAGTTGGACAATATTACTTGTAAATAATCCACAACCCCAGTTAATAAATAATAGTAAAACCTAGACACAGTCCCACAATAAAATGCAGTAGAAACTCAAACTCACAAACACAGAGTAAAACACACAGATACACAACAATTCAGAAAAGCAAGCAAGCTCAAACGTATAGCCACCCAGCAAAACCACTAATGGTATTCTCTTACTTTACCAGGTTCTGGTAAAACTAATCTGGTCCATGAGGCTTTCTTACAATGTATAGGCTTTTGTGAACATGCTATGGGGCACCTGTGTTTGGAACTGTGGGATGTTTAACTGAACTAGATCATGGCTTCAGTTGTACATAGAAATTAGCAATAGGAAGCACACACTGTTATTGCTTAAAATAACACTCCAAACACCAAAGCCCCTACTGCACGTGGTAACAGGAGTACCCTGGCACACCTCCAATGTAAATAGTGAAAACATTTTGCTTAATTACCTACCCGCTGCTGGTCACATAGAAACATAGAATGTGACGGCAGATAAGAACCATTCGGCCCATCTAGTCTGCCCAATTTTCGAAATACTTTCATTAGTCCCTGGCCTTATCTTATAGTTAGGATAGCCTTATGCCTATCCCACGCATGTAAATAGAATTTAATGGTACCCATTTTATCTACCTTGGAAGGATGAAGGGCTGAGTCAAGCCAGAAGTTAAGGGCCAGAAGTTCTAGTATGGAGCTCCTGTTAGTTCTCTTGAGCTAAAGCCCATCCTGAAGGGCCATCTTTGTGGCAGAATGTAATCTAGCAGCCAGTGAGCTAAGCCCTGGGCTGCCAGGCATAACCCAATGCAGAGATCTCTGGATCTCACAGAGTATGTCTTTCAAAGAAAAGACAGTGTTAACATTACTGTCTAGTAAAACCTCTAGTGCCAGTCACTCAGACGGCCACTAGAGGTGCTTCCTGAGCACAGTGTGCAGCACTGACTTTCAGCGTCTCCACGCTCTGCATGGGGATGCTGAACATTCCCCATATAGATGCATTGATTCGATGCATCTCTATGATGAGATGCTTATTGACGCAGCACAGCGTTTTGGCGCAGACTGGTGCTTTGGCACAGTGCAGCATTTTGCTGTGCATGTGCATTAGCCTTCCAATGGCTGAGATTGTCAAGTTTGATGTTCTAAGCCACGCTGAATAAAATACTTTTTTAAAGGAGAAGGGGGGTAGGTTGTCTTTCCTTGCACCACTTTTGGTAGGTATTAACCACTGCATACTGGGAACACCTTACAAGACTTGCCGCGTTGTTAGCACATATTAGATTAGGACCTGCCAGATATCGGGATACGAGAGTTGGTAGGCTCAACATATTTATGAGCATAATGTGTGACTAAAACCCAAAAATGACAACTCACATGGGTGTATTTTCTATTCTTCCAATAACTTGTTTAATGTTGACTGTGCTATTCTCACGTTCACTTCCTTCTTTATTTCAGCAGCACTCTATTAATATATGTTTAGATACACATGTACTCAGCCAACACATTAAATAATAAAATTAATTTTAATATAACATCTAAAATAATATATATATATTAAAAGCCATAAATGTTACTCACCACTGGAGGATCCAGGGCACACTCGCCAGGGATGCATTTCTACTGGCCAGGGCTGAATTTTTACTTTCCTGTAGCTAAGGGGCAAGTGGGAATTTTGAGTCCTTTTTCATTTTAGTTTCAGGGAAAAATAAGAAAATGTTTTAAAGCAGTACTATCATTTCTGAGGTTTCAAAAAACCCATATGACAAGTGAATTACAAGTCAAGAGACAGAGTTTTTCCAAATAGTGATTGTTACATTATTTTCTTCAAGACCAAACTCTCATGGTCTTCTAACTCCTGTATTTCTGTTTTCTTTCAGTCGATGCAGTAATGAGTCAATCAGGATCCATTGGAAGCAAGCACGGTTCCACCAAGTAAGTACACAACTATACCTACTGGTGCGTTTAATTTGCAAATGTTAATGGTGGAAAATGGAGATACATTGCATGCCATTAACTTAAAAAAAAAAAAAAAACAAGAATGCAAATTGGAACCGTAAAGTTTCCAAAATATATATTTAAGTTATTCAATATCTTGCTTAGATGATAATTATTCTAAATCATATCCCTGTTTTTGTTTTTAACAACGTGGAAAATTATAGGCACCATAGCCCACATGAACCCGTAAATGTCAAACTCTCTCCCAAAGTAAGGAATCACCACCACCACGACAGTCAAATGTCTTTCTGATGTTATAGTTACCTAGTTTAAGATTCCCTAACAAAGGGTAGCCCTGTGTGTGGAAACTTACAATTATCTACAAACAAAAAGGCCTTAATCTAAATGTTGTTTGTTTCTGGAGTTCCCAATGGAAACGTGAAATTTAGAATACTGCATATTTACTGTCCTAAGCTGACTCACCAATAGAGGGAAAAGGTCACACATTAGAGGGCTGAGTGTGTTGTACAGAATTCATGTGGACACCATCATCTGAAGAGGCCTGCATGAGTGTTTTATCGTACATCTTATCTGTACCATATTATTAATGTTATGGCATGTTACACAATTATAGTTGTTGCCTTAGATTTGACCTAGTGTAGAAGCTTTCCACTTTAATATAATTGCTCTTTATATTCATTCATGCACAGAATTTTTAGTTCCTGTTGTCGTTGGGAACCAGGTACTCCGGCTGGATTTTTAGAGGGTACCCAGAGAACGAGTGACAGAGGAGTACCTTTTATCTGTTATGTCAAACCTTTCCATATTACACATTGCTTACTATTCGGTCATTGTGCTGAAGATAGCCACTTGTTTTTTTCAGTGGGTCTCCTTCACACCCTGCAGAGTAACAGCCCAACTTGTTATTTACCGTTCATACCCCTGATCATGATTAAAAGTGTGTTCCAGGAATTTTGAAGTGCAAAGATACATCCTGGGAAACTTTCACAGCAATATGAGATTGGTCAAATGACAGAAATATATCTCACAAATATACATTTGTTAAATGGCATATTTGCATAGTGTAGCAAGGCTAAAAGAACACAGTGTTATTAGATAAGAACTGAGGGAATACAGGAGCATAATGCAAGACTGAAGAACTGGTTGCATATTCAACTGGAATTAAACTGGAGAGGGGCATGCTGTCCACGATTACAAACACACTGTTGGTATATAAGAAAAATAATGCCACTGGTCTAGAAGCCAATATAAGTTAGGCCTTATTGCTAGAAAAAATGCTGATCCTATGCCCACCAAACTGTGTTGCCTACCCCTCGGAATTATATTACACAGGTTCCAAAGAATATTGCCCCACCAGCCACAGGCTCTAGCACAGTGCAGCGCACATTGCCCACGGGTTCGATCGTGTTCAGCGACCCAAACAGGTTCTAGGGATCTTGACCTAGAATGCAGCCTTCTGTGCTGATTTTGGGCCTCCTGAGGATGTGAGCAGTGCCTAGGAAGTTGTCGCCAATTGCAGTGAGGCCTAGGTAAATGATGGCTGTCCGCAGAATTAGGATCTTCTTTCTTTGCCTCCTCACTTTTGGTACTAAGGTAGAGCAACTTAAACCAGGCCTTGGTTTGATGGCTCTTACAAAAATTATACACATGTAACTTTCCATCGCTACAAACCTTTCTGCTTTTCAACATTACAGCCACAGTCACTCAAAGACCTGCTCGATTTGCTCCTTCTGGAAGGCCCAATTCATAAGGGCTGGTATTACCTCTGGCTTCATTGTGATGGCCATCTTGGGTCTCGGGTGTTTGGCCCTGAAGGCTTTGCAGCTTTTCTTAGCTGTCTGCAGCTGCTCTCAGCTCTGTTTAGATCACTACTGCAGTGGGGATCGGGATATCCCAGACTGGTCAAAAGGAAGGGGGACAGGGCCCAAATACAGGCTGGAACTGAGGTGAAGGCATGCCCCTCAGCCTCATCTGTTACTATAGGCCACATTGACTAGTGGCGCTGGCTGCTTGTAATGTGTCTTCCCAGCCTTGTGTAGACTGCAGATAAAGCTTAGTTAAGCAAAAAAGATGTTTGCCTTTTTAATTGCGTCTGCCTCGGTCAGCTGTCAGGCCCCGCCTTTACATTCCCATTGCCAACCAATAATAAAAACCAGCAGGTCCATTAATATTTTTTTCTTGGCCCAACAAGAATTTAGATTGATTTAATAGTATGTATATATGTCAGTGTTAATTCTAACTATGGTTTTGTCCATCTTTGCTTCTGCCTTGTCTAGCTTTTGTTTTATATTGTAAAGCAGAGAAGCGTTTGTTTTTATTGTGATATATTCTAAAATGTCTTATTTTCATTTTCAGTGGGGGAAGTGGAAAAATGAGTGCAAAGGATCTGTTTGGTGAGTTTTCGTTTTAACATAATTCATGACATGTTTTTTTTACATTTAATCTTATATTAACTAGATTACATACCGTATATCTGAAAGTTAAAGTGGAACTACACATCTGATATTTTTGAAAATCTTGATATCTACCAAAGTGTGATCTATCTTTTTTTTATTTTTTTTATTCTGTGTTACTCTTTATTGTAAATATCATTGTATATGTTGCTTTCCTGGCACAACCAGTGCATATCATGCAAATGAATATAATCCACAGTAAGGCATAAGCGCAGGCACATGGACATATGTGGCACTGCAGGAGCAATGTCCAAGAACATTACTGCATTTCTCTTTAAATATCAGAGCATGCATGAGCTCACCCACAGCATTATGGGGTAATGTCAGTGCTCTAAGCACGGACATGCTGCAGATGTAGGTGTGTTTTTTACTTACCTCTGCTCTCCTGCACTACTAGCCTCTGTAAGATCTTAAGTAGGAGAGAATGAGGAAATGCTACTTTTTTAAGAGAAATTATCATTCACACAGGAATGAAGTATAATAATTATGTTCATTACAGAATTTTAATGCATTTCAGACATCAGTTTAAATTAAAGATAAATAATATCAAATTCTTTATTTGGTATTTAAATCATTGACTTCAAAAAGTTGAAAAGCTAAGTTGACTATGCCAGACTGCAATAATTTCAAGAGAGATTTGCTGGTAAATGCTTAATTTCCCATCACTACCTCAAAACAAAAGAAGAAGTTAACACTGCTCCGTTCCTTCTGAATATTTTGTAATATGTAATATAAGATAACATCTTTATGAGATATTGAGGTTGGTAGCAGGAGGATTTCATTGAAATTCCAACACAATAAAAAGATATCTGATAAATTAGGGAATTTTCTGTTTTATGGCCAATGCAAAGTTGACAAACGTTTAACAAAAAGTGGAGCTTCTACTCCCATCTTTTGCCACTGGTGGTGTCTTTTCATGCCCATTTTTGAGTTGTCTATGGAGTACTCTATGGTCTCATGGCGTATTCCAGCATTTTCCATAGACCTCTGTTTTGCACTATTGTTCATGCAGGTAGTGGAAGAAAGTCGTCATGGTCACCACTCACCAAATGGGTGTTTCATCATCAGATATTTTTGCAAAATATGCAAAGAAACGAAGAGTGTCAAAGCCATTTTAACACAGATCTATTATTTGATAGAGGGTAAACTGTTAAAACTCTGCTTCAGAACATTTGGTACCCCTATCAAATACATTGTTGGTGGCACATAAACTGGATGGCTTCCCAACCCAGTCCACAGAGCATCCTAGCAGTCTAGAATTTAGGCATTTCCCAACTGGTGGAGTGGCGATACTCATACAATTTCAACAAAGACAATTTGATTAACCTATACCTTCCTCAGAAGCAGAGAACAAGGAAGCTTAGGACAGCTTTATTGGATGCTAGATAGCCAACTTCAGGGATAAGCTGTTACAAAATAGTATAACCCCTGAAGGTAAAATGGTGCCTGGACACTTCCACCCCCATATCATATTTTATTGTGAAGCTGCCAGGATCGTTCAGAGAACCCTCAGGAGGATGTGAGGCAGCCAGCCTCCAGAGCCAGTAGGCTTCCTGACAGAAGGTAGGACTGTTCCTTAAGGCAAGTGAATAGTGGCAATGTAATTTAATTTGAATTACAAGGGAAAAGGGTCACTTTGGCCAAAGGTTTTTCTTGCTGTAGAGAGATCCTCTAGAAATCTAGATAATAATCACAACCAGGCATTAAAAGCATAGGTTTTTTAGGACATTAGAAAGGTTATTTGCATCTTTTTGCTTCTCGGGTACAACCACCACAAATGCAATGAGTAGCCTTTTTAATTGCACAGCTTCCAACAAAGGTCGATTGGAATGTTGTGAATTTTACATAATTTGTATGGGTTTAGGTATCTTCTAAATCATGTTTTATATGCCAGTTCTTTATGGTTTACACATTTTGTAAGTTTATAAGTTGCCTTCCAGATGTCACCTCAGTCTGCACGGTCTCCCAAAGATGACATAAAGAAGATTTGAAAGAACCCCTTCAGTGACTTATCGGAGTTCAGCACCGATGTCCCTCGGCGCTGGGTCAAGGTCCGCCCACGCTCCTCCCCTGCCGTCATCCGACAGGGGCGACCTATTGCGCATGCGCGGCCAGCGACGGGCAAGACCTAATGCGCGGCAACGCGCACACATATTAGAGCTCCCCATAGGAAAGGAATGAAAAGACTTTCAATGCTTTCCTATGGGGATTTCAGCAACGCTGGAGGTCCTCACATAGCGTGAGGACGTCCAGCGTCGCTCTAGCACAGAAAATCTGTGCCATAAACCCGGAAGTGCCCTCTAGTGGCTGTCTAGAAATGCAAACTGCAATATTTACAGTTACAGGGTTAAGGGTAGTGGGAGTTGGCACCCAGACCACTCCAATGGGCAGAAGTGGTCTGGGTGCCTGGAGTGTCCCTTTAAGTATAAAAACATCTACAACAAGGAGCTATGAAAGCACCAAAGCTGTAATTTCAGTAAGACGGATTGAGAGGGCAGGGTGTATAGGGTCACCTGGTGTCGCACACTTTGGTTCCAATAAATTACTTGTCATCCTTTCTCTCTCATCTCTATAATCAAATAGCTTTTATAAAAAGGAAATTGGAAAACAATTCCTTTGTAATTTAGTTTTTCTAATTTAGGTTTGTCTCAGTGCAAATGCGTTTTGCAATACCTAGAGTTATTTTATTTTTAGTATCGTTGCAGCCAAATGTAATTCACTGGCATCCACAGGAAATCTATAATTAGTCCTAATGAGCAGCTAGTATGTCT
The DNA here is from genome assembly GCA_933207985.1 of Pelobates cultripes. Taxonomy (NCBI): domain Eukaryota; kingdom Metazoa; phylum Chordata; class Amphibia; order Anura; family Pelobatidae; genus Pelobates; species Pelobates cultripes. The sequence goes on from OW240923.1 coordinate 79,133,118, forward strand.
GTTTAATCCGCGTGTCGTGAATGTGCTAATTATCGTTTCTTTATGTTATCAGAGTGTGATTTTTTTTTTTTTTTTTTTACATTTTGGAATAGAATAGGCAATATGACCTAACCAAAACATTTATTTATTCTTTCGGATATATTGGGAGGGTATACATTATATGTTATAAGATACTCCTTTTTGCAATCCTTTTACCAGGTTCATAGTTGGGTAAATATAACATTTGTACTAAATATTAGGTATGTTACTGTAATATAAATGTAAATGCTCAAATGCCTTCCTTATTTCTGTTCGTGAGTAATCTTTTGGGGATTTTTAGGAATTTAGATTCCCAAAATTCCAGCGAAATATTCTAATGTCTTTTTGTGGGCCTAATAACACACATTTTAATTACATTTCCTATTGCAGATGCCCAGGTTAAGTTTATATATAGTATGATAATACCTGTGTTGACTACAATTTAAACTACCCACTCAGTCCCAACATAAACTAAATCTAAAACAAGATAAAGTGTTGTGGGTTCTGGAAAGCCTATAAAAATTACATTGTACAAGAACAAGGTCCCCTTTCATTCTCTACCCATACCCATGGAATAAGGCAGATATCAAACAAGCAGGCATCCTTAGCATACCCCATGAGGAGTCATTTGGCACATGATTTCACTTTTACTCATTGAATAGCAGTTGATAAAATAAAATAGTGATTACTTTTTGCCTAATTTGCACAGTTAAAAGGCTAGAACACTGGATGTGTTCTATGTATTGACCTATCCTGCTGTTATGGAATTGGGGTAAAAGTTACAAAATTGGATTCTCCATGCCTATTGGTCCACAAAGATAAAATCATAGAATAAATGTAATGAACCAGGGTGAGCTAAACCCTTTATCCAAATTGCCCTACATACATGGACATTTTAATGTGCCTCCGAGCCCAAATCATATGTTACCCTTTTACCTGATAGCCGCCAGGACAAAAATATGTACTCTCTAACCAGTTCTTAATAACAATAAAGTAAACCCTGCCTGCTTTGTGTGCTTTTGGCCAATTATTTTTAGAGGGTGTGGTTAACTTTTACAAAAATAAACCACATAAGAGACAATTTAATACATTTTATCCTGTGGTCTCAACTGACACCCATAAATCCTCTTATATTGCCTATAGAACAAACTTTCAATGTGAATAAGTGAAGTCTCAATATATATAATTTTCCAATGGAATGCATCCCAGAAAGTATTTTTGAAATACGTTTTTTGGTTTTTTTTACCGTTGACTGGTTATTATATGGCAGTCTATTCAAACATTAATATCTGCTATTTGGATGGGAAGATGAATGAAGGATGAGTTTACAAAATCACTCATCTCGTGAAATTCCCAGATTGGATGATTATAGTTTATATGCAAACGCCTATAATATGGGCACAAATAGTGTTGATGTATTTTGACAATATGTTGGACTTACATCATTACCAGCCAATGTATAGATCAAAAGATATACTGGTACTTCCATGATCATTGCTTGCGTCCTTTTCTGAACCAGCGGTTTTGGACAGAAGATGCTCGCGTGTGATGCACAATATATCCCACAATTTCTTAATTTGCTCTTTCACTGCCAGCTAGACGTAATGAAGTATCAAACAGCAAGAAAAGACACTTATGTGGGTCTACACCAGTGGTGCTTAAAAGGTAGATCACCAGATGTTGTAGAACTACAACCCCAGTAATTCTTAGCGTGCCTATGCATATATTTAGAATGGCAACACATCGTGAAAGCTGTAGTTTTAAAACATATGGGGATTCAACTTTTGGGCACCCCTGGTCTACACTATGCCTTTTTATGAAACCTTTTAGTGCCCAGGACCCTGCTTAAAAACAATCCAGGCAGTGGATGGAAAGAATCCCAGGCATACATTGCATCCCAAAGAGCTAATAGCACAATCTATGAGGAAGCATGATATACAGACATTTAAACATGGATAATGACGTGGTATACATTGTACCTGTATGTATGTTTTATAGAAAGCACAAGCAGGTAATTCATTGTGAGCTACACAGCTTTAGTATTTTGCTATTGTTTTCAGACAGAGTTTGCCCTTACTCTTATACTTTTCTCATATAATGACATAACTGACTAACAAACACTCCCTTATTAAAAAGCCCTGATTACCAGGGAATACAATTAAGAAACAATTTGATTGTACGTTTTGAAGTCCAAGACAGGAAGCTGAAACTAATTATTTTAATTTACAGGAAAGCAGAAAATACACGCTTTTACTAATTTGTAATGTTGCTGTAACATAGCTCATAAAATTTGCAGTAGCAATACTAGAGACAATCTCAGATTAATTGTAACAGTGCAAACCCTATACCCACTGCCAGCAGAATTCCCTATTAGAAACGCCAAAAATATGAAAACCAGGTTTAGGGGATCCAAATGTGCAAAGAGTAAAACTCTAAATATATATATATACATATATATATATAAAAGTAAAAAGGCAATAAGTCTGGCACTCTACCTGAAAAGTAATAGGAAAAGTTTCACCAAGGTGCTGCTCTGCGCTGGATAATTGTAAACCAACAATAAAGATGAGAGCACTCAATGGATTTCCAATGAAATAAGTGTATTCAAATGTTGCCAATAAAGATCAACGTTTCGACCTGACGGTCTTTATCAAGATCTTGTTGATACATTATTCTGTATCTGACTCCATTTTATTGTTATTTGTATACGCAATAACAATGGGATACCTGTGTTATCGCTATATGGTGGGGAGATCCAGAATGGACGTGACCTGATTTACATTGGAGAGTTGCAAGACTGAATATGTGTTGGCAGATTCCTGGAACTTTATTGCTTTGGACTATGACACCCATCTGTCTTGGGTGGCATCAAGTTATCCATCATCTTTAAAGGGACACTATAGTCACCAAAACAACTTTAGCTTAATGAAGCAGTTTTAGTGTATAGATCATGATCCTGCAGGCTCACTGCTCAAATCTCTGCAATTTAGGAGTTAAATCCCTTTGCTTCTGTCCATGCAGCCCTTGTCACACCTCCCCTGGCTGTGACTCACACACCATGCATTAAAAAAAAAAAAAAGTTTCACTTTCAATTAGATAAAACTTACTTTAAAAGTTCTTATTGCCTGCTCTCTAAAGTAAACTTTAATCATACACAGAATGCTTCTATGGGGTCTAGCAAGCTATCAACAGAGCAGGGGATAATACATTTTAAATTAAATAGAATTTGTAATGAAGGAAGTATAAACATTAGCTGACTCTTTACAGAAAGTGTTTAGGAAGGCTTTACAAGTCACATACTATTGAAAACTACTTACGCCATACTTTTAGATAGGATTTAGTGCAGTAAAAGTAAAAGGTGTTTACACTCACCTTTTGTCCTGCAGTGCACCGGTCTCGCTGCGGCTGGCAATGCCTCTATGGCTGATGCTGATTTGATGATCTCTGCCAATCCAACACATTCCCATAGGAAAGCATTGGGAGGCTGTAGGGCATGCACAGCTAAATGCCATGCTTCGCCAATCAGCATCTGCTCATAGAGGTGGAACATTCTATGGGGGACATTCAGCGCCTCCATGCAGAGTATGGAGACGCTGGACGTCAATTCTGCACTCTGTGCTGCACTGGACTAGGAAACACCTCTAGTGCCCACCTAAGTGACTGCCACTAGAGGTGTTACTAAGCATCATAGCTCTTATTGAAACGCCTGCAGGTACAGGCTGTAGACACCAGAACAACTACATTAAGCTTTAGTGGTTCTAGTGACTATAATGTTCCTTTAAATATAAAATAAATGTATTTTTTAGTTCTAATATGTATCATTAATTTGTTCTCTCCTCTTTACACCTTAGATGCAATTTCTAGGCTTAAGTTTAGTAAGATTATAACAGGTGTCACTGTATACTGTCTAGGAAAACAGGTGGTACTTAGTATTAATGTCTCCTATTAATCTGTATGTTAGGTGTCAAAACGTCCAACAGCTGCTAATTACCATTTGTGAAAAACTGTGTTCAGAAGAATGGAAACAGCTTAAGGGGTATTGACGAAAGTGAGAATTGTGAGAAAGTCATAATGGATTTAAAGTGAATTCCAAGTTTAAGGTCAAAGTACGTGAGCTGGAAAAATTCAGCAAGTCAATAAGTCTTACAGTTTTACTATTTGGTTTCATTTTTTTTTGTTCAAATGGAATTTACTTTGAATCCAGAACAATGCACAGTTTAGTAAATATTCCTGACTGTATTCACAAACCCAGGGCTTGACAAATCCCAGGGATTTGTGAGCCCATTCAGCACTCGAGGTGACCGGCTGCCTGACAGCAGAGGCGAGCAGCCGGCTTATGGATGGCTGAAATAGGCAGGCAGGAGGCTGTGTGTGTGGGTCAGTGAGTGTATGTGTCAAATCAGTTAGTGTGTATGTCTGTCGGTGAGTGTGTGTGTGTGTGCGTGCGTATGTCTGTCAGTGTGTGTGTCAAATCAGTGAATGTGTGTCTGTAAGTATGTTTGTGTGTCTGTCTGTCACTTAGTGTGTGTGTGTGTGTCTGTCAGTGAATGTGTGTGACTGTCAGTTTGTGTGTGTGTGGCAGTGTGTGTGTCTGTCAGTGATTGTGTGTCTGTCACTGTGTGCAAAATCAGTGAGTTTGTGTGTCTGTCAGTGAGTGTGTGTAACTGTTAGTGTGTGTGTGTGTGTCTCTATCAGTGTGTGAAATCAGTGGGTATGTGTGACTGTGTGTGACTGTCAGTGTGTGTATGTCTGTCTGTCAAGGAGTGTGTCAAATTAATGAGTGTATGTGTCTATCACTGTGTGTTTGTCTGTCAGTGAGTGTGTCTGTTTAGGTCTCTAGCCCCCTTCCAATCACATGGGAAAGGTGGTTTTACTCACCTTTTTTCCAACTCTAGTCTCGCTGTGGCTGGCCCCACCTCCACGGCAGAGATCATCAATCTGGACGATCTCAGCCAATCCAATTCTTCCCCTTTTGGAAAGCATGACTATTGTGTATGCACTGCAGAACGCCATGGTGCGCCAATCAACATCTCCTCATAGAGATGCATTGAATGAATGCATCCCTATGGAAAGCATTAAACTATTCCATGCAGCATTGATCCAGGAAGCACCTCTAGAGGCCGCCGAGTTACTGTCACTATAGGTGTTACTAGGCAGCAATGTAAACACTGCCTTTTATCTGAAAAGCCAATGTTTACATTGAAAAGTATGCAGGGACAGGCTATAGACTTCAGAACAACTACAATAAGCTGTAGTGGTTCTGGTAACTATAGTGTCCCCTTAAGAATTGGGGTTTTTTTACGTTGAAAAACCTGGCTCCTAACTTTTTTAGCTGGCTCCTAGATTTCAACCAAATGTTTGAAGCTTTGCATTAACCACAGGGACAGTCTGTTTTGCAGTTACCAACTTGTGGATAAATTATTACACAAAGCATAGAAACAAGCCTAAATTCTAACTAGATTAATGAACATGTATGTTTAACACTCAGGAAAAAAGACCTGTATCAACTTTACATATCAGGGTATAAAGCACCTAGCAGCTGAAATTAGTGTATATCATTTGAAGTCTAGTAACCTTGAATAAATAAATAGAGCCGAGGGCCCAGATTCTTTAAATTATAGCAGTTCAGGAAGTATTCATATACCTAGGGATGAATTCTATGACTAGAGATGATTTTTAGTATTAACAAATTATTTCTCCTTACTCTTTAATGGAATATGACTAATAAATAACACTTTATAGAGGATACAATTTCAGTCTAGGTTTTAATGAAGAGCAATATTGTAGAAAAAATTATAAATGCATTAAATGATTATTCCAAGCACTATGACCACTTCAGTGATTTGAAATGGTCATGGTGCCTGAAAACTGTATGTTCAGCGTTTTGCTGTGAAACAATGCATATATAGAGCTTACCCCCTGTACTGCCATGGGTGTAGCTCCACCACTGACAGCATGATCAGTGTGTCTTCAGCCAGCCTGGAAATAGGCTAACTCCAATTCTGTGTAACTTTCATCGAAGAGAACATCAGCCATCGGCTAATAGTGGTCAGCTGACACTCTAAGCCACTGAATGGCATTCTTCAGGTTGCTTCAGGTCTACAGAAGCCAGTAGCGCATCACCGTACCACCACGGAGCATCAAAGCCTGACAGAGCCACAAGTAAAGGGGGGGCAAACTGTTGCTAAACATTGGGCCAGGGTACTCCTGGCTTCATAACCACTACAGTGGGCTGTAGTGGTTATGATGATTGGAGTAACCCTTTATTTAATTTATTTGCTTTATGGCTGATACAAATCGATAACTTAATAAAAATTACTATAAATTGGATACCTCATTGTCTGTTAAAATACTCCTTATGAAAAATATTTTCTGTATGGCTCTCCTAATTATAATCAAGTGCAGAATCAAAGGTAACAGCCTGGGAAATAAGGAGAACGAAGTAGTTTAGGTATGAAGGGGAATAAATGCAAAAACCATACTTGGTGTATGCATATGTCACATAAATGTTAATGCATATCTAGCAGTATAAAAATACGACTATATAGACTACTTAACATTCCTGTGTGGTCATAATTCTAAACTGCAAGTACAATACAAATCATGTAGTCTGTGACTTAGACATACAATTTCTTCCACTCAGGCACTACATTTGCAGTGCCCATTTTTGCAAGTTGATCCGTTGTTTATTGAATCACCTGGAATGTGGATTTTTCATATGCAACCCCAGTCCTTACTGTAAACAGACACTTAAGATTTTCTGGGAAATAATTATTATATTTACTTAGCGCCATCTTATTACATGCTGGTTCGACAGATAATAAAAAAAAGACAATACATATTTGGCAGATTAATGGCTCTTATAGACTTAGCTGGAATCTAATCATGTTCATGGCACAGTGTGGAACCTGTAATATGAGTAAAAATAGAATTCATTTACTAATTATGTTCTGTAGAATAACAAAAATAGAACAGGAGGTCAATGTATCAGGTTATAAAAAGTGTCAGTGTTCTAATAAGACTATAAACTATTCCAATAAGATCAGGATAAATTTATAGATACTTTAACTGCAGTATAAACATCTATAGTTGTGCAAGATGGCAGCTCACTAAACTAGAATTTTGGTTCTTAAGAGGTACACTTATATACGATACAACTATGGTGTCCTGCTTGACACTTCAATAACGTACCTTTTACAGTCCTTATTTAGAGCATAGCCTGCTATCCCTTTCTAATCCCTCGTTTTGTCCTAAACATAAAAACTGCAGGAAACATATTTAGAAAGTAGTTTTTGTAGTAAGGACTGACCGATTATCAGTCTGACAGGTGATATCAGCTGATATTTGGCAATTTGGCAGTAATCGTGTCGCTTTAAATGATAGTTGCCTTGCCGGAGTGTGGAGACACTGAACATAGGCCCTGTAAAGATTGCAGGACCTTGTCCAGGAAGTCCATTAAAGTGCACAGAATGTTTATGAAATACTCATATAGACATTACAAGGTTTAGAAAGAGAGAGAGAGAGAGAGAGAGAGAGAGAGAGAGAGAGAGAGAGAGAGAGAGAGAGAGAGAGAGAGAGAAAACAGTATGAAACACCACAACACTCTGGATCTCTGGCACTGGAGTGGTTAATTGAGAAGCACATTGTGCATGCCATATGATACATATGATGAGCGCTCAGATCTGTCTGTTCTCCAAACAACATGTGTGGCTCTGTCGGGTTTGTTATCGGAAAGACCATTACTGAGTTTCCCATTGTTGTCACCACATGTGAAAGAAAGGTATACTTTGTTTAGCAGCCAAATATATCAATCTGTTACCATGCCCGAGGGAGTAACCCTGTTTTAGACTCATGCCATTGAATGGCTTTAATAAGTTAACTCGTGTCTATAAATCACTCAACCTCCTCTGTTTATTGCCTGTTGTATTATAGCCTGTACAGGTGAAAATCCTAAGAGACAGGTGGCTGTTTTAGACCACACATGTCCAATCGTCTCCCTCCAGCTTCTGTTGCACTACAACTACCACAAATTTTTTAAGCCTCAACATTGGACCAAGGTTTTATAAATGCTAACGCTAGCATTGCTACTGTATATACTAATCTGCATGTGATGTATGCCCTGATTAACAATTGTAAGGAGACACATATACCCCAGGCCATTGTATATAAGAGTGACCTCTCTCTTCTACAAGCTCAGAGCATCCAGACTTTGCGCCCCATTACCTACAGGATGGATTTCCTGTGCCCCATAACCTATTGGACAAGCCGTGACCTTCATCCCTTGTGTTCCTAGTGAATTTCTCTGTTACATCACCTGCTTGAGAATACCAGGAACACAAGTTTAAATGTTTTATTATTTTGTATTTTTTAGCATAACATTCTGCACCAGGCACATGAAGCCCTTCAATCCAAGATAGATCATTTCTGTGAATTCTTTGTATGCCAATACTGGTGTTTTATAGAGTGTTCTAAATATCAAGTCACAGCTTTTATCAGGAGTGACCTCTATTTTAGACTTTTTATCTTGTTTTATGACATACATTTAAATTTGAATTATTCAACTATGAATTTTGTGCACTAAATATTTGATGACGAGTGACAGTAGTAAGACAATTTGTTTGATTGCTTATGGTGATTGTTGATTTAAAGGGACACTATAGGCATACTCTCATTAAAGTGATCTGGGTGAGGTGCCCCTGCCCCCTTAACTTGGCAATGTAAAACCTTGTAGTTTTCGAGAAGCACATTCTGGCTGACTGCCAGGAGCAAAGGACAAAGATTTTAACAGTGATAAACAGGGAGTTAAAATGAAGATGCCCAGTAGTACGATATGCAGGTATAGATTTCTACATTTCATTTTGTTTTTCACATCTTACAAATAAATATAGGGATAAGTAAACATAATATTAAAAAACCTGGGAACTAATAGTTCTCATTTCAATTTCCACTTTAGGCTCTAAAGACACACCACTCATTGAAGAAGTCATATATCGTGAATGGCAGACCAAAGTTTCAATACTTTATCATTGGTAACTGTGAGGTTCCAACAGTGACACTCTATTGTTAAATGCGGGACTAGAAGCTTTCTTAAAGCTGCACTTTCACAATCTGGTGACATTGCTGCTGGGGGCTGGGGAGAAAGGTAAAGGTGAGTGCTACTTACCTGAACCTGTCCCTCATGGGTGCAGCCATTTTCAGGAGCCAATGTCACTGCTGTACTCTCATGCATGTACAAGAGTACAGCATTGAGGTCTATGGAAGATCCTGCAAGACCGCGGCATTCTCCATAGACAAAACCAATTCCATGCAGCCATGATTGGTGATGGCCGCGGAATTGACACTTCTAGAGGACGCTAGCTCTGCCCAATGTCTAGAATTGTCAGTAGTCCCTCCTTTGTCTCAGTATATCTCTTGTCTTGGTTGGAATTTCAGTGAAATTTCAACACAGTATATAGGAGTTTTTCATACAGATTCTGTCTTTATGAAATACAAATGTTCAGGAATCGTTTTAAGGATACACAACAGGCTGTGACACTAAACAAGGTCACAATGCGACTTTGATCACATAAGAGCTTTCTGTAGTTTAGCTCATCTAACAGTTTGTATTCCTGTTGGTATAGTAACTTTAGAACCTAGTAGAGCTTCAGATTTCATGATACATTTGTATGGAACTGATAAAAACTGTTAGAAGTTCCTTATCTTTATTAATTAGGAGGTAGTTTTTATTTAAAGGAGCACTCTAGGGTCAGGAACACAAACATGAATTCCTGACCCTATAGAGTTAAAACCACCATCTAGCCCCCCTCAGCCCCCCTTGCCTCCATATATATATAGTAAAATATTACTTCAAGTTCAAGTCTGAAGCTGCTGGCTCTGCCTCTGAACTGCATCTGACCTCTGACATCATTAGAAGTGGTGGTCTGAGCCAATCACATTGCTTACCCGTAGGATTGGCTGCATGCAGAGGGTGGAGATACTGAATGGCAGTGCTGCTTACTCTGCCGCACTGCCCAAGGAAGCAGCTTTAGCAGCTAAGGAGTGGCCAGTAAAGTTATCACTAGGCTGTAATGTAAACACTGCATTTTCTCTGAAAATGTCCCTTTAAGGATGACAGCGAGAAACTGAGAGAGTTATAGTTAAGAGGTGTTATTGATAGAATTGGAATGGTATTATAGGGTGTGGGTCTTTTAGTAAAAATGTTGGGAGACTGTCTTCTTTCACAGACTTCACACCAAATCAACATACATTGATGTTTTTTTAGCTGCAGTTTAATATGAAAAACTGTATAGAACTCAACGCGCAATGATTGCTTTTGTTTCACTGTCCATTGTTAGGCATCCAGAAAGTGGGGTCTTGCGGCTGGTGGAGATGGGTGTAGGATCTCCATGACCTCTTACAGCCATGATATGGGTATCTAGTAAAGGAGTATGTGACTGTCACATAATACCTTTGGTTTGAATGAGAGCAGAAACTTATCTTAAGTTTTATAAGCAGCTACGTTCAAACATAAATGTGGAATTTATTGTTTGAGTAACACTCCTTTTGAAGGAGCCTTGAAGAAAGAAAAAAAAGGTTAACGTTTGTTGTAGTTGCTTTTTAACTATAATGAAACGGGCCCTCTCTGTTGAAAAAAAAAAAGGGCTGAAAGTCCCGCACTAAGAATTAGTATTTTCAAAAACGCTTTATTTACTTTAATAGGTGACATTTGAAAAGGACAATAAAAAAAAAATAATTATAAATGTTCTAACTGCATCTGGTTTACCATTTGTTTATTGTATAATGTATTTTATGTCATTTGCCTCCAGTATTTGTAACTTAGATTGAAAGACGGCATGGGGATGTAAGTGTTGACAAAATAAAAGAAAAAAAGCAAGCAAATATCTTGGAAAATTGAAAGAAAAAAATAGAATAAAGAGCTAAAAAACATATTAGGCTAATGAAATGCGCACACATTTTTTACATTTATTTTTCCTGTTTGCTTCTTAACTTTTGTATATGAATAGTTTTATATTCTATTATGAAATGTATATATATATTTTCTTTATATTTTTATTAATATTATTTAATCAAGTCTGTCTGTCTAGTTATTATTTGTAGTACTTGGGGTTTGCTCATGACTTTGGAAATTGGATGCGGCACTTTAATTACTTTCCTCCATGTTTTGTTTCCATTTATTCTTAGTATTCTATATTACATGATATAAGTGCCTAGTAGGAAGATAAGGAAGCCTAACTGTGGCTTCTACTTGTATATACCTCCCATCACTCCTTGTTCCAATAGAATTGTTCTGATAGGACCCAGGTCATATTTTCTTGGGTCTTTTTCTCTGGTGTCCCCAGAAATTGGACAGACTCCTTAAAGTACTTTATAAGACATGTGTTCGAGGACATCTCTCATACGAGAGCTGCCTTTCAATGTTACAAACATACATGGCGAAATGCCACTTTAAGGCAGACAGCCTGGGGAGGAAGCCTATTGTATTACAGACTACAATTCCGATCGATATCCCATGACAAATGCAGGATGTGGGCAAATAAAAAATGAGACCTGTTTGTTTACAGTCCTATAAATATTGAGTGGCAAGTCGGAAGTGGGCAGAGTGGGTTGGGACGTATCATGTTGAAGACTTTTACCTATATCACATGACATGCGTTCGAAGCAGCAGACTAGTGAGGAAGCACATTTATGTCAGTCCCATGTGCTTTTTTCCTCTTATCAAGAGTACATTGCTCCGGTCAAATTTTAACAAACAGATGAATAAATATGAGGCAATATTATGGCTTGTGTCCACAGAGAAAGGCTTAGCTATAGCTGCTGAGTAATAGGTATAATATTCAACTAGGGAAATATTCTAAACTTGCACCATTAATAACAAAATAGATGTATTATGCTATATACTATATATTTACCTAGTGAATAACCATACTTGAAAAAAATCGATTGACTTCATAGACTATGTACTACATAGTTTCTCAGTTTCTCCCTAGAGCAAGTCTGATCTGTGATAAAATATTCTGTTAGGAACTGCAGTTTGCAGTAATGGTATGGTTGCATAGAGTCCTCTGTCTCTCTCTCCTCTTCTTGACTGCGTTGATAATGTGACAATCTTCTGTCCAACCAGTGCTGGGCTAACTTGCCCCCAGTGTTTTCTACCCCTATTAATGTTGTCCAGGTAAGACAGACTGGCATTGATAGTGTGTAACTTTCTCTTACATTAAGTTAGTGTTTTCAATGTCAATGTACCTTAGGGGTCACTTGCGAAGTTGTTCTCTCCCATGGGGACCACTGATCCCTATTGTCAAATGCAGACACAAATACGTACTCCCTTACACAAAGACATTTACACACTCCCATACACACATCCAACGTTATACTCCATATACTCCCATACACACAGAGTATACACTCCCCCCACATATAGTATCCACCTCAGCCCAGCAACTATAAACTCTCAATGGACGATGCTTCCTTGCACTGTGTACACCAGCTAGCTTCATCAATAATGTTTTGACACATGGCTACCCAATGCCAGAATCCTATAATGCCGGTAGGAGCACACAGCACAGGCAAACACTATCCCACAACAACTGGACTCCTTAACAACAGCAAATAAGGCACACTTGCACATTATTTTTATTATTATGATATTTATATAGCGCCATCAAGTTCCGCAGCGCTTTACAATGGGTGGATAAACCAGGCCACCATCAATCCAGGACATAGAGAGGTATGCCTGGGACTTGGACATGAAGTATTTAGGGGATCAGAAATTTCCCCCGAGCCAGTACTTTGAGACCCCCGATGTAAGGCATCCAAAGGTTAAAAAGTATAAGTATACAAAAAATCATCAGCAAAGTGTATTTTGGGGCATTATCATAAGTGGTGGGGACAAGGGTAAAAAAGGGCTAAGTCCAACTATAAATATAAATGCCAGAAGTCCAGAAATAGATATTAGATACATGTATTATAGTGGTCTACAAACAATGTATGTATATATATATATATATATATATATATATATCTGCTGTCCAGTTTAGGTGTGCCATTCTTTGCATGATTGTTTTTAGCACTGAGCACTGTTTGTGTGTTTGAGTGTAAGCTTGTTTTTGTATGGTGTTTGTGAATGTAGGTGTTTATCTGTGTGTACAGTTGGCATTTGAATGCAGTTGTGTATTTTTTATGTATGGTTGACATTTGGAAGCAGTGGTGTACTTTCTTTTGAATGTACGAGTGTGTTTGTATGTAGTGTTGGTGTTTGAATCCCAGGTGAATTTATGTGTAGTGTTGGTTTTTTGAATGCAATGTTGTGTTTATATATAATGTTGATATTTTAATACAGAGGTGGATTTGTGTGTGTTGATGCTGAGATGTATGCACACATATACAGACACATACAGATGTACAGACACAGATACCAACACTGACACTTATGCAAATTCACAGATACATAGATACAAACACTGACTGAGATGCAGACACACAATTACAAACACTGGAACACATCCAGATACACAGACACACACCATGACTCACATATAGTTACACATATACACAGAAACGCACGCTTACACACATGCAGATACAGACACAGACACAAAGATGCACACAATGACAAACCTACAGATACACAGACACACATATGCACATGCTGGCACACGTGCAGATACAGACAACAGATGCACACACTGACACACATGCAGACACAGAGATGCATACACTGACACACGTGCAGATACACAGACACACACAATGACATAGATTCAGACACACAACTAGTCATCTGTTAGCTACTCCTGTTTCCTACTTTTTGGGTGCAGGAGAGTGGCTTCTGCTGGTTGGGGCTGTTGGGAGTCAGTTTGCACCCACCCACTCATGCGGATCCATGTATGTTAGCTAAGAGGAAGGGCTCTCACTTTCTCCCAGCTCTGCCTGTAGATATGAAGGGTCCTGGTTGTGCTGTCAGAGGGCCACATTGCACAACAAGGCCTCTGAGGACACATGCTGATCAAGTGGCCCTGAGTGCATGCACCAATGAGCCCACGCGACTTGCAGGCCCTGGTCCAGTGATCCGGCGCAAGGTCCGCTGCTGGATGGAACACAAAGTGGGTTCCAAGAATTTTAGAGATACTCAAAACATGATGTCTGTCAAAAACAATTATTTCACAATCAAAATTACTTTGGAGAAGCCCAGATCTGCTTGATACAATGACACCCCGACAGAACATCTAGCAGTTCCACTACTTGTAAGCAACCTACTTTGTTCTGTGAAAGTCTTAAAAATGTACCTCGTGTCAATGACACTACACAAGCAGGAAAAAAGGACAACACATGGGGTAAACAAGACAGGGCAAATACACTACCCTTGTCCTCAAAGGGCTTCAAACAATGTTGCTTTTTTATTAATCTAGGGTCCAGTTTTTGTACATCTTACACTGTTTATGAGCCTTTGTGAGTTGGCCTTTGAAACAAGCAGTTTCCACCATACATTCCATTTTTATGATGTTCTCAATGTGCAGTTTTCTTGAGATATGCTGATTTTCAATTGTGTTTATTTTTTAGACTGTTAATTTTAGCAATTAGTAGATAACCTGTGAAGTGTCTGTCGTCTGTAAATTCTGACCACCGTTCTGTAACGGGTTCATTTGTATTGCCCCACACAATGCCTTGTAGAGACACTGTTTTCACACACTGTTTTGACATAGTTGCAGTTCTTTGCTGTTTGTTCTTGTGTGTCCATATATTTTAAATTATTTTTCATTTGACATATTAATATATGTGTTATATGAATGTATACATATATTATTGCTTTGCTGGTTAGTTGACCAATGCACCTGTAACCCTATCTGTTTGGAAATGTTGTTATAGAACATTCAAGGTTGATGTGTACTATTCTTTTTTTAATGTGTATCATCCATTATCATCAAGGATTGTCCACTGACACAATGTCACAATTTGCATAAAACACATCTTAAAGTCTGCAAAACTGCAGCTAATCCAGACAGTGCCACATGTAGCAGTGGGTAGAACACACCTACACATCGCAAATAGCAGTTACCCTTGGATCCTCTTGACTCTGCCCCATGCATTCCTCATCTACAAAATATAACATTTTGCCTATGTTTCCGATATCCTTGGCTCACTCGCAATTACAATAAAGCAGCTTCATTACACCCATAACCAAGCAGACAAATATATTATTTATATGTCTGCCTAGGTGTCCTCTTCTTCAGGCTGATTGACTTCCATCATTTCAGTTCAGGCTATGCTGTCAGTGACTGAAATTTGTGTATGTACTGATAAGTAAGTGGGGTTTTTAGAAAAGGAGGCAGGAGTTTGAGGTTTCGAAATTCTGCTAAATTATTTTCTGCAAAAGGGACACAGTTTTGTGCGTGTACACTAATGAGACTAAAACGTATTACATAAATTAAAATGATATTGGTTCCCCCGAGAGTCCCTTTAATTTCCTTATGCTACTTGAAAGACCACTTGTCATAACGTCCTTTGTGTGCCCTATTTGACAGCTGACCATTCTGCTCACTGGAAATCAACCCAAGAATCATATTTGGTTGGTTAAGAGTGAGCAAAACGCGTCAGCTATAAAAGAGGCCAAATAATGAGCACCATGACAAGTGGTCTTTCGAGTTTGATAAGGAAAGGAAACCTTTACAGCTTTGTTTTTAATTGTGATTAAGTTAGTTTAGGTTTAAAGGGACATTACACTGCCTACATACAAAATAAATAAATAAAATCACTATTTAGTACATATATCTCATATTAAAACATGCATGGATTGAATTATGCATTTTTTCATTCATAGTATAGCTAAAAACAGTTTGTCAGATCTCTTCTCTGTAGCCTTTGCAAGCCCTCATCTTCTAACCCCTGCCCAGACATTCTGTGACTGTCCAATCACAGACTTCCCAATGCAGCTCAGTGAAAAGTCTTTGCAAGGCAGGTGCTCTGGGCATTTGCTGCCCCTTGAGTTTAGCTCCACTGAGCTAACCAAACCAGGAAGTTACAGGACCTTTTCCCTGATTGACAGCCAGGTGGGTGTAACAAAGTTGATGTATAAGATTCTATTGAAATCTGCACTTTTTGTAACATGAAAATAATAAAAGAGAAGACACACTTCACACGTAAAGCATTTCAGCACTAGCAAGAGTGTCCTTTAAAGAGGCACTCTAAATAGAACTGCTTACTAAATGATATGCAATGGTGGTGCTTAGAGTTCCCTTTTAAACTAATTTTCATGTTGTGTTTTATTATTTTGCCAACATACTGTTTTTTTCATGAGAAGAATGAGCTGGGTAATTCATCCCACAAAAATAAAGCTCTTCTAAACAGCCATAAAAGCCGAACAAACCTAGTTAATGAACATACTGTGAAACTGTCAATATCAGGTACGTATGTTGTGCAGGTAGGGCGTGACCAGGCACTGGGGTTAATCTTCAATGAGTGATGTTGAGCTACATTGCTAGTTCAGGGCGTTACAGGATAGCTTGGAAGCTTCTTCCTGGAAGGAAACAGTCAGAGGGATATCTGTTGCTGTGCACTGTACAGGTGTATGAATCCATATAGGGGATACAAAATTACATCAACGTAAACTGGATAATTACCTTTATACGACGAGATCCAACAGCATTAATTGGTATGCCTGGAGTTCATTTTATGTGCTTAAATCTAATCACTTACATTCTCATGTTTGTTAAGAAATCCAGGAAGTGGGTTAAAAAGCTATTCATAATTCTAAATCTATATTTAATAAAAATGTTCTTTTTTATCTTACAGAACAGAGGAAGAAATATTCCAACTCTAATGTCATCATGCACGAAACATCTCAGTATAACGTAGAGGTAAGTGGATACATTCTGATTCTTTGCTAGTTTTACATATTAATAGGTTGTTTAAGTGGTGACAGTTCGATATCAAAATGGCAGGTGTACAGGGAAGATCATTGAAGCATATAGGGGCAAAGCTCAGTAACAGAATGTTAGATTTATAGGGGAAAGCTTAGTAAAGGAATTGGAGTATAGGGCAAAGCTATGTAACAGAATGGAAGTTCTATAAGGAAAGGTTCAGTAACAGAATTTGAGGTGTAAAGGAAAGAATTCAATGGCACAGAAGCTCTATATGGGACAATATAGGGACACAGAACACTTAATGTATATGGAGAACTCAGTAACAGAATGGAATGTGTGTGAAGAGTTGGACATATATAGGGAAGGCTCCAAGACACACTGGAAGGTGTTTAAGGGTATCTCAGTGACACATTATTAAAGGTGTACAGAGGTGGCTCAGTGACACAATATTAAAACCGTAAACCAGGATGGTAATTGTGCAAGGCAGCCCTGCATGTGAGATATGCTTCAAAGGTCAATATCTAAACAATTTAAGACACACCTTTAAATTAACACCAAGGAGTTCAAGGTTTCTGGAGGAAATCGACCTTTGTAAAGATGAGTTTGTATGGTAGAGCAGCAATAGAGAGAGAAGGGATTGGTAGCAGATGTGAGCTGTATTGCTCCCCATTCAGTGCCCTTTATCGAGATAAACAAAGGAACATTTCCTAATAACCTGACAGCTACAACAGCTGCTATAAAACACAAGTGAATTATTACTACCTACCTAATGAGGCAAAACATCTCAACATCATCTCTGCTAGAAGTACACCTCACCGTATGCTTTGCATAAGTATCAAGTACTCTTGAACAATTTCCTGCTCAACCAACAATTATTTTTGTTCATGTGACATCTTCTCTTTAGTGGCCTTTTTCTTTAGCCTTTTTTGTCCTTTTACATTTTGTAATGGAATTAGCCATAGGAGGAATTAAAGGGACACTCCAAGCAACAATACAAAGTTAATACATTTGATGTACTGTATTTTTCTGCATGTTCATAGTTTTTGCATAAGGTTTAAATATTTCTATTAGACTGCCCCTTTAGCCATGCCCCATCACTACAGAAAAAAACTTCCATGTCAAATGTGACTTTCTGCTCAGCTACTGGCAGTATTGAATGATCTGACCTTCTAAGCAACCTGCATTAGAAAGAAGAGTCACCTAGGCAGATACATAGTAAGGCTATCACTAAAAACAAATAAAATAATAATCAATAAAAAGTCCTTGGGTACCCCTTCCGAGAAGTGTTCAGCCAACTCGCGTCTTGTAAGGAGCACTCAAAGTCTCTTTGATCATTGTATTTATTTGTTTTTACTTAATGTTTTAAATACATTTGTCTCTGCATTTTACAATTTTGTCTTGTGGCTTTCCATTACCAGCTGATCCTGCACTAAAGAAGGGTTTGTGTACCACTTTATTGTTACACACAGGTTTTATTACCTAGAGCCAGGTCTTTAAGGGCTCTTTTCAAGGTGAGCAGCTTTATGCGTGTTGATCCAGTATTTTTTTATCACCTAAACGTGTTGCACTAGTTGGTTTTGTTTTTGTCTCTGTTCTTCCTTTGAGCTGGTCTGGTTGGAGAATAGAAGAGGGGCAGTTTTACAACAGTACACACCTAATAGAGATCTGAACCTATCCCCAGTAGGCTCTGCTCTATGTGAGTGTATCCAATATATTTATAATACACTTTATTTATTATGACTTACTACACCATATTTTTTTTATTTTTTTTTTATTTTGGATCACCTAGCTATAGATACCCATACCATACAAAGGGAAAAGATTTCTTTCAAATAACTGCGCTCCACTAATTTTACTGGTGCTTGCTAAATTGTGAGCTATGTACATACATTTTATAAGGAAGTTTTTCTGACTTTGAAGATGGGGCATGACTAAGGAGGCAAGTTACCATGCAGACTTATGCAAACAAAATGTTTCTTTATGTGCAAAAACTATAAAGATTTGAGCATGAAAAAAATACAGAATATTAATGAGTCCAAAACCTAATCATATACACTAAAGTTGTAATGCTTTGTGGAGTGTCCCTTTAAAATGTGTTTTCTGTATATAAAAAGTGTAAGACCTCTTTAAAAAAGGGAGTGCCTCTTCCAAGGCAATAGCTCACCTTTCTCACCTTCAAATGGTATCTCATTTGAATATGCCCATGCAAGTCTCAAGAGACTTGAGATGTGTCTGTCAAAAAACACTCTGATTGGTTGGTTTATAAGCCAACCAATTAGAGCACTGTGACTGAGCTTTCAAAGCATTGGAAAGCCTTTATCAATTTATTTCTCAGCCTTAAAAACTAATTCTGGGCAGAGCCTTTGCAGATATCACTTAGATAACTTTTGTTTGCAGCGTGGTTTTAATTTTTTTAATCAGATTTTAGCGATTTGGGTCTTATTTTTAATAATATCATCATATATTATGGTTTATTATTGGTGCTTTGCCTTTTGTGGGAGGGGACTGCGAGGGACGGACACTAGGGCATTCTCTCCATTTATGAAATAATGGCTCCCACTCACTGCCTGTGGGTGGGGCAGTGTAGTGGGATTCTGGGATACCCCCTTTTTTATTAAATAATAGCACCTACCAGTCAGCCTATGGATGGGGCATGGGGTGCAGTTTTGTGTACCTTGCGTTATTTTTTAGAGCCCCACGGCCATGAGTGGTAGCTGGGGGGAACTTAAGTATGTCCCCCATATTTCTTTACAGTGATATGTCCATCCACCATTATTTAATTTTAAGCCCCTACCTTTGCCTATTGGTGTGGGCACGGGGGAACCCTGTGTCAGGTTTCTCTGTTATTGTACAGTCATAATCTCCAGTCACTAATTTTTAATTACAGTGACCAGCCCCTGGTTTTACTTTTTACTAATATAGGGGTCATATTAAAGCCCCACCCCCAGACTTTTTACTTTTCTTGTTTGTCTGAATCATTTTGTAAGGATGAATAGATTTGGATGAACCGAAATGGCACATGAACACATTTTTGTTCACCCATATAAAAAATAAAATAAAAAATTAAGATGAACCACATTTTTCTGCCATGTGCAAGTCGACTTGCTACAATTCAAAGTGAAAGTGAATGCTTCTCACAGAGAAACAGTTGTTTCAATGGTTAAAATTTTATTGCAGTAATTGCTCATCATAACTCATGTTCAGTGTGTCCCAATGCGCCTTTAAGAGAAATATTTAATTGGGCACAAATCAATAATGATGACTCCGCAGTACTGGAGCTGCACGGAGTACACTGCAATTGAGGTGAGATGGTCTGGTTGACTTTAATGGCCCTTTAATAATAGTAATGTCATGACAGATTAGCAGCAATAGTATAGTTTGAGTAACTCAGATTTTTATAAACATGTCATAAATAAAGGTAAAGGGCATGAGGTTCATTGCTGGTCTCTGGCCACTTTTATTGGGTATCATTGTGTAATTATAATGTGAGATCTACAAATATATCAGTTATTGCCTTGGAAACATAGCCAATCGAAGCAATGCTGGTGATATAATCCGCCGTCTGTTATTACATTGTTTGCTCTTTGTACTTTAATTACTTTTTGATTTTTGTAATAGTCTTAAAGGAAAACTAAAGCTAGTCCTTTAGTGTTCTCGTTCCTAACTTTATAGATTACCTTTTGTTTCAGCGCCCCCTCAGCTCTCCTTACTTCTCCTCCCACAGCATCACCCCATCATCCCCCCACCCCTCTGCTGATGTCCATTTAAATGCTCTTCTCCAACACTGCAATGTTTTAAATTGCATAGTTAAACATACACAACCACAGAGGAAGTGGCCTGGATGACTTTAGTGGCCCTTTAAATTTAAAGCCAAACTACTGAACTCTGGAAGTGATAGGTCTTTATTACCAGTAAAAGTGTAAAAAGCTAATCTTCAGGCACTCAATAGTGTGCAAACAATAATCCTAGTTAAGGCTTTTAAGTTGGCTGAGTAGTGTAATTGAGGTGAATTACAAAAACACACTTACTTCTGCAGCATTCCTGGAGCATATGCAAACATTCCATCCGTAGTACCAACCATGCAAAGCATGTAAGGCACTGCACGGCAAAATTGATCAATTTACATTACGTGCTGTGACAGAGCCAGGACAGCCATGGTAATGGTAATGGTAATGAAAAGATGAAAATGACCGAGAATTTAATCTGGGTATTTAAAAAAAAATATATATTGTTTCAATACTCAAATGTAACAATTCCACTTTAACATACACTAGTTAATTTTGAGTTTTTTCATTGATACCCTTTAAACAAGGGATTTGATATTTTTGGCTGCCACCTTAGGCCAAGACTTGCTTAATTGTGCTATGGTTTCATACAGATTTTAAGCCATACCTACAGAATCAGTTATATAAAAAGAGTCATTTCTGCCAATATCCTTATGGGAATCCACTCTGTTTCATTCTTCAGGTATGAACCAGCAAAGCAAAAATCTATGCTACAAATCGAAAAATAACTATTGGCTACTAGCCATGTTACCCCACTTACCTCCACACCCCTGTGTCACTATCTGAGCAATAGGGTATGGGGACGACTAACCCATTCATGAGTCTGTTTGCTTATTCTGTTTATTTTTATTTAATATAGCTTTTTACAAAGCCCTCTGATGACTATCCCTTTTATAAAGCATAATGCTGGTACAGTTCTGGTATCTATATGTCTACCTATTATTATATGAATTGGAGATTGCATGGTCACTTTATGTTATATCTTATGACAGGTTGATGAATATTGCATTGCCATCCACCTTTGCTATAAGATCTTTCCTCTTCCAATATAAGCAGTATCTCCATTTTATTAGACCTACTCAAAAGGAAAGGAGTCACACGTGGAATGTGTCTGCATGGTCCAATGGTTTCCATGGTGACTTCATAGCTTTTCGTACTTTAGACCACTTTTCAGAACAGTTTGATACATCTATTGCTATCTATGCAATGCATCCTAAGTCTTTCATTGTACAGACTGTATCCAGTGTATTGTACTGCTGAACGTGTAATTCACCTGAAGGTGCTCAGTGATTGTATTGCTTTGAATTACCTAATAAAAATAAGTTACAAAATCAAATTTAAGGAAAATAACCTTAAAGTACCTGCATTTTATATAAATGTACAGAATGGATTATAATCCCCTATTATTTTAATATGGATACAGGGGATATGGGTTACCATACTTAAAAGGGCTATAATGGTGTACCCCTATGCCCAGTGATACAAATCTTATCACTGGGCTTAGTAACAGTGTATCTAACCTATGTTAAAGCTGACTTTTTCCCTTCTGCTGTCTGTACCCCTGTCAAATATTTGCTCTGCCACCACATTTTGCCAAACCCTAACTGACTCTTACAAGCCCCCCCACCCCCCACATGCACTTACTCACTCATTTACTCACTCACTCACTCTCAGAGACCCTCTCACACTTACCTCACACAGTATTTCACATATTGACATTCTCTCACAAACATTCCTTCTCATACTCTATCACACTCTCCGTGTTTTCTTTGGAGCTGCAACTCATTAGATTGGGATAGGCAACAAACTAACTGCATCACATCTTATCACTAAGGAAATGCCAGAATTTGGGAGTAAATCCTGGGAAGCAGTGGGGACATACACAGGCATTCCACTAAAGAGTCACAGATTGATAACGGTAGCTGGCTGCAATAGGAATCATCATCATATGCAACATAAATATACTATATATATATATATTTAATAAAATGTAATCGTAAAGCTCTATGGAATATGTTGGCGTTATATAAATGCTAATAATAATAAAAATATATTAGAAAGCAGCTGCCTTTCATCCCCTATAAATTGCCACAAATACCTCCCTAAAAATATTGTGAAAAATAATGTTCTTTTGCAAAATATGGTATTGAATCTGCATGATTATGAATGCAGCACATTTTCAATCGCATCGATTTTGTTCACCCGTTTTAAACACATCAGATTCAAACAGGAAGCAGATGTCCCGGAATGCTGCATTTGGAAAACATGTATTAGTTTGAGTTGATTAGGAATCTGTTGGATTGTGACTGATAAACCAAATTTGACATGCACACATTTGAATGAATTGAGTTGTCTGAAGATATACCTTAACAACCCTCTTTGTCTTTTCCCCTCCTAGCATTTGGCTACTTTTGTAATGGACAAGAGTGATGCCCTTGGCACAGTGGATGATGCCATCAAACGATTGTTCCAACTGGAGTCTAAAGACAAGATATGGGCTCAGGAAATGCTTCTCCAAGTCATGAACACATCCATCAGTCTTCTAGACTGTGTGACACAGGTATGAGACTATAACCCTGTATCATATCATTCTATATGTTTACTCATGGTGTGGTCTAATGTGTAGAGCATTAGGAGGTATGTATGAAAAATGTTATGTTTGCTATCCTGAATTTTTTCACCTTTTCTGTAAAATGGGCCAAAACATTGCATCCTTCCTCCATTTTGTATTCCTCTTTTGGAATTTTAGCTCCTTTTTTACTGATGACGTTACCGCTGATTACATTCAGAAAATTGAACAAATGAGGAATATTTCTTGGAAACAAAAAGATGCATTTGAAACTTAAAGAATGTTTTATACCTTACATGTCATGGAAAACCCCATTACTCTGAAAGTGGTTGTAAAATTAGTACGAAAGAAAAGTTGAGTCTTTCTGCCTCCTCTTTATACATTGGGAGTAAAAAATGAGTGAACCAAGAAAAAAAAAAAAAACGATAATGGAATGTGAAAAACATGATGGAAGAGACACCGTGAGGAATATTTTGACACAAATAAGGACATAAATAGGTGCAAACAGAAAAAGTACCATAAAACACCCATTAAATGAACATGATAGTTTTTATGCGTAAACTCTATTGTTTCTAAAACTCTAAATGAGAGGAGTATTTGAAGTACATTGTAAAAAAGCTATAGAGTCTTAAGTTGTAGCAAATAACTGTAGTTTGAAGTGATGCATATGTATTAAATAATAGATTCAGGTAAAGCTGTAGCACCATAACTACTACAGCTTTATGATTTGCGTTTGAAATGTGTGATGACCTTGTAAATGGAATGCAATGAATGGAGATGAAACATGCTCTGACCTTGACTAGTAAGAAATGTACTGATTGACACTACTGACCATCTCGTGTTTGTCTGCAACAGGAAGAGCTGGAGAATTTCCCTCTGTCCATTGTCCACCACTGCCAGAGTATCCAAGGACCCCATCGTTACCAACAAGTCCTGTGTGTAGTATGTCAAGATACAGAGCAACCCAAGCCTGATATACACTTCTTCAACTGCGACATGGAGGTAAAGATAAACAAAGTATAGCAAAGGAGTATAATCAGAGAGATCATTGTGTAAAAGATCATTTTGTCATCATTTAACATTTTTAAAATACAATTTTAACAACTGGAGTACCAGTAGTAGCCTGTCACCTATTGCCCCATGTTCTATATGTAAAACAGTTCTCACCACACAGTAACACACTCGTCCTTTCTACTTCTCAATCAGTCAGTCTAGTGAGTGGCGGCCATGTTGCGGGTGCATCTGGACCACTTGTTTTGGTCATACCTTTTCAATATGGTTTGACTCAGGACCAGGTGTATCCACAGCCATTAAGCACCATAGCCACTACGAAAGTATGTACCACAGTGATGGTAGCAACCTGTTCTAATAACAGGTTAGGCTATTATCACATTCTGGGTCATACAAATAGTTTGTGGATATGGACTGTGCTGTTAATAACAGGATCATTCACTAAAATAAGAATTATCAGGAAATCAAAGTGAATTTAAAATTTTAGAACAAAATAGCTAAACTGGAAGCATAGTTAATGTGGAGAATTTCTGAAAATTAAAGTGAAACTTCACTGGCCATTATTTTTAAATCACTATTTAGTAGATATACCCCCAATGAAAAATGCATGCATTTAATTGTGCATTTTTTCATTGGAAGTACATATAAAAGCTGTTTGCAAAGCTTGCAGATCGCTTGTCTGCAGCCTTAACAAACCCTCCTATTCTTCCCCAGCCCAGATTTAGTGAGGTTGTCCAATCACAGACTTCCTAATGCAACATTTTGAGAAATCTTCGCAAAGCTGATATTTGGGCAATTGCTGCCTATTGAACTTAGCTCCACTGAGCTAAACAACTAGGAAGTAACGGCATCAGTTTTCTGACTGACACCCAGAGGGTTTAAACAAGGTTCATTTATAAAAGTGCCAAATTCTATTGAAATCTGCACTTTTTACATGAGAAAGAGGACACACTCTTCACACACAAAGCACTTTATTAAACTTCATCAAACCATAGTGATTTAGGTGTTCCTTTGGTGTTTACTTTGTATTTACATTTTTAATTCAATTTGGCGACCTGACAGTTCTCATTTTAATTAATAATCTTGTTTGTATCGTCAGCTGTTATTATATAAGCAGGAGTTTTAATGTCAGACATGGCTTATTTACTAAAGGATTCAGATTCAAGGTTAAATTAGCTGAACTAGAAAGATTATTGGTCAGGTATGCTATCCGCTTGGCTACTCTGGCCTTAATTGGGAAATTCACTTTGAATTCTCACTTTCTTGAATAACCCTATTAGTGTGTTCTTTAATGTCAGATTTTCAAGTTGCCACCTGCATTTTAAAGGTCATTGTACCCTGCAAACATGCCTTTATATATGCCAAAGCAGTTTAAAACACCTTCTGTCTGGCTGATCTTTAGCAACACTGTACAGACTGAGCCGTACAGACAGGTTGGAATTTGTGTTTAATTTTTAATTTAGATGGTGACGAAAGCCAAAACAAAACTAACAGGGTTAGTAGTAAAAATGTTACATTTGCAATTGTCAAAATCCATTTCTATTCATCTAAAAGCCTAGTGTTTTCCGAATATGCCTGACACCTGCCTTAGTTTGAATATATATCATTTAAGAATTGTTTTCTGTTTGTTTGTTTTTTTTAATGCAGGCTGAGTTGGTCCATGCTGATATAGAAAGCGCTCTTGCAGACATAAAACATGGCAAAAAAATGCGACCACAAACACTCAAGTAAGTGCCACCTGTATCGTGTTAAGATTTAAAAGTACACCCCCAATGCTATAAACACAGTAGTGCCCAGGTCCTTCTATCCCTCCTCTCCCCAATTGAAAGAAGTGAAATTGTTTTAGTCTGAATTTTAGTTTGACTTTGTACTCTGCCAGGTGATGCTCCTGCCTCCGCTACCTCAAACAGAAAACTGGAAGTTCTCTGCCTAAGCTAAATATGGCAGTGCTGGACTTAGCTCAGTGGTTGAGAGATAGTTAACAGACACTCCTAAACGGGAGCTCCTGGCTCTCTGTTGGAAGTAGTAAAGGCGTGGAGTAGAACTCAGTGGACCACAGGTAGGAAATCATCCATTCTAAAATGGCACTCCTGGCACCATATTCACTACAGTGAGCAGTAGTGGTTATGGTGCTTGGAGTGTTCCTTTAACTAGTAGGGTCACTGTCTTTCAAATTGGTGATGCAGATAATTACCTCTTTCGGGACTCTACATTTATCAATTTGTAGAATATTAATGTTCGTCTCTCAGCCAGACAGTTTGACAGATAAAGAAGTTAGCAGAGAGAACCTCCCTGGAGTGTATTCGGATTAGTCATGTTACCCATGTTGCATTGTTCTCTTTGTGGTATATGTAGAGGAGTGGGCTCCATGCCTTCTCCAATTCCTTAATGTGGCTGTGTGGTCTGGAGGCGAAGCAGAACAGAGGTCCGTGCCATACCAGAGTTATCCTCTGTATTACCATCAGTAAAGGGAACAAAGAAGAGGAGAGACTATTTGTGATTTGGAGAAAAATAAACCATGTGTCCTTGAACTGTAAGCAGCCTTGTAGATTACACTTTATCATCCAACTAAATCACAGATGGAGAACAGAATAAATCGCTATAATGTGATGCTTCACAAATTAAAACAGTGGCATGAGCTGTATTCTAAAAATGTGATATATAATGGGTTGGACTGTGAAATACATCATTGGTCCTTCATGAATATCAATAAATGCTAAAAATGTGGATTCATAATGTGCATATCAACAGGTTACAGTGGTTAAACCAGTTCTTAATACGTATCATGCGTTATCTGTTTAATAGACAGATTCTGAATTAAACATGACTTAAAAGTAAAAGTTAATAAATAGCAAGAGACTAAATCTGCATCATGGACAGGAGGGTGTGTATGGGATATTACTCTATATCAAGATTAGAGTGAAACACAGACAACGTTATCCCTTAGCACACAGTTCTACTCTCTTTGGAGCAAATGTTGTAGTTTGTGTAAGGAGAGGTAAAACCTCTCTATTATATTACAACTGGCACAATGTTCAAAGTTTTACTGACAATGGCACATTGACTCTATTTTCCCTGGTCCTGACCTTAATTTATTTTTTTTTACTTTGCTTTTTGGTTATGGATTGTTATTAAATACTATATTGTATTTCAGAGTTAACCAGGAGAGGATTAAACAACGGGAGTCAATTCTGCCACCTCACCCTCCTGCTACCGCCCCTAAACCAGCCTTTAGGGATAACAAAAATCGTGTAATGACGCCTGCTCCACCATCCGATATTGGTAAGATCGCTTTGACTGTTACTGTCTATTATTGACCCAGTGTAGCAAAGACCTTGAGGAACACAGAGGTCTCAGCCCTTCAGATTACTGGTCACTGCTGACTTCCATACTAATCACTTAAATCTTGACCTTGCTCAACACTGATGCTTGATGTTGTCTCTGTGCGTGGACAAATTGGCCAGCTTGCACCTTAGCATGATAAAAGAATACCAAATACATAAAGCAATAAGCATTACAAAGAAGCTGTATGTAGTCTCAACTTTATTCATCAAGACATAATACTAAACAGGATAAAAACAGTATAAAGCTTTTCAGCCACAGTGGATCTAATCATGATGCATGTTCCGTAGTGTTTTTGGATTTACCTTGTGGGGATTAACGGACCCCCAGGTTGGAGCTCCATGACAGATTGACTGGACGGTTACCCTCTGTATGCAGCATTGGAATGTCTTTTCCTAAATACAACCAGTCAGGGGTAAATGCCCAATTTACGCAATCATTTAATATTTAGTTAGATATCAATGATTGAAGTAGAGCACAGCATTGTATTCACCATCAAAAGAATTTAAAGAACATTGGGCAGAAATCTGGTTATGATTTTATCTTCTTTCTGTTCAGCTTTTTTAATACTAATGATCTTCTGTATCCTGTGAACTTCTAAAAGTATCAATTTTAGAAAGCAAAGCTAAGAATAAAATGTTTGTTTATGGTTATATTTGCGCCAGTGCAGCCCTGGATCGTGCATATTTTACATTGCCCTAACTATTACGGAGATTCTATAACCATAGCTCATCTTCATTAAACGTTTTCAACAAAGCTCAGCCAATGGTCACATTTGTAATGATATCAAACTAGATAACAGATAGAGAAACAGGTCCATAAAAAAAAAAAACAACTGAGAAATGTATAACTGAATATACTATAGCTTGTGATTATGAATTAATATATAGGTTTTTTCAAATGTGGGTATAAATATGTGAAAATAAATTGTAGAAGCCGTTATGATGATGCCGTCATGTTGCTGTTTGGATGGGGACTCAGGATCGGGGCTTTAGAGCTACATTTAGGTACATCTGATAGGTACCCCATTGTGGATCTATTATAATATTATCCTTGCCACTGGCTAAAAATAATTCTAAAAA
This sequence comes from Pelobates cultripes, assembly GCA_933207985.1. Lineage (NCBI taxonomy): Eukaryota > Metazoa > Chordata > Amphibia > Anura > Pelobatidae > Pelobates > Pelobates cultripes. Next base: position 79,161,784 of record OW240923.1, read on the forward strand.
CACTGTCTGACATCACATCACATCATTACATTGGATTGGCTGGATTCGGTGCCCAAATCGGGACAGTACTGCTGGATAGTGATGTCGCGAACCGTTCGCGAACTTGCGTGGGCTACAATTCTTGTTGATGTACTTTAAGCCCAGGATCCAGCAGTAGTGATGTCGCGAACCGTTCGCGAACTTGCCGCGAACGGTTCGCCGCGGTTCGCCACGAACTGTTAGCGGCGAACTCCGGTCAGCTGACACATCCCTGCCAATCTCCGGCAGACCCTCCCTCCCAGACCCTCCTACTTCCTGGACAGCATCCATGTTGAAGGCAGCTTCAGCATGGATGCTGTCCAGGAGGTGGGAGGGTCTGGGAGGGAGGGTCTGTCGGAGATTGGCAGGGATGTGTCAGCTGACCGGAGTTCGCCGCGAACAGTTCGTGGCGAACCGTTCGCGGCAAGTTCGCGAATGGTTCGCGACATCACTACTGCTGGATCCTGGGCTTAAAGTACATCAACAAGAATTGTAGCCCACTTAACAGTGGGCTACAATTCTAGCACTAACTAGATTATCTCTCTTATAGAGTGTGGGAAAAAAATCTTAAATTAGATAATCAGTTTTTGGTTACTTTGTTGGAAATGTTCGATTTTCTGTCTGTCTGAATTGTGTATTTATGGGCAAAGGGTATTTACCAAAGCCACAAACGTTTATATTCCTCCCTCAAGTTTTATGATTGAGGTATTATTTATTTTATTTTAAATACCAAGTGGACAACTGTAGTGTTACTTTTCATGCTTAGACTTTGTAATACCGCACTCACTCCACTAGCATTAAACACGTTATGTTTAATAGTTTTACAAGTCTTCATATGTCTCTCAACTCCCACAGACTTTGATCGACGGAGTAACCTCTCCCAAGAGCCAGAGGAGTCTCGGGAAGCTTTGGCAAAGAAAATTGAAAAAGAAACTGTAAGTGGACATAGCATTGCTTCATGAGTGGTTGAGAGATAGACACTAGATCATCTCTGCGTCCCTGTTTTAAACAGAATTTAGTGAGGTGAATCTCAGTCAGGGGCTACCAGATAATGTCTACAAATTTGCAAGCACTATACCACAAGCCAAGGCATGTGGGGTGAGATAAACAGCTGCAATGGGTTGTAACAGCTAGTGGGCTCCCCTTACACCCACATTTGGTTGTACATGAAAAATGTGATGCCGTAAACCGTCCTATCAATTTTTTTCCCAAGAATCCCATGTTCGCATGCAGTGGAGCACTCAATCGATTAAAGCTCACACACCCCTAGACAGAGTAGTCACTCTTGAGTGTCAAACAGGTCTTAAAAGTATTAATAAAAAGTAAAAACATGAGCGAATAGTTTACACTGCATGTGTTTTTGTGTGTGCATATACATGTATTTGGATGTATATAAGCATGTGTGTGTTTCTGAAATTGTGTGCATGTGTGAGTATTTATTTCTTCCTTGTGCTAAATCTCAATATCTGGGTGCAGCCATTTTGTTCTCCTCTGCCCATCAAGAAAAGACAATGTCCACATTACCTTATGTATTTTTTATTTTTTAAACAATCAGGAAAAAAATAAAAAAGAGATACAGGCACAGGATCACTTATAAAAGCAGATTAGGAAAAGTCTATTTTTTTTGACCGAGCCACTTTAAGTGTCGTAGTGGTACAGTAGTACAAGCAGTGATATGCGGTCTGCGTGACCGTCTGACTGAGTGTTACAGCAGTAAAACTCACAATAATGTAATGTATACATCACCACTAAAACGCTCAGCAATGTGTGGTGAATATGACACCATCATTGGACTCTTTCACCACTGTCTCCAACAGTTCTGAGGACATATATTTTAACATCTTTTTCTATGGTACTATTTTTTTAATTTTCTAATTTCTATTGACATGGTTCCAATGCTCTCTCCCTGCAGCTCTATATTTTATCCTCATTTCCCATTGAGTTGTCCAACTGTTTTCATAGCAGATACCTTCCATTCTCTCAGCTTTTCTCACACTGATCCTCTTAACTCTACTCCCTTCTTTTCCGTTGCTCTAGAGTTCTAAAAGTAAAGGAGATAGCAACATTATTGATTTGGTTTCTATAGTGATTGCTCCGCAATTAAAACATGCCTTTTTTACCTACCTGATCTGTTCCTATGAGCCAGTAATTATCATAAACTATACTTCGGCATCAGAGGGCTGAACAAACAAAGCATTGAAGTTCACGTTTATAGCAATTATGTTAAAGACATGTCTCGTGAGATGCTCAGCTTACATATATCTTTATTACAGCAAGTTTTAAACTGCACACTGGATGACATTGAGATCTTTGTGGCCAAACTTCAAAAAGCAGCCGAAGCGTTCAAACAGCTTAATCAGAGGAAGAAAGGCAAGAAAAGCAAAAAGAAAGCATCTGGAGGTAACTATTCACCCCCTGTATACTTTATAAAACAAAGAGAACAAAACAGTCGATGAATGAAGGTAAGGTAACTGCAGATGAATGCTACAGGTATAAGCAAGTAACTAAGCTCCCTGTTGCTAATTTATCTGGTATACAAATGGTTGAAGAGAGAGGAATGATTCAGCTTAATTGATCTTAAATAAAAAAAATGTATATTTAGAGAAGAAAATCACAGTCAAAACGTAATGTGGAATAATCAAGGTGATGTAAAACATAATCCAATACAAATTGCAAATAACACAAGGTAAATGCCAAACTATACAAAGTGACTATAACAGTGACAATCATTAAACAAACCGTCAAAACAATATTTGTCTCTTATGACTTAACAAAAATTGTCCACTACTTTCCTTAAATCGGAACAGCCATAGGCAGTGGTAGAACTGACAAACTGAGGGCCTCAATGCAGGAAAATCTTGGAAACCCACACTCCACCCCCACTACCAATTTTCTTTAAATTTACATCCCCATTCCACTGTCTCCTGAAAATCAACCCCCCTCGCGATCCCTACATTTCCCTGCAATGAACTGCTTGCTCTTAATCTAGAACCCCTAGAATGCATCATTTCCCCGCAATTAACCACTCCCACACAAAGTAGAACCCCTCTTTTCCCTGAAATGAACCACTCCCACACAAAGTAGAACCTCACATTTCGCTCTTTTTGCACTGCCAGGATATAATAACATCAAATCTAAAATGTGGTGCCAGAAGGGTCCCTGTGGGACCTGGTACATCAGCTCAGCATCAGCAATACCACCAGTATTTCCTACCGTGATCTTGGGAAGAAGAATTTTATGAGCTTTATCTTACAAGGCTGAGGGAAGTTGCTGTAGAAAAGAGAGGCTGGTACTGCCCAAAGTTTTATCTTTCATGATATATCCGCCATATTTTATCTAGTTCTTAATTGACATAACAAGCATTATTTGTATATTTGACACTATTATATTTATTGTAAAGACACCATGGTAAACAAAAAAATGTTGCATGATCAACCAGATGGCGGTAACATGTTTCGATACGCTATGTATTAAGTTAAATGCTGACCACACTGTTTGCTTGCAGCTTAGTATGTTAAACAATACCGATCGAATACTACACTTTGAAACCTGACCTTTATACCAAAGATTGCTGCTAGGCAAGTCAATAATTCTGGCTTGGATCAACTAATTAATTCTACTAAATGAACTATGTACTTTAATATAATAATTGCCATCATAATATAATATAGACAGAGCATAATCACAAATCTGGATTTAATAAAACAATGTCAGAAACGTTAAGATTTGTTAAAATGCAATCATACATTTAAAAAGTGTTACTTTATTATTAAAAACGATGAACATACTTAATAATTAACTGCACAGCCCCATAGGTGTCTCTGAAAAAGGTTATTTTGGGGGGCCTTTAAGCATGCTTTCAATCATGTTGATGGGTTAGTAAATTGAATCATGTACGTATATTGAAGGCACAACGTAAAGGATACCTGTGAGGACAAATACAACTTAATCTTAAATGATAGAGAATCAAATTTCATCTATACATTGTGCTAGCAGAATTGAGGTTAAAAAACAGCCCTTCTCCCTCATCTTAGTCAGTTCAGTCTGACAGAGGCTCTGCATGCCTTTTACCAGGGAATCCCTCCTCTGCCAATGCCTCCTGCTTGAATTCAGCCTAAGTAGAAACCCTTGTCTGGCCTGGGCTCCAGCTTTAATTCATCCTAAAAAGAAGTAGGGAGGAGGGGAAGGCTCTGTGTGAAAGCAGCATCACTGGTAGAGGAGAGAAACAACCAGAATGGTTTATTGCAGCAGCTTTGAACAGGCAATCTGAGAGTGGACAAAGAGAGTAGATAATGTTTATTTGCAAAAATCCAGTTTAAAGTGTTTAGAGCTTTTAACCTGTTATGGGAAACAATTATGTGCTTCCCAGACACGGCAATGCAGGAAAAGTGTGTCTTACAACAAGTGTAACACCCACTGAACACATGATTGGTAGTCTCAGCAGGACACGAGGTAATCAAAATAAACTAAAATATTATTTACCTCGTTGTGAGCATGCTTTAAAAAAAAAATTCTCATTGACACCTGCAGGGACATATAATTAACGGAAGCTATAGATCATATAAAGTGATTATTAATAGAACAAACGTAATTTGGTCACTGACTGAGAATTGTAACTTCTGTTGTCACTCACACTGTAATCACTGAAAAACAAAATAAGCAAAAATGTGAGATGTGGTCAGGTAAAGTAGCAATCAGTCAGAACATAGCAAAGGGGAACAGTTTTGTGCCATTCCAAACTAGAGAATCTTTTTCCCCTAAGCTTGTACCATGATATTTAGCGCCTGTGTCTGTTTTTTCTCATTGCAGAGGGAGTTCTCACCTTACGTTCAAGACCTCCGACAGAACTGGAGTTCATAGACTGCTATCAGAAGATCAAGCTAGCTATAAACCTTCTGGTAAGGTCTCACCCTGACTATAAGATTTGCTAGTAATGACTGTATTCGAAATTTGTGCTGTAACTTTAATCTTGTGTCCATATATTGATATCATGCCACAACTGTAGGGTGTTTCTATTGCTTAATCTGATTGTGGTTACATGATGGAAAAGTGGTGGAGGCATCCTGTTGCAGAAGAAAGAGCTGTTCATTTCTACGTTTAATTTAGTTTTTTACACCTCATGAAGTAATATTTGTTAAATATAGGGGGTACATCAACGTACTATTAAGAAAAATGAGCTGTGACAGTTCTTTAATTTTTAGATAGAAATCACGCTCCATGTAGAACCTTTAAACATGTATTGGTTTTTCTGGAACTAGACCTTATGCCATGGCGGGAACCACCTGCACCTACAAGCAGTATTAGGAAATATATGCTCAGCTTGTTGATTTATTTATTAATTTGTTCCATTTACACACTCATAAATTCGTCTCTGGCTTGGCATAACTGAAACATCACCCTCTTAATAAAATAAGAGATGCGTTATTGTTTCTATTCATTATATTAGTTTTTTTTATATATGAATTTATTCCATGTATTTACCCCTGATTCTTAAACAGTCACGGTGTGCAAGATACACCCTTTGCCCTGCAGACTACACATATAGCCTTTATTACTAATATTTTATTTTCTTCATCGTTGTGTGATGTTGTATATTTTTATTCTATTCAAAAAGAGAATCACAAAACCATGTCTCATAGTTTGCAATCCTGACATTTCTCCTATTCTAACCACACCAGCGGAATTTGAGTCCCTGCCAATGCACATACAAGGGGTACAGAGCCTTACGCCACTGAACAAAACTTTCTTTGAGATGGCACCCGTCCTTTCACATGTGAACAATTAAACTGCATGTACATAGATAGGAATGCCCCCAGATCCGCAATCCGCTTGTAATCTGTTTTTTTTTGTTTGTTTGTTTTTTTATATATATATTTTTAGGCAAAGCTGAAAAACCATATCCAGAATCCAAGTTCCACTGAGTTAATTCATTTTCTGTTTGGGCCCCTAAAACTGGTAAGTATGTCTGTCATTGCTTACAGTTGTTATATTTTGCAAATTTGAGTAGATTCCTCTATTGGAGCATGTGCTTGCTAGTTCTGGTTAATGTAGATGTGTTACTCCTATTGGGTTCCAGTCTAAATGTGTTATTCTTGCTTATAGATAATTGAAAGCTCAGGCGGTCCTGAGCTGGGCAGAACAATCACCTGCCCATTGCTCTCTAAAGATGCCACTGATTTATTGAGGGGGCATTTGACCCCTACAGAGATGAAAGTCTGGGAAATTCTGGGAGATAAATGGACAAAATCAAGGTAAGAATGAAAGCATGGGACATCCTATAAAACCAGAAAAAAAAGACAGAAAGTTTATCACGAGCTTCTATTTATCTTTTAGGAAACATTAACTTAGTTAAATTTTACTTAAAGGGACACTCTAAGCACAAAAACAACTGGTGTTCAGATCATGCCCCTGCATCCTCACTGCTCAATTCTCTGCCATTAAAGGGACATTATAGTCACCAGAAAAACTACAGCTTATTTAACCCCTTCAGGACGGAGTCAATAGTGCACGTTCTGATCAAAACAAAATGTAAACAAAAACTGGAATTTACGCTATATGTCTGTTCAACCGTAATTCACCTCTTTCATATTATGTGCACCCACACTTATTATATATCATTTTATTCAGGAGAAACAGGGCTTTCATATCAAATATTTATATATGAAACATAATTTATTATGAATAAAATTAAAAAAACCTGTGAGAAATGTTTAATTTTAAAAAAAATTGTAGTTCCGCCTCACATTTTAGCTGTAAATGTCATAATACTGTTAGCTTTTACTGCAAAAAAAGCACATATTTGGATTCAGAAAAGTCTCACGAGTACAACAGTAGCCCCCATTAACAGTTTATATGGTGGTTTGGAAAGTTAAAGGGTCAAATATAGCACATTCTATTTTTCAGCTTTTTTTCACATTGAAATTCGCCAGATTAGTAATGTTACATTTGAGGCCGTGTGGTAGCCCAGGAATGAGATTTACCCCCATGATGGCATACCATTTACAAAAGTAGACTACCCAAGGTATTGCATGTGGGGTATGTCCAGTCTTTTGTAGTAGCCACTTAGTCACAAACACTGGCCAAAGTAAGCGTTCATATTTGTTTTTGTGTGAAAAAAGCAAAAACTAATATTTGGCCAGTGTTTGTAACTAAGTGGCTACTAAAAATGACTGGACATACCCCGTTTGCAATAACTTGGGTTGTCTACTTTTGCAAATGGTGTGTCATCTTAACATAACCAATCTGGCAAATTTCAATGTGAAAAAAATGAAACACAAGCCTTATATTTGACTCTCTAACTTTCCAAAACAGCATAAAACCTGTACATGGGGGGTACTGTTTTACTCAGGAGACTTCGCTGAACACAAATATTAGTGTTTCAAAATGGTAACTTGTATTACAACAATATCGTCAGTAAAAGTGCTGTTCATGTGTGAAAAATGCAAAAAACATCACTTTTTCTAAAAATATCATTGTTGTAATACAAGTTACCATTTTGAAACACTAATATTTGTGTTCAGCGAAGTCTCCCGAGTAAAACAGTACCCCCCATGTACAGGTTTTATGGTGTCTTGGAAAGTTACAGGGTTAAATATAGTGCTTGTAATTCAAATTCTCTGCACTTTTTGCATGGGTTGTCAGGCATGTCAATCAAATTTTAACTAATTAAATCACATAATTATGTTAAAATATTACTTAAATATACACATAGAATTTTAATATATATAGATATATATGCATTTAAAGTCTATGTGTACACTTATGTGGTTATTTATGTAATTATATATATTTATCTGTATATATATATTTGCGGTTATTTGTATTTTATATATAGATAGATAGATATAGAATGTCATTCTAAGTGTATTTTGTTACCAATATATATATATTAATAACAAAATACAGTTAGAATGAAATTACATATGTATATATAATTTATTTAATTTTTTTTAAAAAAACATTTTATTTATTTATTTTATTATTTTATTTATTATTGTAATTATATGTGTATATATAAATATAAAATATATATATAGATGTATTATATATAATATATATCTTATATATATGTAACGTCATTCTAAGTGTATTGTAATACTAATATATATACTTATATTAATATTAAAATACATTATGTGTGACGTTACATATATATGTGTGTACATTTATATATATATATATAATATTTATAATACATCTATATATATTTTATATTTATATATAAATACATTTAATTTATTTTAAAACATGTTTAATGGGGTTTTTTTTACACTTCCCACCAGCAGGGGGACTGTCTGACATTTCAGACAGCCCCCCTGCTGGCAGATCCACAGCCAGCTATAGGGGGCCAAGTGATCGCTCTTTTAGAGCGATCACATGGCCCCCGGGGGCCTCATTTGCCATGGGAGGGCTGTCTGGGCTGTCAGGCAGCCCTCCAGATGAGGATCGCGGCGGAGGTAAGTACCTCCGATCTCCTGGGGGCTTCGGCCATTACGGCGTTCTATGCCGCCGCAACGGCTTTAAAGCCCATTTAATGCGGGATGGCATAGAACGCCGTAACGGTGTTAAGGGGTTAATTTGTTCTGGTGAGTAGAATCATTACCTTCAGACTTTTTGCTGTAAACACTGTCTTTTCAGAGAAAACGCAGGGTTTACATTACAGCCTAGTGATAACTTCACTGGCCATTCCTCAGATGGCTGTTAGAGATCCTTCCTGGGTCATGGCTGCCTAAAATGCATCCAAACATTCAGTATCTCCACCCTCTGCATGCAGACACTGAACTTTCCTCATAGAGATTCATCTCTGAGGAGATGCTGATTGGCCAGGGCTGTGTTTGAATCATTCTGGCTCTGCCCCTGATCTGCCTCTTTGTCAGTCTCAGCCAATCCTATGGGGAAGCATTGTGATTGGATCAGGCCACCACTTCTGCTGATGTCAGCAGGCAGTGGGCAGGTCTAAAGGAAACAGGGACAAAGTAAGCAGCTGCAGATTTGAATACCAGTAAGATTTTACTATATTTAGGGAGGCATGAGGGGATCAGGGGGGCTAGATTGTGGTTTTAACCCTATAGGGTCAGGAATACATGTGTGTGTTCCTGACCATATAGTGCTCCTTTAAGGTGCTAGATAAATGTGTTTATGCAGTGTTAGCCACACCTCCCCTGACTGAGACTACTACCCGCCCCCATTAAACAAACTCATAGCATTTTTTCCCTCTTCGTCAGGGTTTTGAAAATGGGCTGCCCTGGACGGGCAGTAAACTTACATGCCCACTTTTGGGTATGTGCATGCTAATGATGACACATCAAGACCCCTCCTATTGAGCTGTTCTGCCTTTAAATGCCAAGGTCACATTTTTGTCGTAGTCTGGCTCTGCTTTACAATGCACAACCTGCATTTTTGCCCCAGTCCGACCCTGTGGGGTTTCTAGGGCTGTGCTTTGTATGGAAGGATAGTAATTGTACTGTGCTTTGAAGGTATTCTAAAATGTCATAACAATGATTAAACTAGTTTATCTCCCTCTATTTACTTACCTTGGGCCAGAGAGGGAGGAATTCTGATTCCATGGTGGTCCTATCGATTTGGTACCTGCTTTGCACCTCCAGCAGTGCAAACTGCTCCTTCCTGAAGGTTATTGGGAAAGTGTCAGAGCTTTGTTATTGATAACCCACTTCTGGGAGCATTTCACCGCAATCTCCCTGGCCCCACTCCCCTGGCTGGCCCCACTTCCCTGGCCCACAGAGCTCCCTCTCAGGTAGCATCGTCTCTGGCCTTATGGGGATGTGCTCTGATATCACTGGTTGGCCTCAGCACATGGCCATCGCAGTCCATCAGGCATTTGCCTGGTTTTCCTGATGGCCAGTCCAGGCCTGACTATACACTTAACTGATTTCTCTGTTTTATGTTTCAGGGCAGAATGGCCAAGAGAGCCAATAATTCCACAGTATATTCCTAAATTTAATAATGGCTGGATACCCCCAGCAGATGTCTTCCATGGAGCACCCTGGGAGCTGGATATGACACCACCCAGAATTCACGAAGAGGTGAGTGAGCTTGTTATTGTATGTACTGTCATGTCATGGGTACAAACCTCTAGCCAGTTACATATTTAAAATATATATTGATTGGTTCAAATATTCCAGTTAAACAATTTAGGGATTTATTTAACTTTTTCAACTTTTCATAAAGTTGCTTAACTCACTGCAACAGTTGGACCAATAGATGCAACAGGCCATATCTTGTTTGTGACCCTGGTTGTTGTGTTGTGTTCCTCTAATAATGTTCCATTGTTGATTTGATAAAAATATGTAAATTGTACATAATACATAAATTGTAAATACAAAAATAATAACAAGATATTAATGAGAAAAGTAATTAAAACAATACACATAATATATTAATCAATACAAACGATGAAAATAGTTTTAAATGCATGTTAAAACTTTATAATAATTTAGGAAAGACAGGGTAGAGACAGGGAAGGGATTAATATAATTGACCCATGTTTAACTCTTACAACAATTCAATACATTGTAAAATAATACAATCAATATATCTCCATATATATATAATTACCACTATATGGCAAATAGAAGCCGTGTGGAATAAAGTGTGTATAGCTTGTGTACATGTGTAAGACTGTTTGAAAATGTAAAGTAACTGTGACACCAAGTGGCAGCATATGGCACTACAGGTGTGGATTTTTAAAAAGGTACATACATATTTGCTTTTATGTATATCCCCTTACTAATATCTGGAGAACCTACACACACCCCAAGTGTCCATGTGTGAGACAATATCCCTGTTTTCTTCCCCTCTTTTCTTTTGCCTAAACAATATGAAATATAACTTTAGGACAAAAGAAAGTCATACATTTTAGACAACAGTATTAAGTCTTTTAAATGGGTTTGGCACATATACAAAAAAAAAATAACACATAGTTTGGCTTATTCACATGGAGATATAATAAATATATTTTTTATTATTAAGCATGTAGTCATTCCAAAGCACTGTAGAAATATTATATTTTAATTAAGAAATTAGTGACCTGTGTTTTAATTGTGTTAAAAATGATTTATTTTAGTATTCACAGAGTATTGAACATAGTGATTACCGTAATTAAGTATTCACTCAACTTTTTTATATGTCTATAATCATTTCCTTGATTGACATGTGATTTATATTTGTTACAGCCTCCAAGGATCCCAGAAAATCTCCCACCAAGGACAAATGTAAGCGGCATAGCACGTTCTCTAATTTAAATATAGCATGAGTTACTTTATCTTTTTTTCCCTTTGACTTTTACGGACTTCCTTCATTATCACTTTCTATCTCCTTTCACTTAAGCTTACAGCTTTACTTGGTATCATAACAATGCAGCCTTAATTAGATTTTTTTTTATAAAATGTATTAATTAAGCATTATTATTAAGAGAACATGTGTTATGACATGTCAGGTAAGAAATATTGAACAAAAAGCCACCCAATTAGCCCATAACTATGGGCAAGTGATCTGAATGAATGAAGACCAAATAACTAATTAGTGGAGGTCATTCAAACCAATCACAAAAGCCAGTGAGATTTTGTAAGAGATGAAGAAGATGGGGATAATTGTTAAAGAGAAAGAATGGAAGAATTGGAAAAATATAAGAGGGGGAATGGAAGACGGTAAACAAAGTATTCAGTGGGCAAGTCTGTGGAGCAGCTAGCTAAGTTTAATATAAAAATGGAGAAATAAGATAATTTTTTTCCAATGTGCAACACACAATTTTTTAGGAAATCTATGAAATTCCTGCACTTGGTTATTTAGGTTTTAGTTAGAACAATAGCTGTCTGTGACTGTAAAATTCAATATCCTCCATGAAGTGAGAAATATATTCTTTAATATTTTCTTGTTTCAGCTTCCTTCAACCAATGGAAATCCTTACAGGACACCATCATTCAAACAAAGCCAACCAGAGAAAATGCCAGAAATGCACCCTAGCCCACCGATGATGAGGTGGGTATGGCGCATATTGAGGGTCAAAGCTCAGTTTAACAAGACAAGCATATGTTTTATTACCAACTGATAGTAGATTTCACAAAAACTGTACCACCCTCACCTGACAAATACCAGTAATCAATTATCAATACACGTGTATAAGTTCCCATAACGTGCCTGAGAATGAGAGAAACATTGGTGAATTTATTCTTATATACACTTTTTCTAAATAAATAATCAACTTTTTTCTTCAAGAGCGTATGATGCTCCAGTGCCGGCACAGCCACAAAAATGCGCCAAAATCCGCTATGACTTCACAGCTCGTAATGCAAATGAGTTGTCCGTATTGAAGGATGAAGTCCTGGAGGTAAAGCAGATATATTGAATTTGTTTAGAATGGGAGGGTAACATTTTCCTGTTAAGTTAAATGGTTCTCATACAACTGAATGAACGTTGATGTTGGGTGTTCTGTAGGTTCTAGAGGACAACAAGCAGTGGTGGAAGTTGAGGAACAGGATCGGTCAGGAGGGTTATGTTCCCTATAACATACTTGACATTGTGACAACTGAAGATAGCAGCGAACCTGATGGACCATATAACTCGGTAAAGTTTCTCATGTTTTTGACCTGGGATTGACAACTCTAACATTGCCAATAAGACTAAGACAAAGAAATTAATTGATTTATTTATAGAAATAAATATTATTTTAGATAATAACTTGTCAAGTTTAATTTAATTCTAGGGGTAGTACCTTGCAAAATAATGGGCTCAATGTATTTTATCCTTTCCTGACCATTTACATGTAAAGGATACCATGGTAGACAGTGCTGTAAGGCCCCAGTATGTACCAGGTCAGTTGGTATTTCCCTCTTACCAAACATACACATAAATGTAATCAGTGGGGGAAGAATGGTCAGTAGACAAGGACACTATTAACATGTACAAATAAAGCCTACTCACACGCCAACCCCTCCAGTGTCCCCATTCCTCCCCTTTTACAAAAATTAAATTTACAGATTACTGTATTTGTCAGTACAATAATACTCCTCTTCACCTCTCCCCCGCCCCACAAAAAATTTCCATAAAATATGTAAGGGATGCTTATTTTTTACACAATTTTGTTAGGTTTACATTAATTTAGGCACTTGGTTGATTGGTAGATGAGGATATATTTAAAAAGTACCTCTTTTCACTGCCTCTTTTTAATAAATCCAAATAAATAAACGTTCAGTGAAATAAACTGTGTGTTTTGTTTGTCCTTTTTTTATTGTGGTTTTTTTTTATAGTCCAAATACTCTCGTGGCGGAGGCCCTCTCAGCCCAGGAACCAAATTACCTGTAAGCTATGCTGGAGATAAATGGGGAAGTGAAATGGCAGGATGGTCAACCAATCCAAAGACTAAAGATAGTATGTAGCCATAAGTAATCTTTATTGGACTCATATAAACAATAAGTATTATGTTATGTGACTTGTGTAACTTTTCCTTACAGCAACAAAGTACAATATTTCTGCTAAAATTAGGTCATGTGGATTAGAATTTTTTATCTTCCATATTAATCTTGGTGTTCTCCTAGTCCAATGATAGCCAATACAGTATTTGTCACTTCGAGACACGTTCTCCATAATATTTGAAGTGCCAAAATCTAGCTGCTAGGCTAGGGCTATGGCTCTTTTTACATTAGCTTGTCACATTTTTAGACAATCTGGCTTCTATTATGGAGAAACCAAAGAAATATTAAATAACAGAACATATGATGAATGACCTGGCCCAATTTCCCCAAGATATGCAATACACAAGACTTCATCTGAACCAGCCATATATAAACCAAATCTATCATTTGCCTTATTTAGAGGAGAATAAAATCTAAATATGAACAACACAGTGAACAATATTTTTTTTTATTGAAGTGGGAATGAGATAGGAACAAATTATGTGTAGTTCATGTATTTTCATTGCTTAGTTGAGCATACTCTTACTTTTTTGTACTTTATTTTCATTTTGCAAGCTGTCCTGTAGCTGGTTTTGTTTTGGGTTTTAACAACGTGATTTTTTTTATTTTTTTTGTCATTTACGGTAAACCATTCCTCTTTTTACAGATTTAATACACCATATGGATGAGGTGAATGATGAACTTCTAAAGAAAATTACAAATAATCAGCCACCGAAAAGGAACTACAGAATCGAAAAACCCCAACAAGTACATGTCCCTCTGAACTTCCAGTCTGACCCAGAAGAAGTCAAAGCGTGGTTAGAGGCCAAAGGCTTCAGTAAAGGGTAATTGCTAACTCATTGATAAAGGTTTCCTTATTACTGATCATTATGAAGGCTACACATCATTATCTTTATGTAACTCATATCTTTTTAATGTTTTATGCTTTTTATTGTCTCTTGTGACGCCATATAATTGCTCATTATAATGTTTATTTCTTATCCATTCCACTGCTTCCATGTCTTCTTGTTCACAAAACTGTGTCTTCTCTTATTGTTTTAGACAACCAGCAATAACAATGTAACCACAATGTATCTACAATGTCTGTGTGTGCTGGGGATGTAGCCTGTGTCTGTGTGTATGCTGGTGATGTAGCTTGTGTCTGTGTGTGCACTGCAGTCACTAACTACACTTACCTATACACTGTGTCTGTGTATATGCATGTGTGTCAGTGTTTGTATCTGTGTGTCTTTATCTGTATGTGTGTCAATGAATGTATCTGTTTGTCTAGGTATCTGCCTGTGTGACAGTGTATGTGTGTCTGTATACCTGCATGTGTGTCAGTGTGTCTGTGCAACTATATGTGTGTCAGTATATGTATCAAAAACTGACACACATGCAGATACTGACACACATACAGATGTACAGACACAGTGATACACCTGCAGATCACACACACTTACAGACAGTGACACATACAGATACACACACTGACACATACAGATACACACACTGACACACTTGCAGATAAAGACATACAGATACACACAGATACACATTACACACATACAGACACACACTACACATACAGATACACACACATACTACACATACACAGATACACACTACACAAACACACACACACAGTACACACATACAAACACACACTACAACCATTGCACACATACAAACACACAGATACCCACACTGCATACAGATACACACACTACACAGATACACATACAGATACACACACACTACACACAGATACACACATTACACTCATACAAACAGATACACACCAACAAACACACACACACACAGATACACACACTACACACATACAAACACACAGATACCCACACGACATATAGATACACACACTACACATACACACATACAAACACACAGATACACACACAAACACACAGATATCCACACTACAAACAGATACACAAACAGATACACACATAGATACACACACACACTAAAAAAATTAAGCCACCCAGCACGTTCTTACCTTCTGCTGGCTGTGGCTGGTGGGAGTTGGGGGCCTGCTTTGCTGATCTGGCACCATCCTCGCTGCTCCCTCCTCCTCCTCCCACGCAGCTGGCTCTGTGTGAGCTGGGAGTAAGTGACAGCGATACGCTTCCTCCCAGCTCTCCATGCGAATAGGAAGGGGCCCGGTCGTGCTGTTAAAGCGCTGCAGCGCATGACCAGGTCCCTTATTGCACATGTCTATCGGGTTCCCAACTCGTGCTGTGCTTCTGCACCGCCACCAAGGGTTGGGAAATCCTGTTTTAGATTATGACAAAATGCCGCCCCTGTCAGAGTACCGCTTGGAGCCGTGGTTCCAGCACGGTCTATGGACGGGCCGGACCTGGTTACAAGGCAAAATCAGGATGCCAGAAGTTGGAAAAGTAAATAAACCCTTTAGGCGTCGATACAGGCTGAAAGCTATTTAGTGTTTCTTCAATATTTTGTGTAAAATAGTATTTCCTCGCATTACTTATACATTTTCTCCCTTCCTTGTACTCTTTTGCTACCAACTGTGTTTCCCACAAACTATCACCCTGTTGTATATTGGTACATCCTTGGAAAGATTTGTATGTTTGTATTTAATACTTAATACTAATATATATATGTCTTGCCCTGTTAGTTATTTGTTTACATTAATTCTGAGTGTACCGGATGTTTTCATTTACAGGACAGCCGGTCAACTGGGTATCTTAAATGGGGCACAGATATTCTCTCTAAATAAGGAGGAGCTAAAGAAAGTATGCGGGGAAGAGGGGGCTCGGGTATACAGCCAGTTGGCTGTCCAGAAATCTCAATTAGAGGTAAGAAGCATTTTGTTTTATTATTCATTAATTGTCTAATCATACACAACATATTCTGATGTTATCTGTTACCATAAAAGAGCTGTGCGTTGTTATTTGATATTTTTTAACAACATGTTTGTCATAATCAGTCCAGAAAAAAGGGCCATGTGCTTAATTTTAGAAAGTTAAGCTTTAAGCTGATCTGTCACATTCACACATCCTACATCTAAAATGACTATTTCAGAGAGAGAACATTTTTCTGAAATACACACATTCCCTGAAAGTCTTAGTATATACTTTGTCTTCGTATTCTACAGATTTTTCACATATAGAATGCAGGTATTGTGCATATCAGGTGACATTACAGGGAGTGCAGAATTATTAGGCAAATGAGTATTTTGACCACATCATCCTCTTTATGCATGTTGTCTTACTCCAAGCTGTATAGGCTCGAAAGCCTACTACCAATTAAGCATATTAGGTGATGTGCATCTCTGTAATGAGAAGGGGTGTGGTCTAATGACATCAACACCCTATATCAGGTGTGCATAATTATTAGGCAACTTCCTTTCCTTTGGCAAAATGGGTCAAAAGAAGGACTTGACAGGCTCAGAAAAGTCAAAAATAGTGAGATATCTTGCAGAGGGATGCAGCACTCTTAAAATTGCAAAGCTTCTGAAGCGTGATCATCGAACAATCAAGCGTTTCATTCAAAATAGTCAACAGGGTCGCAAGAAGCGTGTGGAAAAACCAAGGCGCAAAATAACTGCCCATGAACTGAGAAAAGTCAAGCGTGCAGCTGCCACGATGCCACTTGCCACCAGTTTGGCCATATTTCAGAGCTGCAACATCACTGGAGTGCCCAAAAGCACAAGGTGTGCAATACTCAGAGACATGGCCAAGGTAAGAAAGGCTGAAAGACGACCACCACTGAACAAGACACACAAGCTGAAACGTCAAGACTGGGCCAAGAAATATCTCAAGACTGATTTTTCTAAGGTTTTATGGACTGATGAAATGAGAGTGAGTCTTGATGGGCCAGATGGATGGGCCCGTGGCTGGATTGGTAAAGGGCAGAGAGCTCCAGTCCGACTCAGGCGCCAGCAAGGTGGAGGTGGAGTACTGGTTTGGGCTGGTATCATCAAAGATGAGCTTGTGGGGCCTTTTCGGGTTGAGGATGGAGTCAAGCTCAACTCCCAGTCCTACTGCCAGTTCCTGGAAGACACCTTCTTCAAGCAGTGGTACAGGAAGAAGTCTGCATCCTTCAAGAAAAACATGATTTTCATGCAGGACAATGCTCCATCACACGCGTCCAAGTACTCCACAGCGTGGCTGGCAAGAAAGGGTATAAAAGAAGAAAATCTAATGACATGGCCTCCTTGTTCACCTGATCTGAACCCCATTGAGAACCTGTGGTCCATCATCAAATGTGAGATTTACAAGGAGGGAAAACAGTACACCTCTCTGAACAGTGTCTGGGAGGCTGTGGTTGCTGCTGCACGCAATGTTGATGGTGAACAGATCAAAACACTGACAGAATCCATGGATGGCAGGCTTTTGAGTGTCCTTGCAAAGAAAGGTGGCTATATTGGTCACTGATTTGTTTTTGTTTTGTTTTTGAATGTCAGAAATGTATATTTGTGAATGTTGAGATGTTATATTGGTTTCACTGGTAATAATAAATAATTGAAATGGGTATATATTTGTTTTTTGTTAAGTTGCCTAATAATTATGCACAGTAATAGTCACCTGCACACACAGATATCCCCCTAACATAGCTAAAACTAAAAACAAACTAAAAACTACTTCCAAAAATATTCAGCTTTGATATTAATTTGTTTTTTGGGTTCATTGAGAACATGGTTGTTGTTCAATAATAAAATTAATCCTCAAAAATACAACTTGCCTAATAATTCTGCACTCCCTGTATAGTGCAGAGGGATTAAACAAATTGCATGTATAAATTTATATGTTTTCTATAGTGTCTATTCACAGGTGATTTTTATGTTTTATCCAGTGGTTTAGTTTCCAGAGAAGTAATTGTTCTCCTTTAAAACAATAACAAAGAATGTTTTTTCCCTATCCAAAGATCCTGTGTGCAACATGTAGAGAGGGTGGTTAGATGGTAAATCTCTGTATCATTTATCTATTACAGAAAAGTCAAGGGGAATCAGAGCTCCAGGAAATAATGAAGAGGCGCCAAGAGAGGATCGAAAATCCCTAGCACTTTCTCTATCTCCTTGCTACTTAACTTCTTTAAAATCTGCATCTTCTTCACTTAAGAGAGTCCGGCAAGGCCTTGCAGAATTATTCATTGCTTTACAAGATATTTATCTGGCTGAGAAAGGATTATGGTTTTATACATTTAACTTCTAAAAGCAACAGCCAACCAATGTGGACCTCAGAAAAAAATAAAAGACTATATCCATTCTATATATATTAATATATACATTAATACGTGGTAGGCTCTATTGTACACTTAGTGTGGTACAGATATTGGAATCATGTGTGTCTTCACCGTCATCAAATCCTTTGGAAAAATAAGATCCAGTTAATTATATTAAGGTGACCATCCATATTTTGTTGACCAATAAAGCCAACTGCATCTGTATGTAAAGGTATATATTTCATATATTTATATATCTGTTGGAATTTGTTTTCTTGTATCTGAATATACTTTTCTTAACATTCCGTCTACCAGAAGGGCTGCTTTTCATCCTATTGGCAGCTCCGGAGCTGAACAGGGGTCGGATAGCTTTAAGTATTGCATTAAAGTATTATTTTTATATATATATTCATATATTTTATAAACAGTCCTGCACAGTGATAACGAGGCCTTGTGTGAGCTATGTGGGACACAACAATGGCATATTGTTTCATTTAGGAGTAAAGGGGATCTTCACATTTTCACTTATCACAAAAACTAAGCGTCCTGTCTTCTAGACCTATACAAGTGAGTGTTTTACAGAAAAACAAAAATCAGCCTAAATCCTTTAGCCTGTAAGTTTCCATCTACATTGTATGACGATACTGACTGTCTTCTCAGACTTTAAATTATCCACCAGAATGTATAAAATGAATGTCACATGATATACAACTATATATGGTAACGTATATAATATACCAATATATATCATGCATTTTAATTAACTGGAAAGGGTAAACACTTTGTAATCGTTCACTAACTGAATTAATGACTCTGATCTACATAACAAGTTTAGCAGACTTGGTGGAAGAGACACAGATAGACAAAGAGACAAACAATACATTCCAGGCTGTTCTAACAAGATATAAGAACGACAAACCTTCTCTAAAGCAGGAAATAAAACTATTTAATAGTTTAGCCAGACCGGAACTTTGTAAATCTACATTGGAAGATAGTGGAGGATGAAAAATGATTGATACGTTTCATGGGAAAACCCCCCACAAACATCCGATCCTATTTTGGTATATTTTAATCATTATTATTCTTGGCCCGATTTTAAATAGAGTAAAATATAAATTTCAAATCCAATATACTTGTAGTATTTTAAGTTATTTAATCCCTGTTCATATACCAATTTGTATAACATCTACAGTCTAGAGCAGTAGTGCCTGAAAATGGGTTCTCAGTAGTTTCATGTAAGTTGTCATTCTTGGGATATACCTTTTGGTTATCCCAGGACTAGTAATGTATCAATCTGATAGCATGAAACAAAATAATGGAGCATTTTTATTTGATCAAATTCATTTCTCTGGACTCAGATTCCTTGGGACATTGACCAAAAGTCAGATTGCAAATTTGAATACCCCATTCTATTTAAATTTCATACTCATAAGCATTTAATCAGGTGACTTTATAACACTCCCTGTAATTTCATCCCAGCTCATTTTAACTACTACTAATGTAATCTTTATCCAAAGTAGAGCTGCGTTGTCTAGAAACAAATCTAGAGTGTATGATTATTGTGTGAGATGTCTCAAATAAATAAAATCTTTAAGTTTTAAAATATAGTAAAATCTGTAAGGGGGAATGTAAAGTGTTTAATGAGGAGAAATCCCTTAATGAATCAACTTTATAGGTGTTACAATGGTTTTCAAACAGCAGTGGGTCAATCAATAATGTATACATAATGTATACATGTGAAATAGGTGTCACAAGAAAATACATACACATGTGAGTAAGGGCTTACTGATTACAAACTAGGGGCTACGATGCATGTTTGCTCTGTGCACCTCACTGTGACCAAGGGCTAGCTGGACAGCCAGTGATAGGTTGAGAGCATCACTCATTTAAGAGAAATAGTACATACCATTTCTCTCATTGGATCCCCATTCATGTAGTGGTATTAGGAAGAACTAGCCGGGTGGCTCAGAGCATCACTTGACACTTGGAGCCATCACCAGCCACCCGGCTAGTTCTTCCTAATACCACTGCCAAATGCAGAATACATGAAGATAGGACACTCTTGCTACCATAACAAGTTAAATGAGCTTATGGCGGTTGGAGTGTTTCTTTAATGTCTCCGAGTTTGCGATCATTACATTTGCCGAGTTCTTCCACATGAGGGAAAAATAAATGCTCTTACCATTTTCACTTAGGATTGGCTCAACTAGTCTTCCCTCATCTAAATGATGTTTCAGACAGGCTCCTTAATTGTGGAGTATAATCTGGGTCTATAAACAATATGTGCTATGAAGATATATATACTTATTCGCTTTTCTCTATAACATGACGTGATATTTTATAAGCCGGAAATGGGATAGTGTGTTCTGGTAAGATTCTTCAAGTGTACGGTTTCTAAAATGTGCAAGATAATTCCTTGAATCCATAATTATTCACAGTAATGTGGTAGTTTGGAGCTATACAATAATTATGAGTTATTTTTTTATGTTTTCTTTTTGTATGTATGTATAAAAAATGTAATACAATCAACAAAAAGGATTCCCTGTCTCAGTAGCAAAATAAATACAATATTGTATTATCCCATTTAAGGCAAACACATTAAGATTCTAGTGCATACTATATTAAAACAGATGGATATTTAATCAATTGACATATTTGCTTTGAATAATGTCCCATTTTCCCTCTCGGAGCAGGCCGTATGGACAGTCCTTCAGCAACATACAAGTAGAAAAATGTAAAGGAACATTATAGCTTTAGGAATACAAACAAGTGTCCCTAACACTGTAGTTTTGGCCTAACTATTAGGGTCCCCAGCCCCCCCACCGCGCCAGTTTTGCAGCGGTTGGCCCCTGCACACTGTACAGCACGGACACAGGAAGCACCTCTAGAAGCTGTCTGAGTGACTGCCACTAGAGGTGTTACTAGGCAGCAATGTAAGCACTGCCTTTTCTCTAAATTAATGCAATTCAGCGCTTTTGGTCTTATATTAGAAATTCACAATTCAAAGTGAGTTTCACATAAAAAAAAAAAAAAAAAACTCTCCTTTTTGCCTTTTTTTTCCAGTTGTGGTATCAGGGCCTAGATTTTACAATTCCTTTCACTTCTTTGTGATGCTCATCTCACCAAATAACTCCATTTGTAAATTCCCCACAATTTAAACACACAAACAAAAACAAACCCTATATGCTATCTGCTCACATAAAATCTCCGTGGAGGCATTAATAATATTTTAATACTATATTATAATATTCTAACAGGAAGTAGATTGATGAGACAAAATGGCAATTGGCAATGATTTTAGGAAACCAAATTAAGATACCTCCCGCTGTCTAACTCCACCTGTATATCTGCTGTTTGTACTAAAAAATAGATATTGTAATTATTCCATTCAATACTTGTACAATGTGATACTATACAATGAACTAATAAATGTAAGATTTATTAAACAGGTTAAATTATAGATTTTCAGCAATGCTTTGTTTATTTCTCCCAAAAAATAATTTCTCACCTTAATCACGTTTTTTGTTTTTTTTTGTCAAATGAAAATAAAGAACCATAACCACTTCCCTACTACAGGCACTTTCTGAAATAATAAACAACCCAATGTGAAATTTGTGGACAATATATATAATATGAAATGATATAGAACATAAGTATACAGGGTAGCCCAAAAGTAGGTATACAGTATAGTTTACTTGCATTTTATTACATTGTTTATAACGTTTATATTAGTTTAACACTATTTAATCTCATAAGTGTTCAAAATGTCTTACCATCAACGTTGCAACATTCCTCGTGCTTGTCCAGTACATCGTGACACACATTATGACAGAATTTCCAGGGCCGCATCAATGTCCATAAATGCATCTGAGATGAACTCTTTCAATTCATCCATTGTCTGAGGCATCCTCTCAAAAGCCTTATTCTTTACTACACTTCCAAGAATAAAGTCCATTTGGTAAATGTGGCGGTCATTCAATGGTGCAACATCGTCAGATCCAATGCTGTGGGAATATGTTGTCAACGCAGTCCCTTACTGGAATCATGAGGGACTATTGTAAGAATTTAGAATTTAACACATATCAGTATTATTTACTAAAGTGTGAATTTTGTATTTAATGCTATAGTAGCTGAATTGAAAGCATAACTGACCTAGGGATTTTTTTCCAGTTTGGCTATTTTGTGAAATTCACTTTGAATTCTCACTTTAGTAAGTAATCATTATGTGCTTTGAAATACAAGTCTCCACACTCGCAGCAATGCTCAGTAATGGCTATAATGTCACATATAGACTTTTTTGAGGGCTAGGTTGGGCACCACGACTTTAGACATTGCCTGCATACCAACGCATTTGAATAAATAAAGCCTACATTCTCACTTAATGGAATGGAAAAAACAATTAAGCTGGTAGAAAAGTAACCAAAAATTAAAATACTTTATGTTTTCTGGAGGGCCTGTGGCCTGACATTTATTTCTAAATATTTATTTTTGTAATATTCTTCACTGACCCTGATGTATGCTCCACAATCCAAATCAATGCATTGCTCTGCTCCATACCACTGAAAAGGTTGCTGCCAGTGTTTAGTTATCATTGTGTAAAACTTGCAAATTTACTTAGCATGTGCAATAGGTATAGACTAGCCACCGGTGAGGGATGGCAACCTTTGGATCATGTGCAAATACAAACAAATTACCTTTTTTTTTTCCCAAACAAAACTAAAATATTTTAGTGTGGATGATTAACTCTGATAACGTATAGGATGCAGTATGAATAGATTTGAGAGGTGCAGGTTCCTGGAGTTGGAAGGTTTGTTATCATACAGGTGATATTTGAAAAATTAGAATATCGTGCAAAAGTTCATTTATTTCAGTAATGCAACGTAAAAGGGGAAACTAATATATGAGATAGACGCATTACATGCAAAGCAAGATAGTTCAAGCCCTGATTTGTCATAAGTGCGATGATTATGGCTTACAGCTCATGAAAACCCCAATTCCACAATCTCAGTAAATTAGAATATTGTGAAAAGGTGCAATATTCTAGGCTCACAGTGTCCCACTCTAATCAGCTAAGTAAGCCATAACATCTGCAAAGGGTTTCTCAGCCTTTAAATGGTCTCTGTCTGGTTCAGTAGGACTCACAATCATGGGGAAGACTGCTGACCTGACAGTTGTACAGAAAACCATAATTGACACCCTCCATAAGGAAGGAAAGCCTCAAAAGGTAATTGCGAAGGACGTTGGATGTTCCCAAAGTGCTGTATCAAAGCACATTAATAGAAAGTTATGTGGAAGGGAAAAGTGTGGAAGAAAAAGGTGCACAAGTAGCAGGGATGACCGCAGCCTGGAGAGGATTGTCAGGAAAAGGCCATTCAAAAGTGTTGGGGACATTCACAAGAAGTGGACTGAGGCTGGAGTCAGTGCATCAAGAGCCATCACACAGAGACGGATCCTGGAAATGAGCTTCAGAATGTCGTATTCCTCTTGTCAAGCCGCTCCTGAACTACAAACCACGTCAGAAGCGTCTTACCTGGGCTAAAGGAAAACAGACTTGGTCTGTTGCTTAGTGGTCCAAAGTCCTTTTTTCTGATGAGAGCAACTTTTGCATCTCATTTAGAAACCAAGGACCCAGAGTCTGGAGGAAGAATGCAGAGGCACACACTGCAAGATGCTTGAAGTCCAGTGTGAAGATTCCACAGTCTGTGTTGATTTGGGGAGCCATGTCATCTGCTGGTGTTGGTCCACTGTGCTTCATTAAGTCCAGGGTCAACGCAGCCATCTACCAGGAGATTTTGGAGCACTTCATGCTTCCTTCCGCAGACAAGCTTTATGGGGATGCTGACTTAATTTTCCAGCAGGACTTGGCACCTGCCCACACTGCCAAAAACGCCAAAGCCTGGTTCAATGACCGTGGGATTACTGTGCTTGATTGGCCAGCAAACTCACTTGACCTGAACCCCATAGAGAATCTATGGGGCATTGCCAAGAGAAAGATGAGACATGAGACCGAACAATGCAGAAGAGCTGAAGGCCGCTATTGAAGCATCCTGGTCTTCCATAACACCTCAGCAGTGCCACAGGCTGATAGCTTCCATGCCACGCCGCATTGAGGCAGTAGTTGGGGCCCAAACCAAGTACTGAGTCCATATGCATGCCTCTACTTTTCAGAGGTCCGATATTGTTCTATGTACACTCTTGTTTTATTGATTGCATGTAATATTCTAATTTACTGAGATTGTGGTTTGGGGGTTTTCATGAGCTGTAAGGCATAATCATTGCACTTATGACAAATCACGGCTTGAACTATCTTGCTTTGCTTCGTTTCCCCTTTTACGTTGCATTACTGAAATAAATTAACTTTTGCGCGATATTCTAATTTTTCGAGTATCACCTGTATATCCCATTAACATCTATCAGCATGACCAGCACAGAATGAAGGAGCATTTACTGAGACCAGTGCATGCCTAAAAGACACAGATTCCATTTACACTGCTGGCGTATAATGAATGTCATGATCACCATCAAACATATTTCCTGTAGTCTAGAACCCTGGTCAGCATCAGATACTGCAGTGCATAGGGAAATATACCAGTAGGCCAGTTCAGCCCTCGAGAGTATCGAGAGCACAGTCCATCAGCGCATGCACAAACTGACCCTATTGCCAGGCTTGCAAAGGCTATCATAATTCCTGCCTACTGCATTATTTCTTTAGAAGTTTACAAACAGGCAGCCTAACAAACCTCCTGTTATTTTAGTTTTTTCAAGAATGGTTCAAGACTTCAAATACCTTGCCAGACTTCCCATGTTAGTGGGCTAGGTGGCAAACACACCCTTATCCCTCTTGTCAGCCCTCCCATGACTAGAGGGAATTCATATATGATCTGGGCATTTGTAGTGTACCCCGGAAAATTTAAAAGGATCCTATAGTGCCAGGAAAACAAAGCCGTTTTCGTGACACTATAGGATAATAGGTCCCCCCCCGTTCGTGGGGCTGAAGGGGTTAAAACCCCTTCAGCCACTTACCTGAATCCAGCGCCGATATCCCAGATGTTAGCCGGCGGAGGAGACCTAATGCGCATGGGCGACAATCGCCAGACATGCATTAGACCTCCCCACAGGAAAGCATTATTCACTGCTTACCTATGGGGGAAATTTGACGCTGGAGGTCTATGAGGACGTCCAGCATCAGATAACGGACCAAAAGTCTGTTTGGATTCCGGAAGCGCCCCCAGTGGCTGTCTGGCAGACTTTCTCTATAACTGCAATGTTTAACATTGCAGCACTAAGTGCTAAAGGGTCACAGCACCCAGACCACTTCAATTAGCTGTTCAGCAATGCTGTGAGTACAGTAAAAAACTATATTACTGAATGATTAAATAATATATACAAAATAGTTCCTCTTACCCAGCCAGCCTTCCTTATCAGTAAAGCAACTGCAAATGAAAGGTTTATTATCAGCAATGAATATGGAGGAGTCAGGCTGGCAATAAGTAACCTTGGTCAGTATTATGAGAACATGAGAGAGTCGACTCTAAGAACTCCAAAACAAACACAAAAAAATACAATTGAGAAACATTCTTTTGAGGGAATAAAACATATCACAGTAAAAAAAAAAAAAGAAAAGAAAATTTAATTTTCCAGTAAATGTTAATATTAAATTAGATTACTCCTCACACTGATTAGAAATAGAGTTTGAATTGTTTGGGTTATAATCCTCAGGAGAGTTTAGTTGATCAATATGGCTATACAACTTCCAAATACCGTTCTATTTTTATTTGGGGTGACAAAGTTTCAGATACTCTACAATGGCAGAGGGAAAAAAAAGTTTTACAACTAGCAAATGGATGTCTGTCATTCTAAACAAATAGTTTGCACCAGAGTTTGGAATGTTTCCCAGAAGCCTTTAATGCTAGAAACATCCAATGCGAATACATTGTTATTCAGTTTTGCTTATGCAATGGGTTTTTTTCCCATTTACATACTGCTGAACAATGTGGTGGCATAAACCAATAATAAGACATAGGTGACATGAGAATTTTTTATTTTTTAAATATATGAGAATTTATATATGTTTATGTCACATCAAATAAAGTCCCTTTGCCCTTTAAAAAAATTGCATATTATATGTGTTGGTGCAATAAATGAGAAAAATGCAAATTGCAGTTGAACACAAACAGCAAAAATGCAAGAATTGCTTATGTCCTTATTTGCAAGACAGGCTTCTGAAGCTGTGTCCTTAAGGGGTTAAGGATGGAGGTTATGGTCAAAGTTCTAAACCAAAACAAAACCTAGAATTTGTTTGTTCCACCGTAATTTAACCCCTTAAGGACTGGACCTTTTTTGCGATGTTGTACATTTGCGACCAGGCATATTTTTACACTTTTGTGGTGTTTGTGTTTGGCTGTAATTTTCCGCTTTCTCATTTACTGTTCCCATACAAATTATATATTGTTTTTTTCAGGACAAAAGGGGCTTTCTTTACATACCATTATTTATATAAACTCATGTATTTTAATTTTAAAAAAATAAAAAAATATGATGAAAAATTGAAAAAAATACATGTTTTTTTACTTTTACTTGAAAAATCTTTTACTCATCTACAAAAGCGAATGAAAAAAACTGCTAAATAGATTCAAAATTTTGTCCTGAGTTTTAAAATACCCAGTGTTTACGTGCTTTTTTGCTTTTTTTTGCATGTTATAGGGCTATAGGTACAAGTAGGATATTGTGGTTTCAAAACATACATTTTTAAAATTTATCAATAGTGACATTGTAACACTATTATCTGTCATAAATCTCTAAATAACACCCCACATGTACATATTTAATTTAAAGTAGACAACCCAGGGTATTCAATATGGGGTATGTCCAGTCTTTTTTAGTAGCCACTTAGTCGAAAACACTGGCCTAAGTAAGCATTCATATTTGTTTGTGTGTGAAAAAAGTAAAAAAACTAAATTGAAGCTAATTTTGGCCAGTGTTTGTGACCAAGTGGTTACTAAAAAAGACTGGACATACCCCATTTGCAATACCTTGGGTTGTCTTCTTTTGCAAATGGTATGCCATCATGGGGTAATTCTCATTCCTGGGCTACCATACGCTCTCAAAGGCAACGTAACCAACCTGGCCATTTTCAATGTAAAAATATTTGACCCATATATTTGACCTTGTAACTTTCAAAATGCTATAAAACCTGTACATGGGGGGTACTGTTTTACTCGGGAGACATCGCTGAACACAAATATTAGTGTTTAAAAACTGGAAAACGTATCACAACAATTATATCATCAGTAAAAGTGCTGTTTGTGTGTGAAAAATGCAAAATAAGTCATTTTCACTGACAATATCATCGCTGTGATATGTTTTACTGTTTTGAATCACTAATATTTGTGTTCAGCGAAGTCTCCCGAGTAAAACAGTACCCCCCATGTACAGGTTTTAGGGTGTCGTAGAACGTTACAGGGTAAAATACAGTGCTAACAAATTAAATTCTCTGGAATTTCGGCCTGGGTTGGCAGGCAGGTCCCTCAAATTGCAATCAATAAAATTACTGAATTATGTAAAAATATTACATAAATACGCACGTAGAATTTAAATATATATGCATATTTATATATTTGAAGTCTACGTGTATATTTATATAATTATTTATGTAATTTTGTATAACGACATATGTATATTTCTGCTGCAGGCAGTCTCCCCACAACCGGAGCCACGCTGATCGCCGCCGGGGGAACGACGGCGATCAGGTAAGTACCTCTGACCGTTAGGACGGTTCAGGACCGTCATCGGTCTGCAACGCAAAAATGCCGATGACGGTCCTGAACCGTCCTCGGTCGCGAAGGGGTTAAAGGACCACTCTAGGCACCCAGACCACTTCAGCTTAATGAAGTGGTCTGGGTGCCAGGTCCCTCTAGGATTAACCCTTTTTTTTTTTTATAAACATAGCAGTTTCAGAGAAACTGCTATGTTTATTAAAAAAAAGGGTTAATCCAGCCTCCAAATCCTCTAGTGGCTGCCTCATTGACAGCCGCTAGAGGCGCTTGCGTGATTCTCACTGTGAAAATCGTAAATGCTTTCCTATGAGACCGGCTGAATGCGCGCGCAGCTCTTGCCGCGCGTGCGCATTCAGCCGAAAAGGGAGGATCGGAGGAGGAGAGGAGGAGGAGAGCTCCCCGCCCGGCGCTGGAATAAAGGTAAGTTTTAACCCTTTCCTTTCCCCAGAGGCTGGCGGGAGGGGGACCCTGAGAGTGGGGGCACCCTCAGTGCACTATAGTGCCAGGAAAACGAGTATGTTTTCCAGGCACTATAGTGGTCCTTTAAGCGTTTTTCTTTAAGTGCCCCATATTGTTTTTTAATGGACGAAAATGGATTCCTTTTTTAATATCATATATGTATACCTAGTGTTACATAGTGTTAAAAACAGAAAGAAAAAAAAGTTTCCACCTTTTTGCTTATAATAATTTTTACACATCAAGTGCAACTAAAGAAAAAAAGAGCTCCAAATAGATTCCTGTATGAGTCCTGATTGTTGAAAGCCTCGTGTCTATTATCAAAATCCATTTTTGGTAATGTTATCCCTTTACTAACCCCTCTAACACTGTACCAACCCTACCCATACCCAGTGGCAGAACTACCGCAGTCGCAGGGGACGCAGCTGCGACCGGGTCCGTCACTCCAGGGGGCCCGGCCGCCATGCGGATCCCTGCGACCAGGGCCCCCATCAGGGGGTGACAACCATAACGGTTGTCACGGGCCTGGGGGGCCCAGACTGCTTTGGCAGTCCTGGGCCCCACATTCCCTCTCTGCACATATATATAGCGATGATCGCTATATATATGTGCAGTGCAGGTGCAGCCGCGGGCCCCAGGCTCCCTTTACTTGCATAGGGGGCCCAGCAGACTGCAGGAGCACATTACAGCTCTTCCCTCTCTCTAACTCCCGCGAGATGTGTGGCCATCAGAGCTTTGCCACGGGTTACCATGGCAACGCTCCGCGCAGCTCGCGGGAGTTAGAGAGAGGGAAATGCTGTAATGTGCTCCTGCAGTCTGCTGGGCCCCCTCGGACCACCAGGGATGGAATCTCCCCCCTCCCTGGACCAGGTAAGAAGCAGGGAAGGGAGGAATAACAGATTTTACATTTAATGTAGGAGTGGGAGGGGGGGGCATTTGCACAACATGCATACACTACTAAACATACACACACACTCTGCATTCACTACACTAACACACACTCTGCATTCACTACACTGACACACACTCTGCATTCACTACACTAACACACTCTGCATTCATTACACTAACACACACTCTGCATCCACTACACTAACACACACTCTGCATTCACTACACTGACACACACACACTGCATTCATTACACACTGACACACACTCTGCATTCATTACACTGACACACACTCTGCATTCATTACACACTAACACACACTCTGCATTCATTACACACTAACACACACTCTGCCTTCACTACACTGACACACATTCGGTATTCATTGCACTAACATACACTCTGCATTAACTATACACACAGCATCCACTACACAAACATCCTGCATTCACTGTACACACTACATCCACCACACATTCAAACATTCTGCATTCACTATACACTGACACTGCATCCACTAAACACACTACATCCACTACAGACACTGCATCCACTAAACACATTGCATCTAGTACACACAAACACTACATCCACTACACAAACACACTCTGCGTTCACTATACACACTGCATCCGCTACACAAACACACACTCTGCGTTCACTGCACAAACAGTATCTAATACACACAAACACTACATCTATTACACACATTCTAATTGACTTCCACTATACACACCACATTCAGTCCTGCATCATTGTCAGCGGACTAGTGGGCAGGGCGGGGGGGGGAAGGGGCCCAGACCTTGTGCTTTGTCAGGGGCCCTGAAATTGCTGATGGCAGCCCTGCCTGCGACCACGGTTCCCACCAGCTAAGTAACGCGGCCCGGCCCGCGCGGTGTAACCGCCGGGGCGGCATTGAAGAGGCCCGTGGCCCTAACAGCATGTGCCACTCGATGGAAATGAATTTCCAGGGGCCCGGTCAGCGCTGCGGTGCTTTAACAGAGCGACCGGGCCCCCTGTCATGACCTCAGAAGCTGGGAAGAAGTAACTGCCCCAGTCACTCCTCCCAGCAATCACCAAGGGCCGCGCGTGAGACGGAAGGAGAAGAGGGAGTCAGAGTGGGAACTCTGACTCCCATCAGCCTGAGCCACCACTGGACCACAGGGAAGTCACCCTCCTGCATCTAAAAGGTAGGAAACAGGAGGATGACTAAAACATTTTGTATATGTGTGTGTATATGTGTGTGTTTGTATGTATGTGTGTGTTTGTGTATGTGTGTGTTTGTGTATGTGTGCCTGTATGAATGTTTCTCTGTATGTGTGTATCTATGTGTGTGTGTCTGTATGTGTGTATGCATGTCTGTGTATGTTTGCATGTATGTGTGTGTCTGTATATATGTGTCTGTATGTATTTCTGTATGTGTGTGTGTGTGTGTGTGTTTGTATGTGTGTGTCTGTATGTATGTGTGCCTGTGTGTGTGTCTCTGTATATGTGTGTGTATCTATGTGTGTGTCTGCATGTGTATCTGTTTGTCTGCATTTGTGGGGGAGGGACGTATGGGAGTAGGAGGATAGACGTATGGGGGGGCCTGGGTAATTTTCACACCGGAGCCCCGTGGTTTCTAGTTATGCCTCTACCCTCTTATCAAAGTTACTAATGACCTAATCGCAGCTAAATCCAAAGGCCACTACTCCATATTAATTCTTCTTGACCTCTCTGCTGCCTTTGACACCGTTGATCATGCTCTCCTCCTTCAAACTCTTTAATCGCTCAGTCTCTGTGACTCTGTCCTCTCATGATTTTCCGCTGATCTCTTCCAACGCTCATTCAGTGTCTCCTTTTCCAAGGATACCTCCTCCCCTTGTCCTGTCTCGGTTGGAGTTCCCCAAGGCTCTGTCCTTGGTCCCCTTCTATTTTCTCTTTATACTGCCTCTCTAGGTAAACTTATTGCCTCTTTTGGATTCCACTACCACCTGTACGCTGATAACACCCAAATATATCTCTCCTCCCAGACCTCTCCCCTGCCATGCTGCTACACGTCACTGCTTGCCTTTCTTCCATCTCTGACTGGATGTCCTCCCGCTTTCTGGAATTCAATCTCTCCAAAACCGAACTCATTGTCTTTCCTCCTTCTAATACTGATCCTCCTCTCTCGCTCTCCCTTCAAGTCAGTGGTAACCACATAAGTCCATCCTTGCAAGCATGCTGTCTTGGCGTCATACTTGACTCTGGCCTCACGTTTGAGCCTCACATCCAGTTTGTTGCCAAATCCTGTAGATTCCAACTTAAAAACATAGCCCGCATCCGTCCCTTTCTTACGCAAGATGCTACCAAGGAGCTTGTCCACGCTCTAGTAATTTCCCACATGGATTATTGTAACCCTCTCCTGATTGGTCTTCCCAAAAGCCATATCACCCCGCTACAGTCTGTAATGAATGCCACCTCCAGACTAATTTTCCTCTCTAGTCAGTGCTCTCATACCTCACCCCTCTGTCAGTCCTTACATTGGCTTCCTGTATCCTACAGAAGTCAATTCAAAGTGCTAAACCAAAGATATAAAGCACTGAACAATTCTAGCCACCTCCTGACCGCTGCTCAGACCTGTATGGCCAACTCGCGCTTGCATGACTTCTCTCGAGTGGCTCCCTTCCTATGGAATAGCTTGCCTACCCCCATCAGACTCCCCTGGTCTTCAATCCTTTAAAAAGTGCCTTAAAACCCATCTCTTTAGGAAAGCTTATGGCCTCCTAGAGTAACCTCTACCTTACTCACCTGTCTCTTGCTCTCTCCCATAGGGCAGCACTTTACTCTCTCCTCCAGCTCTGCTCCACTCCCACCTTATTTGATTGATATTCCTGTCCTACTGTGTTTTAAACCCCACCTCCTGTAGACTGTAAGCTCGTTTAAGCAGGGTCCTCTTCAACCTATTGTCCCTGTAAATTTTCTTGTAATTGTCCTATTTATAGTTACATCCCCCCTCTCATAATATTGTAAAGTGCTACCCAATCTGTTGGCGCTGTATAAATGGCAATAATAATAATAACACCCATGCCCCTATGCTTACACAAACTCTATCCATATACCTACCCTAATCTTACACTGTCCCCAACCCTAAAACAGCATTAACCCATACCGTAATCTAACACTAACCCTACAGCCAACCCTACCCTAACAATGACTATAACCCTACCTTATTTTTCCCCTAAATCTAACCTTACTAAATTAAACATTACAGTGATATGCTGCAGCCATCTACTGTTTTTTTTCAGTATTACAGAAAGATTTTCCTGTGTTACTGAATAAAGCATGCTTTCCCAGTTAATTATTATTATTATTTATATAGTGCCAACATATTCCGCAGTGCTGTACAATGGAATTACACTGTGATCTGTGCTGGGCATCTGGCAAAGCCCAGCAATGATCACAATCAGCTTGGGGAAATGCAGAGAGACCGTGTCAGGGTATATTCAAACCCTGAGGGTTTCCTTCAGCAGCCTGCAGCCAAGAAACACCGCAACTGAACGCAATCGCCCAACCGAGGTGTTCTGAATGGATTTAAAGGGATTTATAGCTGATCTATAAATGGCCACAGCTGACAAAGGGGAGCCCCAAGTATTCATTTAAACGTCCTGGTGTGAGCAGGAATTTAACACTGCGATCGAGCTATAGGTACTTAAAATCCTATTTAAAGGGACACTATAGTCAAAAGAACCACTACAGTTTAAAGTAACACTATAGTGCCAGGAATACAAACATGTGTTCCTGATAATATAGTGCCTGTGTGGCTGTTTAGTTCCCCAGTTCCCCTTAGATTGCTCTGAAAAAGTGATTTTACTCACTTTTTCTCCCACGCCGTGCTGGTCATGCTGTGGCTGTCCCCGCCTCCATGGCTGAGAGCATCCATAGAAAAGAATTAGGAAGCTACTGCGCAATGTAGCAAAACACCATGTATGCCAATCAGCATCACTTCATAGAGAAATTTTACTTGCATAAATTGTTATTAGTAAGTAACATAAATTTTTTGAGAATGGCAACACCCCCACTCACACCTCTGTAACCGCGGCTGGTTCCCTTATTTACTTGTAATATTTGCATTTGCCTATAACAGCTCTAAAATTAAAAGTTTTCCTCTTGGTCGGTTTTAAACGCTGGGAGGTATGGGCTAACCAGTCTTAGACACAATGACTATATCGGCTTGTTGTACTGGTTACCGTGCACAGCGTCAACCTTTTTTTTTGCGCTGTTGGACAAAAGAAGAAGTTGTGTTAGTAGTCAGCACCCAAAATCAGCTCCCATTGCTGCTTCTGCTGAAATAATAAATACATCTCAAAATGTTTTGTTATCCGCGCCAATTTGGACAGCAATAAAAACATTCAAACACGGCCTATCACACCCCAAATCTTCTGTCCTTTACCTTCCATGCTACAATATTTTCTTTTTTGCTCCACAACTACAAGTATTATACATGATGCCACGACTTATGTTTATGTAAGTTGTAGTTCTGACAGAAAATTGATATACAAACTTTGCATCTCACTTCACTGAGAAGATCTCTACAATCAGAGAAGAGATCGCTAATTTCTCTCCTTCCCCTACCAATACATCACCCAACCCCACTCCCTCCACCATTCTACACTCATTCGCACCTGCTACAGCAGAAGAGGTTTCTGCTCTGCTCCGGTCCTCCCGCCCCACCACCTGTTCCCTCGATCCTATTCCCTCATCATATCTCATCCGCACTTTGTCTCCCTCTCTTGCTCTTCCTCTCACTAAAATTTTCAATCTCTCCCTTTCCTTTGGCACATTTCCCTCACCCTTCAAACATGCAACCGTAACCCCAATTCTCAAAAAGCCCAGCCTTGACCCCAACTCCCCATCCAACTACCGCCCTATCTCGCTCCTGCCATTTGCCTCCAAGATCCTCGAGAGAGTTGTGTACACCGCACTGACTGACTTTCTCGAAACTAACTCTCTGCTTGTATCCCTTCAGTCTGGGTTCCGCACTGGTCATTCTGTTGAAACGGCTGTGACCAAAGTATAAAATGATTTAATTGCTGCTAAATCTCGCTGCCTTTACTCTATCCCAGTGATGGCGAACCTTTTTGAGCCCGAGTGCCCAAACCGTAATACATGCCAATTTTTTTTTCCTCAAAGTGCCAAAACAGCAATTAAACCTGAATACTGAAGTTTAAGTTTAGAAAAAACAACTCATACAGTTGTCCGAACTAATTAACATCTCTGTGTGTGTATTAAGCAGTTTGTGTGTGTGCTCGGCAGTCTGTCTGTGTGTATTTAGCAGACTGTCTCTGTACTTAGCAGTCTGTCTGTGTACTTAGCAGACTGCTGAATACACACACAGACTGCTGAGTACACAGTCTGCTGAATACACACACAGACTGCTAAATACACACACACAGACTGCTGAGTACACACACACACAGACTGCTAAATACACACAGACTGCTAAATACACACACACACAGACTGCTGAGTGTACACACACACACATAGACTGCTAAATACACACACACACACACACACACAGACTGCTGAGTACACACACACACAGACTGCTGA
The DNA here is from genome assembly GCA_933207985.1 of Pelobates cultripes. Lineage (NCBI taxonomy): Eukaryota > Metazoa > Chordata > Amphibia > Anura > Pelobatidae > Pelobates > Pelobates cultripes. The sequence continues at coordinate 79,197,120 of OW240923.1, forward strand.
GTACACACACACAGACTGCTGAGTACACACACACACAGACTCCTAAATACACACACACAGACTTCTGAGTACACACACACTGCTGAGTACACACACACACAGACTGCTAAATACACACACACAGACTGCTAAATACACACACACACAGACTGCTGAGTACACACACACAGACTGCTGAGTACACACACACAGACACAGACTGCTGAGTACACACACACACACACAGACTGCTGAGCACACACACACATACTGCTGAGTACACACACACACATACTGCTGAGTACACACACACACAAACTGCTGAGTACACACACACACACAGAATGCTAAATGCACACACAGACTGCTGAGTACACACACAGACTGCTGAGTACACACACAAACTGCTGAGTACACACACACACAGACTGCTGGGTGTACACACACATACAGCTGAGTGTACACACACAGACAGACTGCTGAGTGTACACACACACAGACTGCTGAATGTACACACCTTGCATCGAGGGGTACAGTGTATGTGTTTGTGTGTGGGGTGATGTGTGTGTGTGTGGGGTGATGTGTGTGTGTGTGTGTTTGTGTGGGGTGATGTGTGTGTGTTTGTGTGGGGTGATATGTGTAGGGCAGGGGTGCTGTTTGTATGTCGTCCCCCCTCCCCCACTGTTTTCTTTCCCCATCCCTCCCTCAGTTTTTCCCCATCCCTCCCCCAGTTTTCTTTCCCCCATCCCACATCAGTTTTTTCTCCCCCACATACCTCCCTCAATTCCCCCCATCTCTCCCTCAGTTTCTCCCCCCTCCCATCTCTCCCTCAGTTTTATTCTCCCTTCAATTTTCTTTCTACCCCCATCCCTCCCTTCATAACCCCCCCTCCCCCCACTTGTCTTTGATCTCCTACCTTGTAGCGTGGCCAAGCACACCGCGGAGCTCAGTTTCCTGTACCCGGCCGGACAGAAAGTGCTCTCTCTGTGAGCACTTAATTTCCGTCCACCCGGGTACAGGAAACATAAGTTCCTGTACCGCTGCGCGCTCGACCACACTAGACAGAGTGCCTGGCAGGAGGGAACGCTATGCGCTCACCTCCTGCCGGTCACTCCGGTTTTGCGCCCGCCGGGCCGGTGCACCCTAAGGCGGCCACTTGTGCCGCCTTATGGATGCTCCGGCGGAGCACACCCTCCCTCCCTCCAGCGACCTGTGGCCGCGTGCCCACAGAGGAGGCTCGGCGTGCCACCTGTGGCACGCGTGCCATAGGTTCGCCATCACTGCTCTATCCTAATTCTCCTTGATCTTTCTGCTGCCTTTGACACTGTTGATCATCAACAGCTTCTTCGCATTCTCCATAATTTTGGTCTACAGGATACTGCTCTCTCCTGGTGCTCCGCCTACCTCTCCATGCGCTCCTTCAGTGTTTCTTTCTCTGACTCTGCCTCTTCCCCCCAACCACTCTCTGTCGGCATCCCCCAAGGCTCTGTCCTTGGTCCCCTACTGTTCTCTATCTACACTGCCTCCCTTGGTAAACTCATCAGCTCCTTTGGCTTCCGTTATCATTTCTATGCGGATGACACGCATATCTACCTGTCCTCTCCTGATCTCTCTCCGCCCATCTTGACTCGTGTCTCTGACTGCCTTTCTTCGATTTCCAAATGAATGGCTGCTCACTTCCTTAAACTCAACCTGTCCAAAACAGAACTTCTGGTCTTTCCTCCCTCAAGTGTTACTACTCCCATGTCTTTCCACCTCCAAGTTCTTTTTGACTCCAACCTCTCCTTCACCCCTCATGTCCAATCAATCGCCAAATCCTGTCGCTTCCATCTCAAAAACATAGCCCCTCTTCAACCACGGATGCGGCTAAGGTGCTGGTCCATGCTCTTGTTCACTCTCGCCTGGACTACTGCAATACTCTTCTCAGTGTCCTTACGTGTTCCCAGATTGCACCATTGCAATCTATAATGAATGCAGCGGCAAGGCTCATTTTCCTGTCCGCTTGCACCTCCCACGCCTCCCAGCTATGTCAGTCCCTGCATTGGCTTCCAGTTAGATATAGGGCTCAATTTAAAATTATGGTGCTTGCTTACAAGTCCCTACATAATGCTGCTCCAGCCTACCTAACCTCCCTAATACACAAGTATGTCCCGTCAAGGCCCCTATGCTCTGCCAAAGACCTACGTATATCCTCTGTCCATACTCCCACCTCTAACAGTCGCCACCAAGACTTTTCCAGTGCTGCACCTCTTCTGTGGAACTCCCATCCCTTCTCCGTAAGAATTTCACCCAGTCTCCACTCATTCAAAAAATAATTGAAAACTCACTTCAAGAAAGCATATCAATTATACTGTTAGCAGGTTTTTATCCCCCACCACCCATGACTCCTCTCCTGCAACTGTCAAAAATAACCTACTAAGCCCTCAGTGAATACTTTTCTAACAACTTACTTCGTACTCTACTTTTACCCTTTGTGTCACTATACCCCACTCCCTCTAGAATGTAAGCTCATTAAGCAGGGCCCTCCCCCTCTCTGTTCCAGTTGTCTGGTTACAATTACATGTCTGTTAGTCCACCCATTGTACAGCGCTACGGAATCTGATGGCGCTATATAAATAATAAAATAATAATAATAATAATATATAGTATCAACCACTTCCTGGTTTGGCAGGAGTGCGTTACAAACCCAGAGCAACCTGAAATTTTGATGGAAATAGAGGGGCTTCAAAAAAATTAAATAAAATTCAAAGTGAGTTTTACATTTTTGGCCAAAATATTCATGCGGGACAAATTGTCAAAGACGGCTGTGTTTTCAATTTGCTTTTAATTCAAGACAATTAATTCACACTTTAGTGATTAACCCTGTATTTTAAAAGGAAAGAGAAAAATGGAGAGGGTAACAGTAAAACAAAATTGGTAGTACAATGGTATCTATATTATAATAGCCATGGGTGAGGCAGGTTCGTTTTCACGACAGTTGGTAGGGCTAGCTATAATATAGATACAGCTAATGATAGAACTGCTTCACCAAGTTTGGCAGCTGGGGTTATGCCTAATGTAACAAAGTAGACCCAATAGTTGCTATTGCTAGAGACACAAAAAGTATCTAATGTGGAGATTAGTGATGCACCGAACTGTTTGCTGGCGAACAGTTCCTGGCGAACATAGCGTGTTCGCGTTCGCCACGGATGGCGAACATATGCGCGGTTCGATCCGCCCCCTATTCGTCATCATTGAGTAAACTTTGACCCTGTACCTCACAGTCAGCAGACACATTCCAGCCAATTAGCAGCACACCCTCCCTAGCAGACCCTCCCACCTACTGGACAACATCCATTTTACATTCATTCCCAAGCTGCATGCTTAGTGAGAGGAGGGATAGTGTAGCTGCTGTTGATTAGATAGGGAAATGCATAGCTAGGTTAGGGTATACAGTGTCCACTACAGTCCTGAAGGACTCATCTGATCTCTGCTGTGAGGACAGCACCCCAAAAAGCCCTTTTTAGGGCTAGAACATCAGTCTGATTTTTTTTTTTTTGTGTAATGTAATTGCAGTTAGTTGTCTGCCACTGCTGCCAGCTTCTGTGTCAGGCTCACAGTGGATACTGTGCCCAGTGCCACCACTCACTCACTGGTGTCACAATAGCTTGCATTTAAAAACAAAAAACTTTTTTCACTGTTATAGATTGAATAGCAGTTAGTTGTCTGCCAGCGTCTGTGTCAGGCTCACAGTGGATGCTGTGCCCAGTGCCACCACTCACTCACTGGTGTCACAATAGCTTGCATTTAAAAACAAAAAACTTTTTTCACTGTTATAGATTGAATAGCAGTTAGTTGTCTCAAAGCGGGTGTATGGCCCTACAAGTGTACTCTGCCAGTTCACAGTGCCACTCATATCTGGTGTCATAATAGCTTGCATTTAAAACAAAAAACTTTTTTTTCACTGTTATAGGTGAATAGCAGTTAGTTGTCTCCAAAGCGGGTGTGTCAGCCCTACAGGCGTGTACTCTGCCAGTTCACGAATTACCCTCTTATCTGGTGTCACAATAGCGTGCATTTAAAAACAAAAAAACTTTTTTCACTGTTATAGATTGAATAGCAGTTAGTTGTCTCAAAGCGGGTGTGTCAGGCTCACAGTGGATACTGTGCCCAGTGCCACCACTCACTCACTGGTGTCACAATAGCTTGCATTTAAAACCCAAAAACTTTTTCACTGTTATAGATTGAATAGCAGTTAGTTGTCTCAAAGCGGGTGTGTCAGCCCTACAGCGTGTACTCTGCCAACCTCTGCCAGTTCACAGTGTCACAATAGCTTGCATTTAAAAACAAAAAACTTTTTTCACTGTTATAGATTGAATAGCAGTTAGTTGTCTCAAAGCGGGTGTGTCAGGCTCACAGTGGATACTGTGCCCAGTGCCATCTGTAATACTTATTTTGTAGTACTTCTTTAATTGGAACTCAACTGCAGAATTTTCTGATTGCAACAACAATAAGTTTCACCTCCTTTTATAATGATATGAAACAATGGTTACTGTATCTTTAAATATACATGTAGGGAAATAGGCAGTGCTAGTTTCCAACTTAATTAAGATGGAATAATATATGAGAAATTTATTAATGAAGCTGGACAGGCTTGCAATTAGAATAAGTTGATTATTGCAGGAAGAATTAGCCTTAGTAGCAATCCCTTATGAATAAGAGAAATAGCTTGACAAAGTGACACTTTAGTGAACTTTAGATACTGTGTAACATAATTAATAGCAATTGGCTTGTTTGGCAAAAGTTTTACTTAACTTAAAAGTAGTTCTGGCACTGGAAGGGTTAATTCGCCCAATGGAGGAGAAATTAGAAGTCCGTTTAAACAAGCCGAGAACTAGGAGTGGAGAGTGTGGAAGTCCGTTTTAACAAGCCGAGGTCTGGGAGTGGAGAAGGTAGAAATCCGTTTTACAAGCCGAGGTCGAGAAGTAGAGAAGGTAGAAATCCGTTTTACAATCCGAGGTCTAGAAGTGGAGCAGGTAGGATCAAAGTAGAGCAGCAGATCTCTCTGCAGCACCTGTGCGAATAATCCAGCCCCTTGAATCTGGCGCGGTCTTCCTAAGTATCGTGGAGGGACCGCGTCAGGAAAAGGGGCGGGGCTAAGCGCCGTGAACCCGGAAGTGGGTTCCGACGGTGAAATACATGCCATGCTATACCTGACACCACCACTCACTCACTGGTGTCACAATAGCTTGCATTTAAAAACAAAAAACTTTTTTCACTGTTATAGATTGAATAGCAGTTAGTTGTCTCAAAGCGGGTGTGTCGGGCTCACAGTGGATACTGTGCCCAGTGCCACCACTCACTCACTGGTGTCACAATAGCTTGCATTTAAAAACAAAAAACTTTTTTCACTGTTATAGATTGAATAGCAGTTAGTTGTCTGCCAGTGTCTGTGTCAGGCTCACAGTGGATACTGTGTCCAGTGCCACCACTCACTCACTGGTGTCACAATAGCTTGCATTTAAAAACAAAAAACTTTTTTCACTGTTACAGATTGAATAGCAGTTAGTTTTCTCAAAGCAGGTGTGTCAGGCTCACAATGGATACTGTGCCCAGTGCCACCACTCACTCACTGGTGTCACAATAGCTTGCATTTAAAAACAAAAAACTTTTTTCACTGTTATAGATTGAATAGCAGTTAGTTGTCTCAAAGCGGGTGTGTCAACCCTACAGCGTGTACTCTGCCAGTTCACAGTGCCACTCATATCTGGTGTCACAATAGCGTGCATTTAAAAACAAAAAACTTTTTTCACTGTTATAGATTGAATAGCAGTTAGTTGTCTTCAAGCGGGTGTGTCAGGCCTACAGCGTGTACTCTGCCAGTTCACAGTGCCACTCATATCTGGTGTCATAATAGTTTGCAATTAAAAACAAAAAACTTTTTTCACTGTTATAGATTGAATAGCAGTTAGTTGTCTCAAAGCGGGTGTATCAGGCTCACAGTGGATACTGTGCCCAGTGCCACCACTCACTCACTGGTGTCACAATAGCTTGCATTTAAAAAACAAAAAACTTTTTTCACTGTTATAGATTGAATAGCAGTTAGTTGTCTCAAAGCGGGTGTGTCAGGCTCACAGTGGATACTGTGCCCAGTGCCACCACTCACTCACTGGTGTCACAATAGCTTGCGTTTAAAAACAAAAAACTTTTTTCACTGTTAGATTGAATAGCAGTTAGTGTCTCAAAGCGGGTGTGTCAGCCCTACAGCGTGTACTCTGCCAACCTTTGCCAGTTCACAGTGCCACTCATATCTGGTGTCACAGTAGCTTGCATGCATAGTATCACTAATCGAAAAAAAAATGACAGGCAGAGGCAGGCCACCTTGCAGGGGCCGTCGTGGTGCTGTGATTCCCTTTTGCCCTAGAATAATGCCCAGTTTTCAGAGGCCAGGTACCCTGAACTTGAAAAGTTCTGAGGACATAGTTGACTAGCTAACACAGGACACCCAATCTTCTACAGCTTTTCGCTCGGAACCTTGACGCAACATTCTCCTCCAGCTTAGCTTCGGGCACCTCTCAAGATACCACTCACCAGCCTGCCGCCACCACCAACACTAGCACCACAGCCGCTTCACTTGGTATATCAGAGGAGTTATTTACACATCCGTTTGAAGAAATGAGTGATGCGCAACCATTATTGACAGAGGATGTAGATAACAGGGATATGTCTCAATCAGGCAGCATTACACATGTACGGTGTGATGATGATGTTGTACCCGCTGCTGCTTCCTTTGCTGAGTTGTCAGATACAAGTGAAGCGGTTGATGATGACGATGCGTCCATGGATGTCGCGTGGGTGCCCGCTCGTCAAGAAGAAGAACAGGGCGAAAGTTCAGATGGGGAGACAGGGAGGAGGAGGAGACGAGTTGGAAGCAGGGGAGGTCGTCGCAAGGAGCTAGTGGCACAGTCAGACAGCATGCATCGGCATCCGGGGTCAGCCCGACAGCACGCCAATCAACGCATGCTGTGTCCACCACCAGAATGCCGTCATTGCAGAGCTCAGCAGTGTGGCATTTTTTTTGTGTGTCTGCCTCTGACAACAGCAATGACATTTGCAACCTGTGCCAAAAGAAACGTGGGAAGTCCAACACCCACCTAAGGACAACTGCTTTGCGTAGGCACATGATCGCACATCACAAACGCCTATGGGATCAACACATGAGTACAAGCAGCACACAAACTCAAAGCCGCCATCCTCCTCCTGGTCCAGCATCTTCAGCCACATCAACCACTGCTGTCCTCCTTGCCCCCGCTCAACCATCCGCCACTCCGTCTCTCGCCTTGAGCAGTTCCTGCTCATCTGCCCACAGTCAGGTGTCTGTCAAGAACATGTTTGAGCGTAAGAAGCCAATGTCACAAAGTCACCCCCTTGCCCGGCGTCTGACAGCTGGCTTGACTGAACTCTTAGCCCGCCAGCTTTTACCATACAAGCTGGTGGAGTCTGAGGCATTCAGAAAATTTGTAGCTATTGGAACACCGCAGTGGAAGGTACCCGGACAAAATTTCTTTTCACAAAAGGCAATCCCCAACCTGTACTCGATTGTGCAAAAGGAAGTAATGGCATGTCTGGCACACAGTGTTGGGGCAAGGGTCCATCTGACCACTGATACCTGGTCTGCAAGCATGGTCAGGGCAGGTATATCACCTGCACTGCGCATTGGGCAAACCTGCTGACGGCTGCCAAGCATGGAATGCGTGGCTCTGCAGAGGAGTTGGTGACACCGCCATGACTTGCAGGCAGGCCTGCTGCCACCTCCTCTACTCCTCCTACTCCATCCTCTTCCATAACCTCCTCAGCTGAGTCCTCTTCTGCTGCTGCGTCTTGCTCCACATCAACGGCACCCCCCCAGCTCCCCAGGTACTATTCCACATCCCGGATACGGCAGTGTCACGCCGTCTTAGGTTTGACTTGCTTGAAAGCAGAGAGTCACACCGGACAAGCACTCCTGTCCGCCCTGAACGCACAGGTGGAAAAGTGGCTGACTGCGCAGCAACTGGAGATCGGCAAAGTGGTTTGTCACAATGGAACAAATTTGTTGGCGGCATTGAAGTTGGGCAAGTTGACACATGTGCCGTGCATGGCACATGTGTGTAATCTGATCGTACAACGCTTTGTGCATAAGTACACAGGCTTACAGGACATCCTGAAGCAGGCCAGGAAGGTGTGTGGCCATTTCAGGCGTTCCTACATGGCCATGGCTCACTTTGCCGATATCCAGTGGCGAAACAACATGCCAGTGAGGCGCTTGATTTGCGACAGCCCGACACGTTGGAATTCAACACTCCTAATGTTCGACCGCCTGCTCCAACAAGAAAAAGCCGTTAATGAATATTTGTATGACGGGGGTGCTAGGACAGCCTCTGGGGAGCTGGGAATTTTTTGGCCACGTTACTGGACGCTCATGCGCAATGCCTGTAGGCTCATGCGTCCTTTTGAGGAGGTGACAAATTTAGTCAGTCGCACCGAAGGCACCATCAACGACATCATACCATTTGTTTTCTTCCTGGAGCGTGCCCTGCGAAGAGTGCTGGATCAGGCCGTAGATGAGCGTGAAGAGGAAGAGTTGTGGTCACCATCACCACCAGAACCAGCCTTATCAGCATCGCTTGCTGGACCTGCGGCAACGCTGGAAGAGGATTGTGAGGAAGAGGAGTCAGAGGAGGAATGTAGCTTTGAGGAGGAGGAGGAAGACCAACCACAACAGGCATCCCAGGGTGCTCGTTGTCACCTATCTGGTACCCGTGGTGTTGTACGTGGCTGGGGGAAGAACATACCTTCATTGAGATCACTGAGGAGGAGGAACGGGAAATGAGTAGCTCGGCATCCAACCTTGTGCAAATGGGGTCTTTCATGCTGTCGTGTCTGTTGAGGGACCCTCGTATAAAAAGGCTGAAGGAGAATGACCTGTACTGGGTGTCCACGCTACTAGACCCCCGGTATAAGCAGAAAGTGGCTGAAATGTTACCAAATTACAACAAGTCAGAAAGGATGCAGCATTTGCAAAATAAATTAAAAAGTATGCTTTACACAGCGTATAAGGGTGATGTCACAGCACAGCGGGAATCTAACAGGGGAAGAGGTGAAAGTAATCCTCCTCCTCCCACGACCACGCCGGCAAGGACAGGACGCTTTACAGACGTGTTGTTGATGGAGGACATGCGGAGCTTTTTAAGTCCTACGCATCGCCACAGCCCTTCAGGATCCACCCTCAGAGAACGACTCGACCGACAGGTAGCAGACTACCTCGCCTTAACTGCAGATATCGACACTCTGAGGAGCGATGAACCCCTTCACTACTGGGTGTACAGGCTTGACCTGTGGCCTGAGCTATCCCAATTTGCAATAGAACTTCTGGCCTGCCCCGCTTCAAGTGTCCTGTCAGAAAGGACCTTCAGTGCAGCAGGAGGTATTGTCACTGAGAAGAGAAGTCACCTAGGTCAAAAAAGTCTAGATTACTTCACCTTTATTAAGATGAATGAGGGATGGATCCCGACGGGACTGACAGTGGGCGATACATTCGACTAAAAAAGGCCTGATGAGATGAGCTGCCTTGGGCTAAAAATGATCCACACGCTGCTGTATTCTGAATGCCGGTTGACTTGCGTGACTTATCCGCCACCAACTAGGGTTCAAGCCACCATGTTTTAGGGCAGTGCTCCCCAACCTTTTTATCGCCGCGGACCAGTAAACGTTTGATAATTTTTCCGTGGCCCGCTTGTTTTGATTTATTAATTTTAATTTAATTGTATTTAAACATGCCTTCAAAATAAAATACAGCTACACTAAAAAATGAATATAAAGTGATTTATTTTATTTAACTCACTAGAATGCCAAATCACTGAGAACCCTGAGCTTGTTTCTTCGCAACGAGACGGTTCCATCTGGGGGTAATAGGAGACAATGACACCCGAAGTGTGTTGCTTATGTCCAGTTTATTCCGCTGTTTTGTTTTGGTTGCTGTCACTGCAGAAAACCCTGCTTCACACAGATAGGTTGTCGGAAATGGCAATAGGGATTTAAGTGCTGTGGTGGCAATCTCAGGGTATTCCGCCATGACTTTAATCCAGAACACCGGCAGAGCTGTTGTCTCGAACATAGTTTTAAAGCCACTGTCATTTGCAATCTCCAGCAGTTCTTCTTCTTCTTCCATAGACATGCTAGATTCACCTGATTTGTTGGCAAATGGGTCGCGGATCCATTCCTTACCAGTTCGTGGGTCTTTTGTGGTTGAGAAGTAGCGCTCAAACTCTTTTAAAAGCAAAGACAGGTGATCGTGCACCAACTGGCAGAATGAATGTTCAAGCTCAGTCTCGCCTAAAATCCCCGCTAATGTCTGAAACATGTCCAAAATGCCTCTGTTCATGTGCCGTCCCCACAACTCCAGTTTGACTTTAAATGCAGCTACTTTGTCTGACAACTTGAAAACAGTTGTCATTTTCCCCTGAAGGCCCAGATTGAGTTCGGCCAATGGCGTGGGGTTTGCCTTAATGCCAATCAGGAAGCGGGAGGACCCAGGAGGAGGATCAGTGTAACAATAGGGAATTTTCATTCGCTATTGTCACACAATGGGCGGACTCGGGAGGGCGCAATGCTCTGCGCCTCGGCCGCCACAGTGAAATTAAAGTTCCTTGGGCGGCCCGGTACCGTTTGATCCACGTACCGGTCCGCGGCCTGGGGGTTGGGGAACACTGTTTTAGGGCACTTTCTGCCTGGGAAACAAACATCAATTCTTCTTGCTGCTGCTACAGCAGCGGCTGCAACAATACCTAATTTTTCAGGCATGTGTACATGCCTAATTTTTCGGGCCTCTGGTGCTGCACTGTGGTTTCAAAAACCAAACCAAAAAAAAGGCACATAACAGGGATTAAACTGATAAGAATAATACTACTTAACACACCTTATAATAACGCAGAGAGAGGCAACGCAGAGAGAGGAGTCTGAAGAAGAGGAGTCAGAGGAGGAAGATGGCTTTGAGGAGGTGGAAGACCAAACACAGCAGGCGTCCCAGGGGGCTAGTTGTCACCTTTCGGGGACCCTTGGTGTTGTACGTGGCTGGGTGGAGGAAAAGACCTTCAATGACATCAGTGAGGACAAGGAATGGGACATGGCTAGCTTGGTATCCAACCTTGTGCAAATGGGGAGTTTGCGGTTGTGCAAATGGACTGTTTGCAGTTTGCAGTAAACGGGGAGTTTGGTCTGTCACTGTGAAGCGGGCGTAACCCTTACACTACCTGATCGATACAACATCATACAGTAGGTCCCCCCTTATCCTTATTTACTGAATATTCCCCTGTATAACAATGTTTGGCATTTAGTGAATATTCCCTATTCTGCTCTGTGTCAGTGTGTATCAGGGATCCTTAGATTGGTGTCAATCCATATCTGCCAAGTGACCCTATGTAGGGGGAACATTCTCTATTCTGCTCTGTGTCAGTGTGTATCAGGGATCCTGAGGATAGGTGTCAATCCATATCTGCCAAGTGACCCTATGTAGGGGGAACAGTCCCTATTCTGCTCTGTGTCAGTGTGCATCAGGGTCTCTGAGGACAGGTGTCAATCCATATGTCAAGGTGTCAATATGTCATATGTCAGGTGTCAATCCATATCCATTGTGATTTAGGAATGTTAGGTGATTTATGCCCTTTATGGATTAAGACCAGACTCTGCATCAACTGTGTAATTTTCCATGGGAGTTTTGCCATGGATCCCCCTCCGGCATGCCACAGTCCAGGTGTTAGTCCCCTTGAAACAACTTTTCCATCACTATTGTGGCCAGAAAGAGTCCCTGTGTGTTTTAAAATTTGCCTGCCCATTGAAGTCTATGGCGGTTCGCCCGGTTCGCCGGTTCGCGAACATTTGCGGAAGTTCACGTTCGCCATTTGCGAACCGAAAATTTCGTGTTCGCGACATCACTACTTGTAACCTTATTGTTATTGGTCTGTGATGTTTTAAATCAGTCTACCATCAGGTCCATGTGGGTGTACTACTTGCATGGGGATGTCATATAAAGTGTGGCACCATTAAAATCAGTTCCTCTTCACCCTCAACATAGAGCCCCATCTCATGTGTGGAGGGGACAGCTATATTCACTCTGGGGATTGCTCTACTGGAATTATAATTACTAGCTCTTATAAGAGCTATTCCTGCTATACTCTCTGGAGTAGGAGAGGATCACCCACTGGAAGCTGGATCCTGGTCTTGGGTCAAAGGTGGGTGAAGGACGGCGAGACCCCAACCAAGCTGCGGCAGTTTGCTGATGGTGTCTAGTGCTGATGGTGTCTAGTGGAGTGCTTGGAGTTCTCGGTGAGCACTGGGAGCATCATTTCGGGATGTCAGGCAGTCCGTCACACAGAGGCCAGCTACGCTCTGCCCTGGTGCCAGCTCTTCAGCTGGGATGGCCTGTGTAATAGCAGGCCCTGAATCAAGGGAAAGGGGAGGGCAGAGACCAACTGCTCTCTGCCCGGATGCCAGCTGTTCGGCTGCATGGGGTTTTTTGCAGATCGCTGTCCCATCAACAACCCCCAGGACCCGGTTGGGCATCTGCTGCGGAAGAAGGGTTTTTCACCCACTCTTCTTGGCATTCCTCCTAAGGCTGTTGGGGATCTGGGCCAGCTGACCAGCATCCCTGTAGGTCCGGTGGAGAGACCACGGTCCCATTTCCACCTGTCGACTGGGGGGTCTTCACAGGACCAGTTTGTGAGGTCTCCTACTTCTGGAGCTGGTAATGAAGCAGGTCTCTCCCTCCAGGTCTCTCCAGCTGTAAGGTGGTAGGTCTGGGTCCATGTGACGAGACCAATCTCGCCACAGTGCATTGGAGAAGCCTGGTTGCTCGCCTGCTGCCTTTGGACTATGGCCCCCTTTTAAAAGACTTTATTTTTGCCTGCAGAAAAGCTGTATTCGTGCTTTTCTGCCTGGGGTTCGGTAGATTTGTTTGAATGTGTTATACCCCAGATAGGAATCCCATGGAGCCCATTCGTATGAAACTGACTGTAAAGACTTTAGCTCCATGGCGATTAAACTGTATTCGTGTGGTCTGAGCGCCATTCACTTAATAATGTGCGCTCGGACCTGAGCTATCTGGGGATATGTTACATGTCTGTGTTTTATGTAATAAATGTGACTTTATGTATTTTAAAGTGTTTTGTGTCTCTTTGCAACCATGTGCTTAATGGAGTCTTGTGTCTGTCCTGGGAGATAATTGAATTACTTATCTCCAGGATAGAAGACTCTGAAACTGGTTTGGGCCAGAAAGCCATGCTTCATTTAGTCACAAAGGACTTTTTACTAACTTTTGAACCCCTTGTCTGATTTGTGCCATTTTTGAATATGTTGTTCCCCTGAATGGATTGATTGAGAATATGTAATTTTATGTGAATGTGATGTATGGTTTTGGAGTTATGAAAGTTGGGTAGAAAGTATGTTTTAACTGTATGTATAATTGAGTTTCCTCTCAGGATAAGGGGAGGGAATATGTGGGATGTAACTGTGATGTGATTGGTTGTTTTATCCCTCCCTGTGGGTGGTCCTGTATTTGAAACACTGTAATAAAAACCAGGCTGGGTGTGCCAGCACCTCAGACCACTGCTTGACCCTCAACACAGAGCCTTGTCTCGTTCTTGGGGGGATTCACTGTATGCTGTTAGAGACTGATTGCCAGGAGTGTAAGCTGATTGTCTGCTTTTCCTGTTCGTCTGCTAGCAGCTACTTGGGAGGTTCCAGTTCGGGAGTTGGAGTGCTATTTTGTATCCAGTTCGTGAGTTTTGGTGTTCTGCAGTAGCTGTGCCTGTATCTCTGGAAAGGGGGCCGATCGCCTAAACGGTTTTTACCCCTTGTGTGCAAAACGGTCCGTTACAGTCCAACACCCAGCTCTCCTGCTCTGCCTGCCCTGAGTGAGCAGGTGTTGCTCCTGCTCCAGCTCCCATTCCAGGGTGGCCAGATTGATCAGGTCTGGCTCTATGTCACCAGCTCTACAGAGATCCAGCATGGCTTCCCTATAGTCATGTATGTCCCAAAAGCACTCCCGAACTCTGGTTTGGCAAAGACAGGCCAGGGCCATTGTACTCCTTGCCCTCGGGCCTGTCGTGCTTAGCCATCCAGGGAACACACTGAATTGCGTTCCACCATAGCGCCTGGAACGCTTCGTTGAGCAACGTTTCCTTCTCCACCAGTCTCTCAAGCTTTGTCACCCACTCATCCAGGGGCTGTTCTCCCAGGAGAGGCAACCGCAGCGCCACTCATACCTGTAGCCGCTGCTCCTCACTGGGGAGACTCTCACACCGCCAACACTGTACACCCTCCAGAGCTTTGTCCCAAAGATCTTTTCTAATGAGCTCACTGGTAGTCCAGCATGTGCAACTCTGACACAGGCCCATCCTGTAGGTTCAAATAGAACTGTAATCTCCAGCAAAACTCCCCCTCATATGCCAACACTGTCTGAGGACAAGCTGGTTCCATACAGCTGTAGACAGGGGGGGCACTACGAATACTAGCATTGCCCACAATTATAAATCCATAACGACATCGGTGTCTCCAAGATGCTTCTCCTCGCACTAGGAAGCCATCCCACCACTGCCACCATATGTGATGGACCGCCTGGCCCCCCGACTGGGTACCTCCGCCAATCGCTGCTTCCTAGTAGCCTGGAGTAATATACGCACTGCACCAGACACCATAAGCACCGTAGCCCCTTAGCCACTGTCCAGGATCCAGGTTCCAGTGGGTGGACGTCTCCTACTCCAGAGAGTCTAGCAGGTATAGCTGTGTAGCTGCTTACAAGAGCTACTGATTATAGCCAGCATAGCAATACGAAGCAGGTATAGCTGTTATAACTGTTCCCTACAATCCCGAGACAAGGCTGCGTGTTGAGGGTGAAGTGAAGTGGCCTTTTATGACAATCTTCATGCAAGAGGCACCCCCCCCAGACCTAACAGTGCCCCCCAGGTCCAGGACACTCCCATACATAACAATGCAATACCTACCTTATGCCTGGGAGATAATTGAGTCAGATACTAACTCAATTATATCCAGGCACAAAAACACACATTTTTATTAAACCCCACAAATACCTTTAAAACATACAACCCCCCACAAAGTTACCTCCCCTGATAGCTCCGATATGGGTAAACAACATATCCAAAAATCACCCAGGGGTTCAGGAATTTCCTGGAAGTCAAGTTTTGACAGACCGCACTCATGGTCCCATGCCCAAAACAGTTCCATAGAATCGCGGCTAAGTTCTGCTGGGGGACCGACCGGGAACCACAAAGTTTTCATTCCGAAACTAGTTCCAGGGCTTTCGCGGCTAAGTCCCTCTGAAGTCTATTCGCTGTTTTGGTCCACGCAAACGGTCGCCAGTGAGATAGCGTTTGATTCTATGGAAAGTGCCAAACCAGGGGAACCAGAGGGAATAAAATATGAGTCATTACAGTTGCTGACTTGGCCCATAGTCTTTTGGCAGGAGACTGGCA
Organism: Pelobates cultripes; assembly: GCA_933207985.1. NCBI lineage: Eukaryota > Metazoa > Chordata > Amphibia > Anura > Pelobatidae > Pelobates > Pelobates cultripes. The sequence continues at coordinate 79,212,605 of OW240923.1, forward strand.
AGCAGGCCCCTCCAAAAGCCTGTGGTGAGTGTGAAGAATCCCCCTCCATTCATTCGATACTTTCCCTCCCTGCTACTTTATTCATGGATTTATTACTGTGACAAAGTGCCCTTCACCACTTGTGCCTGGAGAGGACTGCTTGCCTGCCTCTTGCCCTGTGACTATGGACCCTGGGAGATTTGGCCTGTTCAATTCACTATGATGTATTTTTGTATCCTTTTGTGTTTTACTGGGAACATGTGCTCAATGGAGTCTGCCTCTATCCCTGGATATAATTGGATTATGTTCCCCATTGTCTCCAGGCTAGAGGGCTCTGTAAAACCAGTTTGGACCAGATAGCCATGCTGCCAGCCATGCCCCAAAAGATACTTTACTAACTTCTGAACCCCCTTTTTATGTGAATGTGATGTATATTTTAGAAGTTATGAATATGCTGTAAAAACTGTATTTTTCCTACCTGTGATAATTGATCTTCTATTGTATAAGATAATTGAATCACAGGCAGAGGGGAGGATTTTGTGTGGGCTGTAACCTCTGTTTTATTGGCTACTGTAGATAACGTGTGTGTCCCTCCCCTGCATGGGAGCAGGGCATAAAAGAAACTGTAGCTTGAATACCTGTTGTTGTTACTTCCAGTAAAGTCTTGTTCCAGCATTAAGCCTTGGCTCATGTTTGGGGGATTGGAAAACTACACTCTGGGGATTGCTATAATGACTTACTCCCCAGAGTAAACTCTTGCAATAGCTTGATTTGTTCCTGCTACGCCCTCTGGACTTAGGAGAGGTTCACCCACTGGGAGCTGGATCCTGGTCGTGGATCCAGGGTGGGTGGAGACGGCGAGACCCCGGCGCAGCTGTATCGCTGGAAGTGGGGTCTGCAGTGCTGATGGTGTCGGTTGGAGTGCTTGGAGTCCTCAGCGAGCACTAGGCGCATCGATTGGCGGAGGTACTCAGTCGGAGTGCCAGCGTTCCATCACAGTGAGGTTTTGTTCGCCACAGGTATGTTGAATGTATTGCTTGTCTGTGCCTCTCCCCCTCTCACTTTTTCCTGTCCTATTGTTTCCACAGCAGGGCGTTGTCCCAGGGACACTGCCAGACCAGTTTAAACTAACTGCCCTGTGCCTCCTCAATCTCCCATCAGCCCTTGCTATTGTCTGACCCCACCCTTCCTTTTACTATAGTAATCTATGTAACCTATTGTATGTAAATGAGGCTGTTTAGGGTATAAATATGTGGCTAGGTCTAGTAAAGTAAGTTGCTGTTTTAACCTTCACCAAGTGTCGTCTGGTGTTTGGGGAAAGGGATATAATCTGCTGATGGAAAGGGTGTCCAGGGCTGTTACAAAAGACTGAAACTAACTATGTTACTGTTTGCTAACCAATGGATACTGTTTGTCCCTGGCTAAGTTTAAAGCGAAAAGACGCACGAACGGACTATCCGAACCATTATAAAGGACTCATTCGTGGTACGAACAGGGGACCCCCCAGATTTGGCGTGTGCCGCCACTTAACCCCGTCACCCCGCAAACTGCCGAACGCTCGACCACCCAGCCAGCGGCGTGTGACAGCCATTAACCACCCAGGCAGCTGCGGTTTGCGGTTAACCACAACGTAATTGATAAGCCTGGGGGCATCGACGTTCGCCTCTAAATACTGAACGGAATCCACCGAACTAACAACCGAACGACGACCCCCTACCGTGGGCCGCGTGGCGGTACTTAACTTGTGGTTTCTGCGGTTAACCGCAGGTCAAGTACCCTGCTACCAGGTGGCCCCATTCCCTTACCGAACGAGCCCCACTACCAGACAAACAGCGGGACTTCGCATGAACTGATACCGAGTTTAGTTCCAGGAGTTAGACACGAAGTCCGGCTGCTCGCTAAATCAGCAGAAAACATGGCCGCCAACAAAGACTCACAATCTCAAAATGCCGAACGGACTTTATACAGCAGGAACAGTCCATTCTGTTCATGAGATTAGAGCGCCATTCGCCTGTTTTATCTATACGAACGCGAGCCTTCAGCTGAATGGTAGAATGAATGGTTTTCCTGTAATAATGTACAAGTTATGGATTTTTATGTAGTTTTCTGGGACATAATAAAACGTGGTCTTTTGTGCGCTTGGAGATAATTAGATTGTAAAACCGTTGGCCTCATTATCTCCAAGCTGGGCGGGTACTAATTCAAATGATACGGTGTACTATGATTGGTTACCTGTTTGTACTGTACCTGTATTCCATCAGGTCCACAGGGGGCTGTCCTTGGACCTGAGGAATCACATAAATTGCCATGCTATGTGCCAGTAAAGCCAGTTCGTTTTGACCCTCAACTTGCAGCCTCGACTCATGTTGTAGGGATCCGGGATCTTGATGCTTATTTCGTGCTTGGGGATATTCTACACTTGCAGCTTGCTACCGAAAGACCTCCGTTCGACTCTCTACAGCGGGAACCAGGACATCCAAGCGATCAACCCTCCTGCTAGACCGGGGGCAATCGTAACAATTGGTGGCAGCGGTGGGATCATCCTGGCATTCCTGAGAGAGATATATAAGATGGATGGAGAGCAACTACGATAATCTGAAGCGTACCACACTAAAGGATTTACTGGAGAGCCGTGGGGGAAACGCAAGTAACCGGCCGAGAAGGGAATTGATTGCCGACCTAAACGAGTTGGATCTAAGCTTCACTATGGCAGAACCGACGGTAACCCCCAGCGATGAAAAGACGAGGATTGTCCGGGAAAGGCTGCCTCTATACGGGCCGAACCCCTCCGTAGAGCTGGTGCAGCAACTGATGGCAGAAGCCGAGGCGGACATACAGCGGGCACGAGCCCACGAGCTGAACCTGGTGACCGCACAGCAAGGGGGCACCGTTAATAGCCACACGGGCTCCCCGGAGACTACAGAATAGCCGAAAATTCCGTTTGCGGCATTCAAGCCGTTCGCGGAAAACGAGATGGGGATAGATGAATTTTTGGCAGATTTCGAAAGACAGTGTGCTCTGCATCAGATCCCTGTTTCAGCGTGGCCACTTATCCTGGCAGGAAAGTTAACCGGGCGGGCCATGGAAGCTTTCAGGACACTCAGCGCCGAAGAGGTAGCCCAGTATCCCACAGTGAAGGAGACGCTACTAAAGCGGTACGCTGTGACCCCAGACACTTACAGAAGGCAGTTCCGCAACACAAAGAAAAAAGTGAATGACACACATGCCGAATGGGCACACCGCATGCGGAGAGCTGCTACCCACTGGATTACCAGGTGTCGGGCCGTCACAGCCACGGAAATATTGGAACTTTTCTTGTTAGAACATTTTTATGAGGGTCTGGAACAAAAAGACCGGGAGTGGTTGAAGGACCGGCGTCCCGCTAACCTACATGAAGCAGCCCGGTTGGCAGACGAACACCGGGATGCGCAAGTACAGGAGTTCAGTACTGCCCGAACGATAACTCACCCCGAAGCAAGAGAGGGGTACCGACCATCTCCACGAAGGGAGTTTCGCAACCCTGTACCCGCAGGTCCTACACGGTACACGGGGCCACCCAGCCACTACCCTCAGGAACGCTCCCGACCCACATGTTATAAGTGCAAGCAACCGGGGCACCTGATAGCGAGTTGCCCCCTCAACAACAATTACCCCGCACGGAACTATAACTCCTCTCCAACGGGAAACAATCGTCCCGCTCGAGCGTTTTGCCTGGAACAAGACAGCCCTTTAGAAGAGTACCTGGGACCCCTACATGAAGCTAATCCTGTGTATGCTGCCAGTGACAATAGACAACACCACCGGCAAGAGGTACTGCTAGAGGGTCGTCCCACACAGGGGTTAAGAGACACCGGGGCCACGATCACCTTAGTACAAAGCCGGTTAGTTCCCGAATACAAAGCTCTCCTGACACAGTGGCTGTCCGGGTGGCTGGCGGGGACATATACAAACTACCCACAGCAAAGGTACACTTGGATTGGGGTGCGGGAAAGGGACTTGTGAGGGTGGGAATTATGGATAATTTGCCAGCCGAAGTTTTGCTAGGAAACGACCTGGGACCTATGACTTCAGCTTATGCCCCTTCTTACAACGCTGAGGCACATCCCGTGACAACCCGGTCACAAGCAGGACGAGTACGAGACCCTTCACCAGTGCGGGAGGCTCAGGTAAGACTTAACCCGACTGTGACCACCCCTCCTACCCCTTTGCCCTGGGACACCCCTGCAGCCTTTGAGGCTGAGACCAAAACTGATCCGACGCTCCAAAAATATAGGGAACGGGCTGACACAGGGGCTGGGGGACCAGACCAGGAGACTTTTGCATGGGAACAGGGCCGACTGTACCGACACACAGAGAAAAAGGGCCACCGGAGGAGGCAGTTAGTAATACCCCACAAGTATAGGCGGGATATCCTCCGGGTGGGTCATGATATTCCCTTAGCCGGACACCTGGCAGTAACCCGTACCCTGCACCGTATTACCCATACCTTGTTCTGGCCAGGACTACATGCCGATGTAAGGTCCTATTGTAATACGTGTGAGGTATGCCAACGGGTAGGCAAACGAGGAGACCACCCCAAGGCACACCTCGTGAACATGCCCATTATCGATGAGCCGTTTAGCCGGGTAGCCATCGACTTAGTCGGGCCCCTAGCTACCCCTAGTCCCTCTGGCAAGAGATACATTCTTACCATAGTGGATTACGCTACCCGCTACCCAGAAGCTGTGGCTTTATCTAATATCCAGGCTGACACAGTGGCTAATGCCTTAGTACAGGTATTCTCTCAGGTAGGATTCCCTAGGGAGATCCTATCCGACAGAGGATCACAGTTTACGGCAGAGCTGACCCAGCAGCTATGGCACGTTTGTAAAATAAAGTCCCTGCTTAGCTCTCCGTACCACCCCCAGGGTTATGTGAGCAGTTCAACGGAACCCTCAAGCAGATGTTAAAAACCTTTACTCAGGAGTATAGGGACTGGGAACGTTTCCTACCGCACCTCTTGTTCGCTTACCGGGAAGTGCCCCAGGAAACCACCGGGTTCTCTCCCTTTGAGCTGTTATACGGTCGCAAGGTACGGGGTCCCCTGAACCTGATCCGTGAGCACTGGGAGGGAGAGACCGAGAACGCTGGGGTCCCCATCGTGCCTTACGTACTGGAACTCCGGGACCGAATGGAGCAATTGGCTAAGTCAGTCCAGGCCAATCTCCAGGCGGCCCAGGGGCGACTGAAAGTCTGGTACGACCGGGGGGCACGACGAAGAAGCTTCTGTCTCGGGCAGAAAGTCATGGTACTAAAACCAGTTAAGGCAGACAAGCTACAGGCAGCCTGACAGGGTCCCTACCAGATAGTGGAAAAGAGAGGGGGCAGCGGTGGGATCATCCTGGCATTCCTGAGAGAGATATATAAGATGGATGGAGAGCAACTACGATAATCTGAAGCGTACCACACTAAAGGATTTACTGGAGAGCCGTGGGGGAAACGCAAGTAACCGGCCGAGAAGGGAATTGATTGCCGACCTAAACGAGTTGGACCTAAGCTTCACTATGGCAGAACCGACGATAACCCCCAGCGATGAAAAGACGAGGATTGTCCGGGAAAGGCTGCCTCTATACGGGCCGAACACCTCCGTAGAGCTGGTGCAGCAACTGATGGCAGAAGCCGAGGCGGACATACAGCGGGCACGAGCCCACGAGCTGAACCTGGTGACCGCACAGCAAGGGGGCACCGCTAATTGCCACACGGGCTCCCCGGAGACTACAGAACAGCCGAAAATTCCGTTTGCGGCATTCAAGCCGTTCGCGGAAAACGAGATGGGGATAGATGAATTTTTGGCAGATTTCGAAAGACAGTGTGCTCTGCATCAGATCCCCGTTTCAGCGTGGCCACGTATCCTGGCAGGAAAGTTAACCGGGTGGGCCATGGAAGCTTTCAAGACACTCAGCGCCGAAGAGGTAGCCCAGCATCCCACAGTGAAGGAGACGCTACTAAAGCGGTATGCTGTGACCCCAGACACTTACAGAAGGCAGTTCCGCAACACAAAGAAAAAAGCGAATGACACACATGCCGAATGGGCACACCGCATGCGGAGAGCTGCTACCCACTGGATTACCGGGTGTCGGGCCATCACAGCCACGGAAATATTGGAACTTTTCTTGTTAGAACATTTTTATGAGGGTCTGGAACAAAAAGACCGGGAGTGGTTGAAGGACCAGCGTCCCGCTAACCTACATGAAGCAGCCCGGTTGGCAGACGAACACCGGGATGCGCAAGTACAGGAGTTCAGTACTGCCCGAACGGTAACTCACCCCGAAGCAAGAGAGGGGTACCGACCATCTCCACGAAGGGAGTTTCGCAACCCTGTACCCGCAGGTCCTACACGGTACACGGGGCCACCCAGCCACTACCCTCAGGAACGCTCCCGACCCACATGTTATAAGTGCAAGCAACCGGGGCACCTGATAGCGAGTTGCCCCCTCAACAACAATTACCCCGCACGGAACTATAACTCCTCTCCAACGGGAAACAATCGTCCCGCTCGAGCGTTTTGCCTGGAACAAGACAGCCCTTTAGAAGAGTACCTGGGACCCCTACATGAAGCTAATCCTGTGTATGCCGCCAGTGACAATAGACAACACCACCGGCAAGAGGTACTGCTAGAGGGTCGTCCCACACAGGGGTTAAGAGACACCGGGGCCACGATCACCTTAGTACAAAGCCGGTTAGTTCCCGAATACAAAGCTCTCCTGACACAGTGGCTGTCCGGGTGGCTGGCGGGGACATATACAAACTACCCACAGCAAAGGTACACTTGGATTGGGGTGCGGGAAAGGGACTTGTGAGGGTGGGAATTATGGATAATTTGCCAGCCGAAGTTTTGCTAGGAAACGACCTGGGACCTATGACTTCAGCTTATGCCCCTTCTTACAACGCTGAGGCACATCCCGTGACAACCCGGTCACAAGCAGGACGAGTACGAGACCCTTCACCAGTGCGGGAGGCTCAGGTAAGACTTAACCCGACTGTGACCCCCCCACCTACCCCTTTACCCTGGGACACACCTGCAGCCTTTGAGGCTGAGACCAAAACTGATCCGACGCTCCAAAAATATAGGGAACGGGCTGACACAGGGGCTGGGGGACCAGACCAGGAGACTTTTGCATGGGAACAGGGCCGACTGTACCGACACACAGAGAAAAAGGGCCACCGGAGGAGGCAGTTAGTAATACCCCACAAGTATAGGCGGGATATCCTCCGGGTGGGTCATGATATTCCCTTAGCCGGACACCTGGCAGTAACCCGTACCCTGCACCGTATTACCCATACCTTGTTCTGGCCAGGAGTACTGAAAGGGTTAATGTTGTAATGGACTCTAATCCCCTCGGTTCTCGATCCCTCGGTCACCATAATCAACGTTGATGGAGAATCATTTGTAAGCAATAACACACGGACAACAGCTTTACAAGACTCTCAAATGAGTGTATTCCAGAGCTGGCTTTTATACATAGTTTGCTTACATTAGCCATGGTATATGCCATTCATTACAGTACAGACTATAAGATTTATTACTTCCTTGTATTACGTTATTCTGACAATGGAAAGATAAGCTTTTGCACACGTCTGGAAAAGAATATCCTTAAAATCGGAATGGGCAAGACATCCTGAAATTTAGCATTGTCTTACATCCTATAGAAGAAATACCTTAGTCTGTCACAGTCAGCATATTATGTACAATATCCCTTCAGTCAGCAATAATCATGTTATAAACCTTATAAAAGCATAAAATACATATAAACAAGTTAACTATTTAATATTCTTACATTCCCCTCTTTGAGCAATAAAACAATTGCTCATCTTATCGATAAAATCTTACCAGGACAGAGAATCTTCCACATGGTATTTTCAGGGGTGCTAGTCACTCCCTGCGGGACTTTCATTAATTTCTTCACCTCGATTCCCATGTGGTAATTCCTAAGGCCCAGTTTAAAGATGGGTTGATACCCTCCAGTGGCAGAGAGGAGAATTTCTAATTGTTTCTGTTCTGCATTATGGATTCATTTCTGTACTCTCTTCCTCAATGTACAAGTAAGGTGACAGTTATATAAAACCATACACAATAAAATCAGGACTATAATAACAAAAGGATAGAAGAATGATTTCATTATCTGAGATCCAGTAGGGGACCAACCAGTGAAGCATCGTACCAATGATGGGCTAAATCATTCTGAATTTGTGAACTCACCTTAAGGAGTTCTCCTTTTAGGATATGTGTGGCTACCTGTGTGTGTTATCTTTGGGAAAAATATAGTCCCCTGTGTATGTGGGTGCCCACCAGGTTAAATTCTTAGCAAAAAGATCATAAACTGGTACTGGTAATGTGTTAAATTGACAAGCTAATTTAACATCCTTTGATGATGTATGATATAGTGTAAAATAGCATGAGCATGAAAAAATGTGAAGCATTACCAGTTAACCATCTATTGCATTTAGTGGATTGGGGTTTTAGAAGTAACCATTCATTATCTGTGAGGTTAAGCATCCCTCTAATCTTCTCTAGTTTAGGAATCATTAGTGTGTTTTCTAATGCCAATCCTTGTTGTATCCATAAATACCTGATGGCACAAGTACTCCAGTTACTTAGACCTGTAGTGAATTTCATAGTTGCAACAGTTAAATTATCTAAATAATTATACATTGATTTATCTAAATCCAATCCTCTAACCTGTGATTTAACAACAATTGGAGCCCAGTTTGCAGTAGCATGGAAACCAGTCCCTATATGCATACTGGCTGTATTTAACTTATTCTTGAGGGTCTCCATATCTATAACTATTTAGTATACCCATAGTGGTTCCAGCACCTCCTAACAGTGTGTCATACCATTCCCTTTTCTGCCTTTGTTTGTTGTATTACATAATGTTACAACAAGAGTAGTGACTTTTAATGACACATGTACAGCTTGTAAGAAGGCAGTTGTATTAACACATGTGGACGGAATAGGTGTGTGTGTGTGTCGTGTTTGACTTTTGGTTCTATGATAGTGGATGAAGGACAGTAATAAGGTGTAAAAATATAAGGTAGTGTATAGTTCTCAATTGTAGTGTTGTTCATAATGACTAACATTTGTCCCCTTCTCCAATTAATGATACCAGTTATATAATCATTATTAAAAGTAATAAGGCCTGTCTATTTACATTGATATGCAACCTTAACTGTGCACATTTCTGCGTTATAAGATCTAACAATTTTCTGTGAACCTTCAAACAAACATAATGCATCGGTTTCATTAGCTGTAGACACATTTCATATGGGTAACTGGTACTTATAAGGGTTACTATTTGTCCAATTCATCCAAATGCGTTCAGTGAATGAATGATTGCATATTGCATGCTGATAGAAAGGTGGTGGAGAAAGGTTCTTGAGGGGGCGTGTGTGACGAATGCTAGATGAGGGCTAAGGCCTAATTGGGCTGGGGGTATTGAAGAATTGTTCATCATGTCAGAGTCTTTTTTCCAGAACTTGCCATTGACTTGTACTCATAATGGCATTCAAGGAACAATATCAGAGGGAGTATAACAACTCCAGAAAGCATAGCGCACAACATAATCTTGGTCTCAGGTACGTATGATCCTCTCAATCTACGATACGGTGTGAAAGCCATGATGCTTCGCTGAGGAGAAATTCTTCTGTTTCCGAGCGAGGAGTGGTGTTGTCTTCCTTGGTTCCCCTCTTTGGACACAGCTTCACTCGGGATGCGTGAATCCAGATGTCGTGGGAATCTGTGAGGACAGCGGTTCTGGGTACAGCAATCACAGTAGCAGGTGGTCCAAAAGGGTATCCTCCTTTCTTGGTCCTGTTCAGCTGACGGATATACACCTTGTCACCGGGCTGGTATGAATGAGTAGGTTCCTGTGAAGGTAAGGGAAAACTGCGAAGAAACATTGTCATACATACCATTCGGTTTTATCAACAATTCCTGTACATATTGTTCTTGTATTAGCTGTAAATCCACAGACATTATAACAAGCGGTTCCCTGGCCCAGGGTGTGGGAAAAGGTCATCCCATCAAAAATCTCAGATGGAGATAATTTAGTCACCTTGTGGGGATTCATTCTTATCTCAGCTAAAATAGCTGGTAGATATCTAGTCCAATTTACCCATGTTCCTGGGTAAATTCTGGGCTTTTCCTTAATAGTCCTATTCATCCTTTCAACTACCCCTGTATTCTGTGGATGATAGGGTATATGAAACTGCCAGGTAACTTGCAAGAATTTAGCAAGTTCCTGGGCAACCCCACTTGCAAAAACCGGGCCATTATCAGAGCCAATCTGCAGAGGGCAGCAATACCGGGGAATAATTTCAGTAACAATAATCTTCACTAGCATCTTCCCTAGATGTCACAAAGGCATCATGCCATCTTACTAAACTGATTAACTATGACCAGTAAGTATTGCTGTTTCTTACCAATTTTGGATACATGAATAAAATCAATCTGTAAGTGTGTAAAAAGAGCAGCGTTCACACGATCTTACAAAAGACTGTACATGCTGCCTGAGATTCCTAATATAAAATGAATTCATGAGGAATTGAATGGTGCTTGCTATGTGCCTGACTGATGAAAATAAAGCAGCTTGCTTCAAGTATGCCTATTCTTCAAGTATGCCTATTCTCCCCTCTTTAGAGAACAGATCATTTTGATCTTTCTCTAAACCTTGTTTAATCCAAAAACAGATTCTGGGTATTAAAAAAAGAATCTCATAACCACTGAAGCGCTGGGCTGTCATGTGTTGTGTGGTGAGATTTGTCATCAGCTGAGTGACCTGGTGACTGGCATGAAGTATTGTAGGATGTCCTAGTGTGATAGTAGTAGCAGTTTCAACAGCCATTGCACATGCTATCAATGCTCTGAGACACGCCGGCATACCCTGTACCGGAGCTCGAACTACTTTGGAAAAGAATGCTATGGGATGCATACCGCCTCCTTGCTCTTGTGCACAGACTGCGGCCATGGTTTTACAATTGTCCCAAGCATACAAATGAAATGGTTTACAATACACAGGTAGTCCTAAAGCCTGGGCTTGCACAATAACAACTGTAAGGGCAATATATGCAGCTAGCATGTCTGGTGACCAGCAGACATTTTCAGGGCTGTCAGAACGTACAGCCTCCCTTAGGATTGAGTCATAATGGGAGCATTCAGGGATCCATTGGCGGCAGTAATTAATCATGCCGAGGAAGGTGAGCAACTCCTTCCGAGTAGTGGGTGTAGGAATCCTCTGAATGACCTCAATACGTTTTGGACTCAATTGTCTGCTGCCTAAAGCCAGAACAAAACCTAAGTATTCAACCTTTGATTTACACAATTGCATTTTGTGTTTAACAACCTTGTGACCTATAGTTGCTGACAGTATCCACAGTGCTTGCCTCAGAGCTAGGGCTACATAACAACAAATCATCAACATTTTGCAAAAAGGACGGAACCATGACCGGTGGTCCATGTTTTTTAGAGTATGTTGGAGTACCAACGAATAAACAGCTGGGGAATCCACATAGCCTTGGGTAAGCGTGTCCAGGTAAACTGACAGCCTTCAAAAAGTAAAAACCATAAGTAGCTGTGTCTCTTGATCAATAGGTATAGAAAAAATGCATTACTTAAATCAATGACAGTGAAGCAAGTGGCATCATGTGGAATGGCTGTAATGAGGGATGTCACATCAGGGACAATGGGTGAAATGGGCACAATTAAACTATTCAGGGCTCTAAAGTCCTGAACTAAGCGATATGCTGGCCAGTGGTGTTGGGAGTGGGTCTGGTGTTGTTCTTGCCTACCGGGCATATTTTGAGAATTGTGGGGTTGGTGGGGTGTGTGGGGTTTCCTGGGGTGTGGACACTCATTCCTCCAGTGGCCACAGTTGAAACAAGTGTTCCTGTCTATTCCTCCTTGGTTACCCCTGCCCCTATAACCCTGATTTCCCTGTCTCCATCCCCTTGCCCCTCTTTGACCACCCCTTCCACCGGCTTTATGTGCTCCATCCCATCCTCGCTCTCAGCCTGTGTAGGTGGCAATCCCTGAGCATAATAAGCAACCTTACTTTCCTAAATCTTTTCTTAATTCAAAATGTGAAGAAATGACTCCGTTCATCAGGATTTCTACCTTTGTTGCACAAGTTAATTCACCCAATTCAGCTGGAATTCGGCATATAGCTATAATTTCTACCATTCGAATGGATTCAGGCGAATTCCCCGTGTAAACTCTAGGTGGCCGCCATTTCGGCACTTTACACGTGGTCGCGGCCATTTTACGTGCGAACAGCGGTGTTTGCCCGTCAAACGCGTGGAACTAAAATCGGATACACAAACAGGCGAACACCGCTGAGACCTCCATACATCCAGAACTTCGCACGGAAAAAACCGAATGACCGGCCGTTCGGTAGTTACATGCAACTTCGTATGGGGATTTCAACGACCACGAAGATGCGAACGGATGGCAGGACTTTCGTCTTTTTTTATTCGCCTAAACGGAGACCGACCGCAGGGCCAAAACTTATGGAACTATTTTCGGCTAGATGATCCGTGCGGTCGGTCAAAACTTTAGTGCTCCATAACTCCCGAACCATTCATCCGAATGGACTGATTTTTTGACATATTGTCCCCACAAGTGAGCACTATCCAGCGGTGCCCAATTTAAAGGTGTACCCCCTGTTTTTGGGGTACATCCAGAACTGGGGTAAAATAGTGCACGTTTTAATGAAGTTAACTGTTTATCAGAGGGGAGGGAGGTAGGGGCTGTAACCTGTACCTGATTGGTGATTTAATGCCTCCCCCTGGGTGTGTATTTTTTGTCTGTAACCCTAATAAAAAGCAGGCTGGAGATTCCAGACCTCAGATCTACTTGTATCCTGATTCTGGACTCTGACTGTTATTTGGGAATTCGTATGCTTTACCAAGGGGATTATCTTGGGAAGCTGTTATATTTCTTATGGACTTCATTGTTTAGAACTACCTTAGACGCTGGCATTGCAGGAGGAATTATCAAAGCGGTTCAGCTATACTTGATTTCCTTACAACTGGTGGCAGCGGTGGGATTCGAATCCCAAATGGACATTTCAAAACAAGCAAAGGAATGAATGGCTCAGCAGTACCAGCTACTTAAAAGAACCACGCTAAAGGACTTACTGGAAGCTCGAGGCAGAGTGGCAAGTAACAAAACAAAAGCCACGTTAATTGCGGAGTTAATGCAGAGCGATAATACCAGTAATACAGAGATGGATCAAGAGGAAGAAACCGTGATGCAAAAGGACATCCGATGGACACTCAGTTTATTGGGACCCAATCCATCCTCAGAGGCGATACTGCAGGTCGTAGCACAAGCCAGACAAGCGCAAAAAGAGCGAGATGACCGGGACAGATCGTCACAGGGGGATTTGCTACACTCCCCGAGAAGTATTGGGGAAATACCAAAGAAGGTAAATTATGCAGCGTTTAAATCATTTGTTGACAATGAAATGGAAATTGACAGTTACTTGCAAGACTTTGAACGTCAGTGTGCACTGGAGGGATTAGACTCCACCAAATGGGCTGCAGTCGTCAGCAGTAAATTGTCAGGTAGAGCAGCCGAGGCGCTGCGAGCAGTACCTGAGGGGGACATACATAATTATGAGAAAATAAAAGACATTTTGTTGGCCAGATATGCGGTAACTCCGGAGGCATACCGGAAAAAGTTTAGAGACCTGAGAAAGACTGGGAGAGATTCCCATACGGAATGGGCTTTTCGCCTGCAGCGGGCAGCCCGCAATTGGATGAAGGGCTGCCAGGCAACCACCCTAGAAGAAGCTTTGCAACTAGTGATACTGGAGCAATTTTTTAATCATACTGCAGAGGACATAAAAGACTGGGTAAAAGATAGGAAACCAAAAACCGTGGAGGAGGCCGCTAGGCTAGCGGACGAGTACCAGGATAACAGGAGGAAGGAGCCAGGGGCGAGCAGACCACCATTTAAGCCTCAGTACACAGCTCCAACAAACCCGGCTCCACCTAGACCTGCCATAGGTAACCCCCCACCGAACCCAGCAAACACACCTCGACCTCCTGCAGTGTGTCACTACTGCAAGCAACCAGGACATTACAAGCATCAGTGCCCTCGCTTAAACCGGGGAAGCTGGGAACGGCCAGCCCCACAACAACCCAGGGCAGCTGCTCACTGTGTGCAACAGGAACACACAGGCCCTGCCCTTAACCACGAAGAACAGTGGAGCGTATTACATGAGGTCAATCCAGTACAAGCTGGGGGGGACAACCGGGACCACCACCGCCAATGGATTACCGTCGATGGCGTGGGGGCCCGGGCGCTGAGAGACTCTGGGGCTACTTTGACTGTGGTACAGCCCCACACGGTCAGAGCACAAGCTCGCACCGGACGCACAGTCGCTGTAAGGGTGGCTGGGGGCGCTATTCACAAACTGCCCACCGCTAATATGTTTGTTGATTGGGGTTCCGGGTCTAAACAACTGGAGGTGGGGATTATGCAAGAACTGCCCGCCGAGGTTTTGTTGGGAAATGATGTGGGATGCCTAACCTCTCAACTAGCCCGAGACCCCCCTGCCGAGGCCTACCCGGTCACCACCCGAGCTCAAGCCAGACTGGAAGCTCCGCTGCACTCTGAGGAGAACCAGGTAAGAGTCGAAATACCCCCTTTACCCGATCCCCCCGTACCCTTCTGGGATACCCCCCAGGGTTTGAACAGGAACAGCGTACTGACCCCACATTAGAAGGCTATAGGAAGGCCGCGGCCGCTACCCCCGAGAACAACCCGCACGAAAAATTTGAGTGGTATAAGGGGTTGCTATATAGGGTAACCGAGGGGGTGGGACAGGGGGCTACCCAGGTCATAAAAAGACAGTTAGTTGTGCCCCGTAAATTTCGGGCTGAGTTGTTAAAACTCAGTCATGACATTCCCCTAGCAGGACATTTAGGGGTCAAAAAGACCAGAGACAGGTTAACTCAAACCTTCTTCTGGCCCAGAGCTACCCAGGACCTAAAGTACTATTGTAGGACATGTGATGTATGCCAAAGGGTAGGAAAAAGGGGAGACCTTCGGAAGGCTAAGCTTCACCCCCTACCCATCATCGAACAGCCCTTCCACCGAGTAGCGGTGGATTTAATAGGTCCCCTCAGTCGCCCCAGTCCGTCGGGCAAAAAGTTTATCCTAACGGTGGTTGACTACGCCACTAGATACCCGGAGGCAGTCGCCCTCACCAATATAGAGGCCGAGACCGTGGCAGAGGCCCTTATTCAGATATTCACCCGAGTAGGTTTCCCGCAGGAGATACTCTCCGATCGGGGGACGCAGTTCACAGCCACCCTGACGCAACAACTGTGGCAGAGCTGTGGAGTGCAGCCCCTGTTCAGCGCCCCGTATCATCCCCAGACTAACGGGCTCTGTGAACGTTTCAATGGCACTCTAAAACAGATGCTAAAAACTTTTACAGAGTCCCACAAGAATTGGGAAAAATTCCTTCCCCACCTTCTGTTTGCCTACCGTGAGGTGCCCCAGGCCTCCACTGGGTTTCCCCCTTCGAACTCCTGTACGGGAGAAAAGTTCGGGGCCCACTGGAGCTCGTACGGGAACACTGGGAGGGCAATACAGATGAGGGGGGAGTCCCTATCGTCCAGTATGTCCTGGAGTTCCGGGACCGTCTGCGGGCCCTCACCGAATCGGTTCGGGAGAACCTGCAGGCGGCCCAGGAGGACCAGAAAAAGTGGTACGATAGGAGGGCCCAGGATAGAGTGCTGGACTTAGGGCAGAAGGTACTGGCTCTGAGGCCCGTTAAAAAGGACAAGCTGCAAGCAGCCTGGCAGGGACCCTTTAAGGTAGTGGAACAGGTTAGCGAGACTACCTACATCGTGAGCAAATGCTCAGATGAAAGGCTGACCAAAGCCTTCCATGTGAACATGCTCAAACCATATTTTGAAAGGACAGAGGAGGTGGGCGCCGTGTGCGCCCCCGCCACAGAGGATAGTGAAGGGCTACCCCTCCCTGACTTACTGGATACCACCCCCTGTACTATTGACCAAGTAAGCTTGGGGCAAAATTTAGACCACCTGGAGAAAGGCGAGGCTACTCAACTGCTGCAGGGATACCGAGAGATGTTTTCCGCTACCCCCGGCTATACCTCCGCTGCGGTCCACCGTGTGGAAACCCAGGGAGAGACGCCCCTACGGCAACAGCCATATCGGATCCCGGAAGCAGTACGTGAGAGTATGCTCACCGAGTTAAGGGATATGTTAAGGCTAGGGGTAATAGAACCCTCCCAAAGTCCTTGGGCCTCCCCGGTGGTACTAGTACCGAAGCGCGACGGCACTACGCGCTTCTGTGTAGATTACCGGAGGCTTAACGACCGTACCATAACCGATGCCTACCCCATGCCTAGAATAGATGAGCTCTTAGATCGTATGGCGGGGGGGAACTACTTGACTACCCTGGACCTGTGCAAGGGTTATTGGCAGATCCCCCTGGAGCCTGCGGCCATCCCCAAGTCGGCGTTCGTCACCCCGTTTGGGCTATACCAATTCAAGGTTATGCCCTTTGGGATGAAGAACGCCCCGGCTACGTTTCAGCGGATGGCGGATAGGCTCCTGGAGGGATTGCAGGACTTCGCATGTGCGTATCTAGATGATATTGCCATCTATAGCCGCACATGGGGAGACCATCTGGGTCATGTGTCCAGGGTACTCGAACGAATCCACCTCGCCGGGCTCACTTTAAAACCCGACAAATGTCACGTAGGCCTAGCCGAGGTCCAGTATCTGGGTCACCGGGTCGGCTCCGGTAGACAACGCCCAGAGCCCGCTAAGGTAGAGGCCATAGCTAACTGGCCCCAACCCCGGACCAAAACCCAGGTACTGGCTTTCTTAGGGACGGCCGGGTATTACAGGAAGTTCGTCCCAGAATATAGCGCCCTGGCCAAGCCCCTCACGGACCTTACCAAAAAGGCCCTTCCCAAACAGGTCGCCTGGACCCCAGAGTGCACGGACGCTTTCCAGAAGCTCAAAGCGGCATTGAGTGAGGCCCCTGTGTTGGCAGCGCCCGATTACACTAAACAATTTCTTGTACACACAGATGCCTCCATGTTTGGGCTGGGAGCCGTACTAAGCCAGGTTGGGGCGGATGGCATGGAACACCCGGTGGCATACCTCAGCCGTAAACTTTTGCCCCGAGAAGTCAGCTATGCCACCGTAGAAAAAGAGTGCTTGGCCCTCGTGTGGGCCCTCAAGAAACTTCAGCCCTATCTGTATGGGCGAGCGTTTACCCTTATGACCGACCACAACCCCCTGGTATGGCTCAACCGGGTAGCTGGTGACAACCCCAGGCTACTCCGGTGGAGCCTAGCTCTCCAACCATACAATTTTACCATGCAGTACCGTCCGGGTAAACAAAATGGGAATGCGGATGGACTGTCCCGCCAGACCGAACTGGACACCTAAAAACGTACTTTCATCGGACATCCCCAAGCCAACCCGACAGGGTCTAGGCGGGTATGCCGACCTATGGACTTATAGGGGAGCAGTGTGAAGAAATGACTCCGTTCATCAGGATTTCTACCTTTGTTGCACAAGTTAATTCACCCAATTCAGCTGGAATTCGGCATATAGCTATAATTTCTACCATTCGAATGGATTCAGGCGAATTCCCCGTGTAAACTCTAGGTGGCCGCCATTTCGGCACTTTACACGTGGTCGCGGCCATTTTACGTGCGAACAGCGGTGTTTGCCCGTCAAACGCGTGGAACTAAAATCGGATACACAAACAGGCGAACACCGCTGAGACCTCCATACATCCAGAACTTCGCACGGAAAAAACCGAATCACCGGCCGTTCGGTAGTTACATGCAACTTCGTATGGGGATTTCAACGACCACGAAGATGCGAACGGATGGCAGGACTTTCGTCTTTTTTATTCGCCTAAACGGAGACCGACCGCAGGGCCAAAACTTATGGAACTATTTTCGGCTAGATGATCCGTGCGGTCGGTCAAAACTTTAGTGTTCCATAACTCCCGAACCATTCATCCGAATGGACTGATTTTTTGACATATTGTCCCCACCAGTGAGCACTATCCAGCGGTGCCCAATTTAAAGGTGTACCCCCTGTTTTTGGGGTACATCCAGAACTGGGGTAAAATAGTGCACGTTTTAATGAAGTTAACTGTTTATCAGAGGGGAGGGAGGTAGGGGCTGTAACCTGTACCTGATTGGTGATTTAATGCCTCCCCCTGGGTGTGTATTTTTTGTCTGTAACCCTAATAAAAAGCAGGCTGGAGATTCCAGACCTCAGATCTACTTGTATCCTGATTCTGGACTCTGACTGTTATTTGGGAATTCGTATGCTTTACCAAGGGGATTATCTTGGGAAGCTGTTATATTTCTTATGGACTTCATTGTTTAGAACTACCTTAGACGCTGGCATTGCAGGAGGAATTATCAAAGCGGTTCAGCTATACTTGATTTCCTTACACAAAACAACCTGCATTTTCCTTTTCTATAACCTTGGTAAGAAAATCTGAGCTATCCAAATTGGCCCAGTCTGAAATCAATTGTTTCACAAGCAAAGAATACTGTGGCAACATATTACCAAGGCATGACTGTATTTTAAAGAGATCTATATCATCTCCAGACATCAAACCTGCCTCATCCTTCCAACACTTGTAAAATTTATTTACAAAAATCATATTACCAATCTCTTCCTTTGCATCTTGCTTATATGCCAAAGCAGTGAATATAGACTGCTTATTCTTCCATAATCCCAACATTTCAGCTTCCACCTTGTTCCAAATTTTAGCACATCTTACTGAAGTACTAAGCTCATAAACACCAATTCATTTCAAACCATATAACTTATACTCAGCATCCAATGTAATATTAGTCATCTCATAAAACAATATCTTTGTAGAAACACATAATGGGTACCCAGCAGATATGCCAATACAGAAATCACATTTATGGGCACACAACTACACACTCTGTCTCCCTCCTAGGAAACACGGATAGACACAATATAAAAGCAATCTTAAACTAACACCTCCAAATCTCCAACTATTCTTGGCCAAAACGCTAGTATTCAACAACTAATAAAACAGTTATTTGCTAGGTTATTTGGCTGTCATTCTTATCAGTATCACTAGACTGTGACAAACTGATTCACATATAATTTAAAACAATACAGCAACATATAAATTAAACCACTTTCAAGTTAAACTGCACACTTATCACACATTATCACAGTCACCATTTACACAGAATAAACAGCTGTATTCAGAACATATTATTGGAAGGTATACCAATTTTAATTTAGATTTATTTTAGGGATTCTTATGTATACATTTTCTTAATTAACTTCATAACTTTAATCTACTATAGTATTATATTTAAAGAAATGATCCATTTATATAGCGCGCTCATAACTCAACTATTTGTATAAAACTACCATTAACTAATCTGAGATGATGCTGCATGAACTTAAATCTTACAGAAATTGAACAAACATCTGGACCAGATTAAACAGACATGGTTTCACCAGAATCTTTCAGAACTCTCAGAGACTTAAAAAATTTATACTATACCATGTTTTAAAGGCATGGCAAACCTTTAGACCGGTCAGTCTCCAAGAGCCCTTAGTAACACAGGTAAAAACCTTTGTCCATGATGTCTGATTCAGGCTATATACCACAATTTAAAATAACACATAATGTGAGACATAGAAGACACAAGCAGTAGTTATTACACTGGATCACTGAAAAGGAACCTGTTGCAATAAAAAGGTTAGTTTACAGTGCAAAATAAAGCATGTGTTGGACCGCTGAAAATGTAAATGTTGCTCTCTTATTTTCAAACAAAAATCATATTTACAGTATGGATCCTTTGCAACAAACACACAGGGCAGGGAAGATGTGCTGATTGGTGTTTCTATACAATTAATCCCATATGGGGAATTAACTTCCAAATACTAATGAAGTGACTTTTTGTCTCAGTTATAAAATATACTGAGCTCATCATGCAAACAATGCAACACATTTACACTATCCCACTCTCATAATAAGTGTAGTGGGCTTATAGTATTTTTAAAGCAACAATCATTCCAGGCACACAGTTCCCATGTGAAATAACTTACAATAAAACAGAGTAATAAACTTATACTTCTATGCAACAGAAAGAATAAAGCAAAAAGATTTAAGTAGGTCTATCAGGTACAACCTATGAGTCATTTCTTTTCTAATATACAGTACTGCTATCTTGCAGAAAGATAAGTCCTGCGCTCACTCCCATCACCACTGGACAGCAGCAAGGACTACAGTACACATCAGCCCCAATATATGGTAAAAACCAAAGAAAAACAAGTTACCTGCGTTCTCTCCTTAATCCCTATGTATTTTTAAAACCTCCATTTGTTTAAAAGTACTGCTATCTTATATATACACATATACATATACACACACATATATACATACATATACACATATATACATACACACACATATACATGTACATATATTGGTCACTCAGGACATGAACTCACATTTCCCATACTGCTGACTCAGAGTGGGGACACTACTAACTTACCAAAGTGTGTCCCCAATATAGACAAACAATCACCCACAAAGAACACTTAAGACAAACAAAGGTGACCGGGAGAAAGAGAAGTTTGGGTTATACTTATAGATCTACAAACCGTGCTGCTCAGAACACCTATAGACTTAATAAACCGGAGACCTCTTATGGTCTCAAAAACCTGTATCTACCTGAGATACCCTGTATCTATCTTAGATACTAACCTGGGTTACCAAAACCCTATAATAAACCGGAGACCTCTTATGGTCTCAAAAACCTGTATCTATCTTAGATACTAACCTGGGTTACCAAGAACCCTATATATATTTAGACCAAATGTCTAATAAACCGGAGACCTCTTATAGTCTCAATATAACTAGAGTCCTTACACCTTTCCTATCTACTGGATACAGACTTACTGAACCAAAGGGGGTCATAGACAATCAGCGTCAAATAAGACACAAAAAGGCTACTCACCGCAAATGGTTTTGCTGATCCAACTTCTATCCCACTTCTAGACACCAAGCTGAAAGGGTTAATGTTGTAATGGACTCTAATCCCCTCGGTTCTCGATCCCTCGGTCACCATAATCAACGTTGATGGAGAATCATTTGTAAGCAATAACACACGGACAACAGCTTTACAAGACTCTCAAATGAGTGTATTCCAGAGCTGGCTTTTATACATAGTTTGCTTACATTAGCCATGGTATATGCAAATACAGTACAGACTATAAGATTTATTACTTCCTTGTATTACGTTATTCTGACAATGGAAAGATAAGCTTTTGCATACGTCTGGAAAAGAATATCCTTAAAATCGGAATGGGCAAGACATCCTGAAATTTAGCATTGTCTTACATCCTATAGAAGAAATACCTTAGTCTGTCACAGTCAGCATATTATGTACAATATCCCTTCAGTCAGCAATAATCATGTTATAAACCTTATAAAAGCATAAAATACATATAAACAAGTTAACTATTTAATATTCTTACAAGTACATGCCGATGTAAGGTCCTATTGTAATACGTGTGAGGTATGCCAACGGGTAGGCAAACGAGGAGACCACCCCAAGGCACACCTCGTGAACATGCCCATTATCGATGAGCCGTTTAGCCGGGTAGCCATCGACTTAGTCGGGCCCCTAGCTACCCCTAGTCCCTCTGGCAAGAGATACATTCTTACCATAGTGGATTACGCTACCCGCTACCCAGAAGCTGTGGCTTTATCTAATATCCAGGCTGACACAGTGGCTAATGCCTTAGTACAGGTATTCTCTCGGGTAGGATTCCCTAGGGAGATCCTATCCGACAGAGGATCACAGTTTACGGCAGAGCTGACCCAGCAGCTATGGCACGTTTGTAAAATAAAGTCCCTGCTTAGCTCTCCGTACCACCCCCAGGGTTATGTGAGCAGTTCAACGGAACCCTCAAGCAGATGTTAAAAACCTTTACTCAGGAGTATAGGGACTGGGAACGTTTCCTGCCGCACCTCTTGTTCGCTTACCGGGAAGTGCCCCAGGAAACCACCAGGTTCTCTCCCTTTGAGCTGTTATACGGTCGCAAGGTACGGGGTCCCCTGAACCTGATCCGTGAGCACTGGGAGGGAGAGACCGAGAACGCTGGGGTCCCCATCGTGCCTTATGTACTGGAACTCCGGGACCGAATGGAGCAATTGGCTAAGTCAGTCCAGGCCAATCTCCAGGCGGCCCAGGGGCGACAGAAAGTCTGGTACGACCGGGGGGCACGACGAAGAAGCTTCTGTCTCGGGCAGAAAGTCATGGTACTAAAACCAGTTAAGGCAGACAAGCTACAGGCAGCCTGACAGGGTCCCTACCAGATAGTGGAAAAGAGAGGGGACACAACTTATGTAATTGCCAGCTGTCACGATGAAAACTTAAGAAAGATCTTTCACGTGAACATGCTGAAGGAATACTTGCAGAGACCCGAGGAAGTGTCAGCCATATGTAGCCCTGCGCACGAGGACACAGATAGTCTCCCCATACCCGACTTATTAACCCCTAAATCCCCGGCTGAAATAGTGAGCCAAGTACAGATTGGGGACAGACTTAGCCCAGTTGAGAGGGAGCAGCTACACAAACTGCTCCGAGAGAAACAAGCCATGTTCTCCCAAGAACCAGGGTACACTGAGCTGACCACGCACCAAGTAGATACCCCCGGCCAAAACCCCTTGAGACAGGCGCCCTACCGAATTCCAGAGGCAGTAAGGACAGGCATGAAAAGAGAAATAGATGAGATGCTGCGTCTAGGGGTCATTGAAGCTTCCGATAGCCCCTGGGCATCCCCGGTGGTTCTGGTCCCCAAAAAGGACGGCACCACCAGATTCTGTGTGGACTACTGGAAACTCAATGACAAAACTGTCACCGATGCCTACCCCATGCCCAGAGTGGATGAGCTGCTAGATCGCATAGCCAGGGGGAACTACCTAACTACCATTGACCTCTGTAAAGGTTACTGGCAAATTCCCCTGGCCAGGGAGGCTGTCCCCAAGTCGGCCTTCGTCACCCCATTCGGTTTGTACCACTTTAAGGTCATGCCGTTCGGGATGAAGAATGCCCCCGCTACATTCCAACGCTTGGTGGACAGACTCCTTGATGGCTTCCAGAAGTTTGCCTGCGCATACCTGGACGACATAGCGATCCATAGTGAGACCTGGGAGGAACACTTGGCTCATGTGGGAATAGTTCTGGACCAGATTCGAGCCGCCGGCCTGACGCTAAAGCCAGAAAAATGCCACTTTGGAATGGCTGAGGTGCAGTACCTGGGCCACCGGGTAGGCTGTGGGAAGCAACGTCCGGAGCCAGCTAAAATAGAAGCGGTCGCCAACTGGCCCACTCCCCACACTAAGACCCAAGTGTTAGCCTTCCTGGGTACCGCTGGGTACTACCGAAGATTTGTACCAGAGTATAGCGCCATTGCCAAACCCCTGACTGACCTGACGAAGAAAAACCTTCCCCGACAGGTCCTGTGGTCTCCCCACTGTGAAACTGCTTTCCAAGCCCTCAAAACTGCGTTGATTAATGCTCCTGTCTTGGCTGCCCCAGCCCCTAATCGACGTTTTATTGTCCATACAGACGCTTCCATGTTCCGGCTGGGAGCTGTCCTCAGCCAAGTAGGAGATGATGGGAAGGAACATCCGATTGCCTACATCAGTCGAAAACTCCTACCACGCGAAGTCAGTTACGCTGCAGTAGAAAAGGAGTGTTTGGCTCTGGTGTGGGCATTAAAGAAGTTAACCCCCTATTTGTATGGACAAGAGTTCACTCTGGTTACAGACCATAACCCGCTAGTGTGGCTCAACCGGGTCGCTGGCGACAATGGCAGATTGTTACGCTGGAGCTTATCCCTGCAACCCTTTAATTTTACAATCACCTACCGACCCGGGAAGCAGAACGGCAACGCCGACGGATTATCCCGGCAAACAGATCTCAGCCCAGCATAACTCTACAAGTCTGGACAGCCTTAGTCCGCCCCGAAAAGGGGTCAGACGGTGTCTGCCAGAGTGTTCCACAAAGAGGGACCCCCCAGAATTGGCGTGTGCCGCCACTTAACCCCGTCACCCCGCAAACTGCCGAACGCTCGACCACCCAGCCAGCGGCGTGTGGCAGCCATTAACCACCCAGGCAGCTGCGGTTTGCGGTTAACCACAACGTAATTGATAAGCCTGGGGGCATCGACGTTCGCCTCTAAATACCGAACGGAATCCACCGAACTAACAACCGAATGACGACCCCCTACCGTGGGCCGCGTGGCGGTCCTTAACTTGTGGTTTCTGCGGTTAACCGCAGGTCAAGTACCCTGCTACCAGGTGGCCCCATTCCCTTACCGAACGAGCCCCACTACCAGACAAACAGCGGGACTTCGCATGAACTGATACCGAGTTTAGTTCCAGGAGTTAGACACGAAGTCCCGCTGCTCGCTAAATCAGCAGAAAACATGGCCGCCAACAAAGACTCACAATCTCAAAATGCCGAACGGACTTTATACAGCAGGAACAGTCCATTCTGTTCGTGAGATTAGAGCGCCATTCGCCTGTTTTATCTATACGAACGCGAGCCTTCAGATGAATGGTAGAATGAATGGTTTTCCTGTAATAATGTACAAGTTATGGATTTTTATGTAGTTTTCTGGGACATAAAACGTGGTCTTTTGTGCGCTTGGAGATAATTAGATTGTAAAACCGTTGGCCTCATTATCTCCAAGCTGGGCGGGTACTAATTCAAATGATACAGTGTACTGTGATTGGTTACCTGTTTGTACTGTACCTGTATTCCATCAGGTCCACAGGGGGCTGTCCTTGGACCTGAGGAATCACATAAATTGCCATGCTATGTGCCAGTAAAGCCAGTTCGTTTTTGACCCTCAACTTGCAGCCTCGACTCATGTTGTAGGGATCCGGGATATTGATGCTTATTTCGTGCTTGGGGATATTCTACACTTGCAGCTTGCTACCGAAAGACCTCCGTTCGACTCTCTACAGCGGGAACCAGGACATCCAAGCGATCAACCCTCCTGCTAGACCGGGGGCAATCGTAACACCATAAGACAGATCTGAACATTTTCTAACTTTGCTACTTGCTACATTAGCCTCCATTTTGTAAGGTAATTTGTAAGGAAAATCAATATTTTTTATAATCTGTAATATAAAATCTAGCTGTACAGTGAATCATTAAATTGGTCTTGAGACAGCATAAATTATTTCAATCTGATTTTACTTTGAATTGCATATAATGAATATCTGATATTTTCTGATGGCAAATAATTTGCTCAAATTTATTTATTTTAATGTTTCTAAATATATTCACCCCAAAGGAAAACTAAAATAAAGCTTTAAAATATGTTTCCTGAATATTACATCTTTTGAAAGACAGTAAGATTTGCAAACATCATTGGCAAAGTCAGATGTAAATCCATGAGAAAGAATTTTACAAGTAATCATAATAAAACAACAGACACTTAAAGTTATTTTTCATGAATTAAGCAAACATCAGTGACAGGACTCATTATGAGAACAAACTGACGGTAGTGACGAGGTGCTAGAACATTACGAGATCAGCTAAATGTGCTATACACATGGCACAGATGGGAGAGGATCCTGCACTCAATGATCTAATAAACCCACCTGTGTGATGTCATTAAATGGTTCTGACACATACATTTCTTGACTCAGAATAATCTAGAATCAGAAAAACACATCTTGGCTTGTTATTGGACAACTCCCATACTGCAAATTACATTAACTGTCTGATTACTTTTGCTTTGGATTGTACTGATATAAGCAATACTTCAGTATATGTTTTTTTTCATGTTATATAGCAATCACATTTATTGTATGTTACATTGTATTTGTAATCTCATAGATTAACTCTCCCTTTATTCTCTGAACACCTTACAAAAAACCCTTCATATAGCCCCTTACCCTACATCATTATCATCTATACAAACCAACCTGGAATAACCTTCCATTTATCCCCCCAATGTCATACAGCAGCCATGCAAAGATACCTAAAATCTAAATAATTCCATGTCCTGCCTTAATGATCACATTATATCTTCTCTAGACGTAGACTAAATAGATTTTAGATGAAATAGCACACAAGAAGTAGAGCATACCTCAAGTACTCAGGGGTGCAAAGACTACTTAATACAAGAGTCAGAACTTGGCCTTTTGGTAAGTGGTAATCGGTGACATATTTATGGATTAAGGCATGGGTCGTCAACCTGGTCCCTACCGCCCACTAGTGGGCGTTTCAGGATTCCAGGTGGGCGTTAGGGATTTCAGAGATTGGGTAGGCGGAAGGGAGGACGGGTGTGAGCCGGCGGTACCCGTGCGACCGGGTACCGCCGTCACCATTTTCGGCCCCGGCCCGCGTGGCAAAGGGCTGGGGCCGCCACCCAAGGGGTCCATCGGGTGGCCCATGCTGTCAGGGCCACCCGATGGATGTGGATTGAGAGGGGGCCCGGTCAGCGCTGGGCGCTTTAACAACGTGACCGGGCCCCCTATTATTACATCACACGCTGGGAGGAAGTGACTGCACATCACTCCTCCCAGCTAAAACTGAGAGCCGCGCGGGAGGAAGACCAGGGAGTCAGAGTGGGAACTCTGACTCCCATGCACCTGAGCCACCACTGGACCCCAGGGAAAGTCACCCTCCTGCACCTAAAAGGTAGGAAACAGAAGGGTGACAAAAATATTTTGTGTGTGTTTGTTTGTGTGTATGTGTCTATGTGTGTATGTCTTGTGTGTGTCTATGTATGTATGTATGTCTTGTGTGTGTGTGTGTCTATCTGTATGTATGTGTGTGTGTTTGTGTCTTGTGTCTGTCTGTATGTGTGTATGTGTACCTGTCTGTTTGTATGTATGTGTGTGTTTGTATGTATGTGTACCTTACTGTTTGTATGTATGTGTGTGTCTGTATGTATGTGTACCTTACTGTTTGTATGTATGTGTGTGTCTGTATGTATGTGTACCTGTCTGTTTGTATGTATGTGTGTATGTATGTGTGTGCGTGTGTCTGTATGTATGTGTGCGAGTCTGTATGTATGTGTCTTGTGTGTGTGTGTGTGTGTGTCTGTATGTGTGCCTGTCTGTTTTTCTGTATGTATATATGTATGTGTGCCTGTCTGTGTGTGTGTCTGTATGTGTGCCTGTCTGTGTGTGTGCCTGTCTGTGTGTGTCTGTATGTGTGCCTGTCTGTTTGTATGTATGTGTCTTTTTATGTGTGTGTGTGTATGTATGTGTGTCTGTCTGTTATAGTGGGCTATAGTAAGTGGGCTACCGAGCTAAGCCTTCCTACTGGGCATTGCTATAAGGAAGGTTACAAAATAGAAAAAAGGGATAAAAAAGGTGGGGAGGGGAATTGAGGAGGGAGATGAGATGAGCTGACGCACAGATGAGAAATCCTATTATGCGCAAACAGAGAAGTCGTCTGAATATCACCGAAGAGGAGACCTTCGTTTGTTCCTTACGAAAATCGAACCAGATATCAAATATTTAGTCTTGCAGCATCAGCCTCAAGGATCTCATTAATCACTAGTAAAGGTAATTTCAATTTACTTTATTGTTTTCCAATTAAAATTTATAAAGTTAAAAATATTATAAACATGCATTATGTAGAAATAAAAAGATAAATGTACGTACATTTTTTTTTTTTTTTAAAACACCCTCCTTTCTAAAAAATATTCCGCACTTGCGCGAAAACTGTTGGGCGGTAAGGAAATTTTTCCATCAAGAAAGATGCATTAGTGGGCGGTAGGTAGTAAAAGGTTGACTACAACTGGATTAAGGACTTGGAATCCCAGGCCCATATCTTGACATCACACTAAAGTTAAATACATTTAAATATGTTATACACAGAAAATACAAAATATTCATGGTGAAATTTTTTATTTTCAAAATATCATGCATGTATATGCTATTTTAATACAATGGTAATCTGTGAAGGTAAATGGGTCTGGATGAGTGAGAAAGTGACTGGGCGCATGGGGGTGCTATTAATATATGATAAGGAGATGAAATTTCTACAATATGAAAGAATGAAAGAAGGATAGAAAGAATGGTGGGTTTAGACACAGATTTTTTTTTTTTTTTACAGGAAACAGAGGGAAGCCGTAGGGATAAATTAAGAGAGGACAGCCACTCGGGCGTAATACTCTCATGGAAATGGGATAAAAGACAATACAATAAACAAAAAGGAATGTATCGCATGTTTGAGAAAGCCCAGAGAGGAGGGGCGACACGCGTCATGGACAAGAAACCGGGAAGTTTTTTCGAACTGTGGACATCGGCGGCACCAGCCGCATTCAGGTTCAACAGTTACAGTTGTTACAGTTCGTACAACC
This sequence comes from Pelobates cultripes, assembly GCA_933207985.1. Lineage (NCBI taxonomy): Eukaryota > Metazoa > Chordata > Amphibia > Anura > Pelobatidae > Pelobates > Pelobates cultripes. The sequence continues at coordinate 79,241,048 of OW240923.1, forward strand.
TTGCATGAACTCTAATCGTTTCCAAAGGCTGGTGAGCGGATTGTGGATTTTTATCCTCTGACCCTTGTATGTGTTTTTATTTATTTCCATAATAAAATTTACTTACCTGTTCCTGGTCACAAGTGCATCCATTGGATCCCACGCACTCTAGGGGCTGATCCTCCCTGGGTGATATAGTTTTGAGTGGTACTCTAACCACTCTCATCTTGTGAGTTGGATAGCTTCAGGTTATTTTATTTATTCATTTGTAACATTATTGCACTAGGATTTTTTCCTGTTTTTTTATCTCCTTCCCAAATACTCTATTTGTGGATTTAGAAGTTTGCAAGTATATTCACATGTCATACATGTTGGTTGTGTGTACCACTACACCAATTTTTTGTACCACTACACCATTGATTGCGGTTTTTAATACATGTAGACTGCACCTAGGTGTGGCAGGTGAGGTATTGTTATTTAAGAGAATCACCACAGTATGTTTTTAATTAATTTCTGTACAGGTTTTTATATGCCCACAAAAGGGTCTTTTTTAATACTGTGCAGCATCACTTTTATGTTTTATTTTTTTCTAAATATTACCAAAATTTTATGTTGATTGCTGCAATTGTTATAAATTAATTTATATATTTGACATCAGATTGTATATATATTTGCGCCATCTTATTTATATACTTGTATAATAAACAAAAAGGTGCAAAGTAGAAGGGTTTTTAACCAAATGAGGGAACATTTACTCTGCAGTGCAAAAATTAACACATGGCCCTTTTTTTTCCTACACAAAACACACATATATGCGTGGTCATACTCAAGTGAAGCATGAAATACTTGAGCTTGACTGGTGGAGTTGTAAAATCCCTTCATGGACCATCTGTATTACCTGGGCATCATGACAGAGCATTCAGAGATATCTATTTAGACACATTCTCTGTAGCCCATGACTCCATTGCCAATAGGTGTGTTTCATGATATGACTGTCTCATTAACCCTGCAGTCATCTCCAGGGACCTCATACATACTCATCCTAATATGGCAACTTGGTCAGCTACAAATGCGGAAGAACGCACGATTTCTGTCTGCTGCCTCATTCCTGGAGCACTGTGCTAATGGGTATCTCACCTCACTTTATAGTTACATAGATTGACAATGTGCTATTTTAATCTACAGAATAATGTTATGAAGCTACAGCCTACAACCAGGGATCTGGAAGTGGACAAACGCCCCCTGCCTCCTTGCTATCCCTTTCATGATTTCAAGGACCCATAAGTCCATCATTTTACAAAGAAGACAGGTTAAGGGTGACTTAAAATCACTCCATGCAATTAATGTATTAATGAATGTGTGCAATTCACAGATTTTACTATTACCATGACGTAAAGTCATGATTTTATTAATGACACGGAGGCGAGTATTTTGCTGCACTCTTTCTTTATTTCCCTCAGCAGCAAAGAAAAAAACTTTATAAACATAACCAATAATAACATTAACAGTCTCAGGTGTAATCTTCCTAGTAACAGGAACAGCCAATCAGGATCCACTTCTCCAGCATAATAGGCTCTGTCAACCAATCCTGTTCCTCTTTGTTTGCAATCCCGAAGAAGTAAAATTATCCAATAAAACGTTGAACTGCATAGAACATGGTATTCCCGGAATAGATGGGCAGATTATGCTGTAAAAGAGGAAAAATATGGTAATATCTTAGCATAAAACTTAGTGTATGCATAGTTATAGGTATTCAAGATAGTGTTTGGTCAGTGTTGTGTCCAAGTGAGTATTGTTGTGTAACCTATAAATGTGGGTGACCAGCTAGGTAAGCAGTGATCGTAACTAAAACTTACCTTGATCTAAGTATAACTATACTGTAACCATCTGGCGATTACAACTGTAACAACTAGACATGGTAAAATGACTTACCGTAGGTCAACTTACCCAACTTCCGTCTATCCTTCCCCCGTCGCCGGGTGGGAGGGATAATACTCGCCTCCGTGTCATTAATAAAATCATGACTTTACGTCATGGTAATAGTAAAATCTGTGAATTTTATTAAGACACGGAGGCTCCTATTATGCTGGTTGAAAGCTGAGAAACTACCGTTCCTGCAAAGTGGTGTATTGGTTTGAAGTAAAAGTCACGGAAGGTAGATTCTGAAGACCAGTCGGCTGCTTTCAGAATGTCTTCCAGGCGGCAACCCATCGAAGAGGCTTTGGAAGCCATTGCTCCTCGTATGGAATGTGGCGAAAATATGGAAGTGTCTATGCCTGCCGTAGCCATGATCCATTTGACCCAGCGAGCCAGGATCGTGGTAGACACAGGTAGGTGTGGTCTCTGGAAGGAGATGAAGAGTTCATGCCTAGACGGGTCCCGCAACGCCTTGGTGCGAAGTTCATAGGTTCGCAGACATTGAACCGGACACAAAAGAGGTTTGTCAGGAAAGGCTGGATATGTCACCTTCTTCGTAGAGGTTTTTGTTCTCCGAGATATATCGAAAGTGACCCCTTCTGGAGTGTAGGACCATGCGGTGACGTCTAAGGCTCTAACATCTGAGACCCGTTTGCAGGATATGAGACATAGGAGCATAACCAGTTTCGCCGACAGGTGTTTCAGAGATAGTGTTGCGTTATCTGGCCAAGATTCGAGGAAGTTGAGGATGATGGAGACGTCCCACAGTACGGAATAGCGTGGTAGCGGAGGTCTTGTGAATCTGATGCCGCGCAAGAGTCGGCATATCAGTGGATGGCGTCCTATCGGTGCGCCCTCGATGCCTTGGTGTGAGTTTGAAATGGCCGATCTGTAGAGGTTCACCGTGCGATATGCTTTGCTGCTTTCAAATAAGGAGGTTAAGAATTGCAGGATCGAAGTCAGAGGAGCTGATATGGGATCCAAATTCCGTTCCATGCACCAATCGTGCCATTTGCGCCAAGCAGATTTATAAGCTTGTCTCGTGCCGGGTGCCCATGCGCTCTCGAGAAGTTGGAGAGTCGATTCCGAAATTCCTTCGATTGAGTAAGGTTCCCGGAAATCAGCCACACCGTGAGGTGTAATAAGTCTTGCTGAATCAGGGGGTGGGGGGACCCGTCCGGGTCTCGAAGTAGGTAGTCGAAGTGTGGGAGAGTACGGGGTACGTCTATCGCCATCTCCAACAGGGAAGGAAACCATGGTTGAGACGGCCATAATGGCGCCACGAGCACTGCCGTTCCCGTCTGTCGCCGTAGTTGTAGCAGGCAGCGGGGAATCAACGCAAAGGGAGGAAACGCGTAGTTCCTTTTGGAGGACCAGTCCTGAGTAAAGGCATCTGTTGCCAGCGCTGCCGGGTCCGGTCTCCAGCTGAAAAATCTGGGGAGTTGGGTGTTCAAACGGGAAGCGAACAAGTCTATGTCCAGAGGACCCCATAGGGACTGGATGTCTTGGAAGACCCTGGGTTCCAGGTGCCAGTCGCTGGAATCCCTGAGGTGCCTTGAGTACCAATCCGCCGTGGTATTGTTGAGGCCCGGAATGTACTCTGCTGTGACCGAAATGCCGTGTGCCAGGCAAAGCTGCCAAAAGTCTCGTGCCAAATTTGCCAGGACCTTCGATTTCGTGCCGCCCAAGTGATTTATATAACGGACTGCCGATACATTGTCCATCCTTAAAAGGATGGCACATCGGGCTTGAGTTGGAGAAAAACTGCGGATTGCAAAAGAACCGGCCAGGAGTTCTAGGCAATTGATGTGAAGCGTCGACTCCACTTCGGACCACCTGCCACCGGTAGAAACAGTGCCACAGCGTGCGCCCCAGCCGTGCAAGCTCGCATCGGATTCTATGATCATATCCGGTTCGGTACCAAAAATGGCTCGGCCATTCCAGGCGTCCATATGGGATAGCCACCATCTGAGTTCTGTCTTTGCTTCTGTATCCAGAGCGATCATGTCCGTGTATGCGGTCCCGTCTCTCAAATGGGAGGCTTGTAGGCGCTGTAGCGCTCGATAGTGTAAAGGGCCCGGGAAAATGGCCTGTATGGAAGCCGCCAAGAGGCCGACCACTCTCGCCAATTGTTTTAGGGAGATCAGGGGGGTCGTCAGAGTACACCTGATTTCCTTCTTCATGGTGGTCAGTTTCGCTGCCAGCAGTTGTAGGGTCTGTAGAGTGGAGTCCACGATGAGGCCCAAAAACTCTATGTGTCGTGTAGGGGTTAGGATGGATTTTTTCCAATTGATAAGGAAACCCAAATTTTGCAAAAGAGTCTGAGTCCATGACAGATGAGTGTCGAGAATGTGGTTGGAACGACCCATGATAAGGATGTCGTCCAAGTAGATTATGAGACGAACCCCTCGACTACAAAGCAGAGCCACCACGGGCTTCATAAGTTTGGTGAAACACCATGGGGCTGAGGACAGACCGAAAGGGAGACAGGTGAATCTCCATTTCCTTCCTTGCCATATGAATTGGAGGAAGTCCTGGTGCTGACGTGCGATTGGTATCGTAAGATAGGCGTCCTGTAGGTCTAACTTGACCATCCAGTCCAACGGTTGGAGGAGATCTCGGAGGCAGTGTATGCCCTCCATTTTGAAGTGGTTGTAGGCCACGAAAGTGTTGAGCTGTTTCAAGTTGATAACTGGGCGGACGCCGCCGCCTTTTTTGGCAACTAAGAATAGGTTGCTTACGTACCCTGGGGTAGCCATAGGGATCTCTAAGATGGCCTGTTTGTGTGCCAATTCTGAAACCTCCTTGGTTACAAGGGAGGCGTCTTGGTGAGAAAACAGCATTCCCCGTGGCGGGGAGAGTTGTATCGGGAGGGATATGAACTCTAAGGTGTACCCTCTGACCGTGTTCAGTACCCAAGCATCTGACGAGATGTGTGACCATACATGGGAAAAATTTCGGAGTCTGCCCCCCACTGCCCATAGGGAAGAAGGAAATAGGAGAGCACTTACCATAAGGTCGTCTGCCTGGGCGGGAGCCACGTGGTCCACGAGCCACCCATGGTCGCCCACGTTGTGGGAAGAAAACCGGGGTGTTGCGGTGCTCCGCGAAGGAGGCATGTCCAGTGTAGGAGCCACGGCTCTGTCGGAACGAGCCCCTATTGACACGGCCGGACAGACGGCTCCTGGCTCTTCCGGCCCCACCAAAAACCTTAGGTTGGAAAATCTTGCGCATGTTTGACTGCGCTTTGTCTAGGGCAGTGAAAGTATGAACAAAGGAGCCAAGCTCCTTGACAAAGTTGTCTCCGAACAGGTTCGGTTATAGCCATGTTCACCAGTTTTGGTTCTATCTTTAATAAGATCGCTTCACGACGCTCTGTGGCCACCGCACAGTTGGCATTGCCGATCAGGCAAATCACTCTTTGTATCCAACCACTTATGGCGGAACGATCTAATTCTTGGTCACTTTCGACCATATCAAAAATTTTTGTTGCCGGGCCCAATATGTCTAATATCTTGTCCTGGCAGTTGCGCAGGGAGAAATCAAGGCCCTTATTAGGCTTCCAGCCAGTCTTGCCCAAGAATTGAATGATTTTCGGGTCAACTGCAGGTGTTCTGCAGGCCTCGTCAGGGACAGTGGGGCGTGGGCATTCTGCCCGCAGTTTGCTTCGTGTCACCTTATTTAAAGGTTTGCGAGTCCGCGATGCCACGTATTTGGCCACATGGGCCGAAGGTGCCCAGTCCGCTGACCTTGGATGACGTAGGTCATCGGGGTCGAACAGAGGTTCCCCGTAGGGGTCAACTAATCTGGTGGCATCGTCTGGTACTTTAAGCTCCATGTCATACGACTCAGATGGAGGTGCAATCTGTGCACTCGGGTCATGGTCGTCGACCATACCCTCTGATTGGGGATCTGATGGATCCTCCGAATCCATATCAGTGACCTCTTCAATCTCGCTGAGATCAGACTCAGATTCTAGTTGGGCTTTTGCCCGCTTCCATAACCTAGCCGATTTTGCCCGGCTAGTGGCTCTTTTGCGCGGTGGTATATTAGGCGCGCCATCTGTGACAGGTGTGTAGCTGTCCATCTGTGAGATTGAAGAGTGTTTAGTTTTTGCAGTGGCCTTGCGGCCAATGTGAGGTTGGGAAGGGGTTACTGCAGGCAAAGCCTGGGTAGCGACCGGTTGGGTCGACTTTTGTGCCCCAAGTATAGCGTGAGTAATAGTCTGTGATAGAGATTCAGACATCAGTCCCATTGCTGATGTGAGGGCCTTAGTCACCACATGGGACATGGTGTTGTCAAACATAAGCTGCATATCAGCAGTAGAGTCAAAATCAGCGGGGATAGTTGCCCCAATTTCAGGTACCCCTGGGGGTGTTTTAACAGACCCCAAATTATTGATAAGAGACCCAGAGGGTACATCTTTGTCCCCAGGCATATTATGTATACCACTGGCCCTTTAAATAAATGAACTGAGCTGACCTAGATGGGTTGAGTAACCCAAAGAGAGAAAGGGGAAATATACCTTTAAGAGAAAAACGAGTACTCACAAAACAAGAAGCACAATTAAATGACAGGTGAGGAGGGGGGCAAGGAGCCGTCCGACCGCCACTGTAGCTGCAACCCAACTCCGAGGACCGGGAGTTGGGGGTGGAGCTACGTGCCGCGCGCGGGAAAAAACAGAAAATGGCCGCCGGAGCAGTGCAGAGGAGGCAGAGAGTCCGGTAAGCCCTGCTCGCGGCGAAATGTGTAGCGCTCAGCGCGCACAAGTACGCCGCAAGCAGGGAGCTGATAACTGAGCTCAGTGAGCTCTGTAGTCGGCGGTCGGGCACGGCAGGGGGAGGAGGGCGCGAAGCGCAGGGTGCGGCTCCAGCCGACGTCCCCGAGCCCCTGCAAATTAGGCTCTGAGGGGCGATCGGCTGGAGCGGGGGAAAACTTTTAAAGGGGAACAGAAAATTCAGCAGAATAAAATAATAAAGGGACATCTATGAAGGATGTCCCTAGAAATGTATTCCACAGTAGCACACCAATAATACCAAGTAACCAAGTAATAAAGTAACATATATATAAAATTAACACTATAAAATTAATACTATAAAATTAATGCTAGGAAATTAATACAATATAATATTAATACAATATAAAAGTAATTCAATATAAAGTAATTCAATATAAAGTAATTCAATATAAAACTAATCCCACAGTTAAGGAGCCTGAGGGATCAGATATACTTAACTGAGGGAGCAGCAAAGAAAGAGGAACAGGATTGGTTGACAGAGCCTATTATGCTGGAGAAGTGGATCCTGATTGGCTGTTCCTGTTACTAGGAAGATTACATCTGAGACTGTTAATGTTATTATTGGTTATGTTTATAAAGTTTTTTTCTTTGCTGCTGAGGGAAATAAAGAAAGAGTGCAGCATAATAGGAGCCTCCGTGTCTTAATAAAATCCATTCTATTCATCCTAATGTGTATTTTAATGGCATCTCCCATTGCTTCTGGGCACATTAGGATAGCATCTTAAATAGCAGGTATATAAAGAGCAAAACTCTAGTGACAGTTACACAAACAACACCTAAAGTATGCAAGGAGGCACTGAACATCCCCCATAGAGATGCATCTCTTGAAGGAGATGTTGATTGTCACAGCACTGTGTTTTGCCACGCATGTACAATAGCCTCCAATGCTATCCTATGGCAAAGCATTAGATTGGCTGAGATGATCAAGTTTGATGATCAGAGCCACAAAGGCGGAATCAAGCGGTACACAGTGTGGGGAAAAAAGGTGAGTAAAATACCCTTTTCAGAGCAATCTAAGAGGGGCTGAAGACCTAAATATCCACACAGATGCAATAGTGTTAGGAATGTTTTAATAATAGAAATTAGCCATATAAGCCAACTGAATAAATATTTGTTGCAATTCTAAAGTGCAAATGGAACATGTGTCTGGCAAGGTCTGATGTAGTTCATATCACAACATATGTAGTGCAGTTTTGTACTGAATGTTGAAGACCATTTAGAGGACCAGATCATTGGTTGTTACATTTCTCAAAAAACATGAATGAGGCTAGTCACGCTAGTTAATTGAAACAACCAACCTGCATCTATCAGCTTGCATGATTCGCTTAATAAATGGCTTTAATGAATGAAACAAATTTTACTATAAAAAAGTCAGCTAACCATACCACATATTCATGCTTTGCAGTCAATTATTGGATATGCATACCATTCTCAAGGTAAACAATAAAATAGCCAGGACTTTACAAAGTGTATCAGTCACTTCCTGACAGAAGTATCTGTAGATAGAAACGTGTTTTTGTTGTTGTTATATTATTGTTTAAATTAAATTAAACTACATTGAAAAAAAAAAAACAATGATCTGTCTCAAATCTGGAAACTCGACCAAACATTAAAATTCTAGCATAACCAAAGAATACATTGTGACCAACTGATATTTTTTGCAAAACTCCAAAAGGTTTTTACCATTTGACATTCCTGAATACTTAGCAATTACACGATCCTATATAGTTAGAGTGACAGCTCGAAGCAATGGGCAAGATAGGCATGTTGCTCAGCCAATAGATGTATTGTGGGCGGGTCCAAAAACGGACCGGACTGGTAATCCAATGGATTCTAAATCTCATCACCTACAGGCAGCCAAACCATATAAAATTGTAATGTAATGGTGCCCTGTGCTTCACATACCTAACTACAAGTATGCCCCAAGGGAAGAATATCCAAAACTAAAGATACTAGATAAGGCTCCTGAGTCTAATCAAATTATTAATCTTTCTTCCTATACCCCCACTAAAACAGAATTACAGCTCTTGCAATGGGGTATGTCCTTTGTTCCAGTTTCTAACTTTGATAAGTTCAGCTGGACAAAGGACATACACCTATTCGCAAGAAAATTGGCACTGCACAAATTTCACCGCATTCGTGATGAAAAAAGAGCAAAGAGTTTGGGCCTACAAGCCTCAGATATTGGTATATTAGGCACATTAGTGGATCTACTTACCTGCAGTGATATTTCTATAAATCTGCAACCATCTTTTACACATTTGAAGAAAAAGAGTTTATTCACCCCACATTTGGTTGAATTTAAATATATAGATTTATTTGTGGAAACAACATGTAGTGAAATCGACAAAATTAACCATAAAGATCTCATGGTTCAGCCTAGCAGCAATATCTCCCCAAAATGCTCAAAATGCTAGTCTATACGTAGACCAGATCTTGAGGAAGATGGTGTTTGAACTTCCTTCATGCCTAAAGGTTACTAAGCATACTTTGAACATTTTAGAAGAAATTAAAATCACTGGTGATGCCATTTTATGCAGTTTCGACATTGAGAATCTATATAGCTCCATACCGCATAAAGTGGGTTTGCAACATCTTAGAGCATCTTTTGTACATGCACCCGGTAGTCTCGATAAGACACAATCAATTTGTCCAGGATCTAATGAAATTTATTTTGACACACAACCATTTTATCTTCCAGGGCAAATACTACCACCATGTGAGAGGGACAGCTATGGGGATGGCTTGTGCCCCCTCATATGCTAACCTCCACCTGGGTTGGTGGGAAAGAACTATGGTGTTTCATGCCAATATGGAGAAGTATCATTAAGTGGAGAAGACACATCAAGTTATGGAAAATATATATTGATGATGTCTTGATTATACGGATAGACACCTCTGATCTCTTTGTCGAATTTGTCAAGATTCTCAATATTAATGACATTAATTTGAGACTGACTTGCGAAATTGGGAAAAAGACAATCAATTTCCTGGACATTACTATTACATTGACAGATGAGGGGTATCTTAGATCTACATTGTTTCGCAAACCAACTGCGACCAATAATTCGCTGAATTGGACAAGCTACCACACCCCTCACTTAAAAAGGGGATACCGATTGGCCAGTATTTGCGTCTTTGACGCAATTGCTCTACTTTAGAAGATTTCAAACTAAAGGCCAAGACCTTACAACATCAGTTTAAACAAAAGGGGTACCCCAACAGATGCATCAAAAATGCATATAAACGCGCTTTACTTGCAGACCGTAAAGATCTTCTAGCTGAAGACCTTAATTTAAAATCACCACAAGAAATCATTAGGTGCATAGGGAATTTTGATGCCGGTTGGCATCAAATTATGAAGATTTTGGAAAGATTCTGGCCTCTATTGCACCAGGATCCACACTTACATAGGGTGATTACACCTCATGCATCCATGACAGCAAGAAAGGGGCACAATATTAAGGATATCCTGGTCCCCAGCCATCTCAAGAATACTCCATAGAAACCAACATGGCTGAAATCTCCAGTCATAGGCACATATCAGTGTGGCAGGTGTAAAGCCTGTAAATTTATACATTGACCATCTAAAGCTTTTCCAGATTCAACATATACCCAGGAATTTAACGTTAAAAACTTTTTCAATTGCCAATCCAAAGGCCTGGTATATTTACATACATGTTCTTGTAACAAACTATACGTGGCAAAACATCCCACAAATTTAAGTTAAGAATAAGGGAACATGTCAACTCAGTGAACCCCAAAAGACTGTATGACACCCCAGTCTCTAAACATTTAAAATTACATCATGGTGGTTCATCAGACAGGATTAGATTTTGTGGCATTGAGTAGGTTACGCTGGGGAGTTGATTTAGACAAAAAACTCTTACAAAGAGAGAGTTTTTGGATATATAAGATTTAAAACTCTCTCACCCCTTGGTCTCAACTAGGGTTTCTCATATACGTCCTTTATATCAGACTAATGTATAATAGTTTTACACTACTGGGTGTTAATGAAAGTCTACTATATACACCATGAGTATATATATATATATATATATATATATATATATTACACTGATTACTATGATTACACTCTATATATGTAGATTTGTATATATGCCTGATACACTTGTAAATTAAGATAGTATTTGTAGTTATTTTTGCTCTATTACTTATTATTTATTATTTATTTTTTATTCTTTATTTTGACATGAATACCTAAATTTGAGGTTTATTGATGTATCCAGACAGGTACACATGCATTATATATCATTCATATGCATGATTATAGATATGTGACAGAGCTTCCCCTAGTCTTTTCTACCCCTTTGTGGAGACACCACAAGAGGTAGATAGACCACCCAATGAGACATATATAGATAAGTCACTTATAGTAACCTCCCATTACATTCATTGGAATTGGGTACTGGATGGCTAATGAGTACACTCAGTTATTTAGTTTTGGAAATTCTTCCCTTGGGGCATACTTGTAGTTAGGTATGTGAAGCACAGGGCACCATTACTTTACATTATATATGGTTTGGCTGCCTGTAGGTGATGAGATTTAGAATCCATTGGATTACCAGTCCAGTCCGTTTTTGGACCCGCCCACAATAGATCTATTGGCTGAGCAGCATGTCTATCTTGCCCATTGCCTCTAGCTGTCACTCTAACTATAACTGGCTCCGCCTATTCTGAGTTTACTCACACGGAGCAGTTAGAGATACCCACCCACCTCCTACTAGAGGATACACGTGTGGCTCGGCTCTGCGTCTTTTGGCCCCTCCCCATATATACCACATGGTCCGGGACCTTACATACTGATCGGATCTATTTACCGATATCATTTACACATGTGGGACACTCCTCCTAGATTCCATTGGATACAGGTACTCATGTTTTCTGGTGTTTAAACTATTTAAGAGAGACCTTACTATTTTTTTGTTGGCCCCTGACGAAGGTGCATCTTACAAGGCACCGAAACGCACGTCGGGCGTTTTTTCCTTATTTTTAGCCATGAGCATTGGGCACTTGTGGATTCAGCACGATGATTTCTATTTGATTTACTGAACTTTTTTGATTTTCACTTCTTTATTCTTTGCTTCTATGCCTGTCTAGTTAGATTACCAGGGAGAGAGGCTTTTAATTTACCTTGTCAGTTTTTTAGATACTGACTTTCTAACTATGTACTGCATTCTCTCCCTATACTATACTATGGACAATACTCTTTCTCCTTAGCTCTGTCTGCAATTTAACTCTCTCTATGCTGATTTAAGATTGAGTGTTTGGGACTGTGCCTAGACCTATACTGCACTCTGTTGTTGACAGAATGTTTTTTTTATTACAAGCACAGTACCTTAATTTATAAGATATGGCTAAGTAGTATTAAGAGTTAACCTTGAGATAACCCAGTGTTAGGGAATTGACTTGGGATTGATCCCTTCCTATTTAGCCTATATACTTTTTAATAAAACTGGAATTCAGGATTTGGGACCATACCCTTATACGGATTTGGATTGTATCCCTACCTGGTGTCTATTTCTGGCTCGCATATTAGCATATGTATCACTTGTATATACTTTGGTTCATTTATTATGTTTTGGTCTCAATAATATAAGATTATAATTTTTTTAAGCCAGTATACAGCAATAACTACACAGCTATACATATATCCAGGAGATACAGCTGGTCTCAGAGCTTTGTATGCACTGAGAGTAGCAGCATCTACTTTTTGCTTGTTTTTTGTACTTTGTATACATTGGGGTTAAGCCCCTTGAGACCCCTGGAGCCTCTCCGCGGTACTTAAGACATTGGGTTAGACCTGATACTGTCCCCTTTAGGGGTTGAGTCTGTTTTCTCTTTAAAAGTAATACTATGATTAAATTAAAAGTCATTCCCAACTGCCAAGGTCTGTATTGTTAGACAAAGGGAAACAGCCAAACTGCAAGATCTTTCTCCCCCTCACAGTTTTTTATTAAAAATGCACCAATTTTCCTGCTAAGAATCAGATATGGCTCCAATGTCCTTGATAAGGTTGTCATTCTACCATGTAAATAAGCCCTTCTGTTCCACGGATGACAGAGCATTGTGTCTGCGTACGTGTTGGGGAACCGTGATTGTATGTTCAGCTGAGAACAGGCTTACAAATGAGGCATCAGTCTGCGAGGGAGAGATAAAACACAAACAAGGATTCACACAAAATCTTTGGCAAGAAAAGACCTTCTGCTTTTTTTATCTTTCATATCCACAAGGATCTATGTTAGCTGGCTAGGCTGTAAGATTTCATATGTCTTTTGACAAGACACTGTGGGAATATGAAGGAAATAGCAGCCAAGCTCAAAAGTCATAATGCACAGATGCAATATATATATATATATATATATATATATATATATATATATATATTATTAAGTTACTTGACTTAGAGTGAAAGTCTTGCCTGTGAAAACTTTCTTAAAGTAGACAGATTTAAAGTGACACTATATTTACCAGAACCACTGCAACTTAATGTAGTTGTCCTGATGTGTATAGCATGTCCTTGCAGGCTCTTTAATGTAAACACTGCCTTTTTACTGCCTAGGAACAGCTCTAGTAGCAGTCAGACGGCCACAATAAGTGATGCCTGGGTCAATGCTGCACAATCTGCAGCACTGACATTCAACATCTCCACATGCTGCATGGAGGCAATAAAAGCTCCCTGTAGAGGTGTATTGATGCAATGCATTTCTATGGGGTGATGCCGATTGGCAAAGTGAGGCATCTTACCGCTCATGCGCATTTGCCTTCATATGCTTACCTATGGCAAAGCATTGGATTGGCTGAGATCATCAAATTTGATGACGTCACAATCCTCCAATGAGCTTAATGTTAATTAATAGCAACAATAGTAATAATTATTTATTAAAATGTGTTTTATTAATATAAGCTCCCTGCTGCTGCTTGCTTAACATTTTTTCAGTTGGCATACATACTCTGCCCCACCATAATGTCAGCACTACCAGACAGCATCCACACAACGCAGGCATTGGACACAGAGGGACATAATGAAGGAACATGAAAAAATAACTGTACACTAACCTAGAATGACACACTGGTCCACTCATCTGGCCATACATTTCAAGCCACTGATATATTTGTTACGTATGTTATATAGGGTATGTATATTGTACAGTTCCACAAAAGCTCAAATTAAATTCACATTTCAATGTTAAAAATATATATATTTAAGTGATTTTACTACAAAATAAAACTAACCAGAAGAATTGTAAAAAATTTTTCATGGTACAACAATTAAGATCATCATTCAAGTATGCATTAATTAAAGGGACAGTCTAAGCACTATATTTCACTGTAGTGGTTATAGTGTAAATAGACTATGGGCATCCCATTGTTTTTATTAAACTTTTGGAGAGGAATGGCAAGAACTAAGGGTGTTTTTGGCAGCCAGAGACCATTTGCTCTTCAGTCATTTGAATAATTTTGACAGCATTGGGACAGGTTGGTCCAGGACTCAGATCCTATGACTGCTATACAGGTTGGATGCAATTTTTATTGATCATGAGGGAGTATAAATCACATGGTTATTGGTGAAATGGTCTTGTGGCACAGTCTTTATAACTGACTCACCTGTCCTCTCCATGATGTTGGATGAGACTTGCCTCCACATACATGTATGCCCCAAGTTTGCACAAACAAATGGAAAAAATAGGTTAAGCATAACAAGCAGCATTTATAGGAACACTATAGTCACCTAAATTACTTTAGCTAAATAAAGCAGTTTTAGAGTATAGATCATTCCCCTGCAATTTCACTGCTCAATTCACTGTCATTTAGGAGTTAAATCAATTTGTTTCTGTTTATGCAGCCCTAGCCACACCTCCCCTGGCTATGATTGACAGAGCCTGCATGAAAAAAAAAACTGGTTTCACTTTCAAACAGATGTAATTTACCTTAAATAATTGTATCTCAATCTCTAAACTGAACTTTAATCACATACAGGAAGCTCTTGCAGGGTCTAGCAAGCTATTAACATAGCAGGGGATAAGAAAATCTTAATTAAACAGAACTTGCAATAAAGAAAGCCTAAATAGTGCTCTCTTTACAGGAAGTGTTTATGGAAGGCTGTGCAAGTCACATGCAGGGAGGTGTGACTAGGGTTCATAAACAAAGGGATTTAACTCCTAGATTGCAGAGGATTAAGCAGTGAGGCTGCAGGGGCATGTTCTATGAAATGGAAAAATCAATCAATACATTGATTATTTCTTTGTGTATCTGCCCCTGGCCAAATCAGTGAAACAATGCGTGCACGCTCCCTGAAGTAATTCACACCAGACACAGGTTCCAGGTTGTTGAATAACTTGAGGAATGTTTATTCAGAGGGGACGGCAGGTCCCTTTTAAAGCAAAATTACATCATAAGCATTGTCAGAGATAACATGGAATAATGCATCAATAATTGGTTAGGTGTTAAGTGGTCTTCCTAATGCTCTGCCTACTAAGAGTGATGTCACTGGGACCATGAGGGTCTCCCACGGTTTCCCGGTGCCATCTTGCTGCACGAGGTAGTTAGTCGGTGTTAAAGGGGAGGGGAGGAGGGTTAGAAGCTTCTAGCAGCCATCTTGATTAAAATATGTGTGTATAGCTTTATAATGTATATCGTGGAATGAGTAAATAGACATTTTTACTAACTAGGAAATATGTGCAGACCTTATTTCCACAACAGTCCCCCCTAAAATGGCTATTTACCATGACAACTGCCACTGTCCCTAGTGTATCCCTAGCTGCCTGCAGCTCATCTGTCTTAACAAGCATCGAACTCTTCACTCCGTGGGTAACCCGCAGTAGCTAGTCCACCACATCTCCGCACGTGAGACTTGTCCGTAAAGACAGACGCTTTCCCTACACTGTCCCTACAGGAATGCAGTTGTCTGTTTGAACTGATGTGACTGGAGGGGTGTATGTGGAGTGTCACTTTCGAGGTCTGTGATGTCTTGGTGTAGAAAAGTGGGAGTCACGTCATCTATAGTCTTCCCTACTGTTTTCTGTAAGTACTTCTGTATGCATGGGAGCACACAACAGGTCAGGAATAGGAAGATGATAATCATTATAAGAACAGCCGTTCCTACCTGGAATAGGGTCCTTTGCCAACCATTCATCCACCCAAACCATCTGTCCCAAGTGTCAGTGACCCCTGAGCTCTTCTTTAGCTCATCAGAAAGGCTATCTAGCTTCTCTATGGCCATAGTTACCTTACCATTGGGCCCAGTGTTGTCTGGAATGAATGTGCAGCATGTCATAGTTTCAGGAAGGATCTTACACACACCCCCTTTCTCCGCTAAAATCATATCTAGGGCCATTCTGTTCTGAAATGTCATTTGGGTGGTGGCTTGTAACTGTTCCGCCAGGCCCTGTAGGGCATCCCTAGTGTAGTTGACAAAGCGCTGTTGGTTATAGTAAATGTAGTTAATCCAATTAACATTCTTATTAGCAGTTATCATTGGGATCAAGGATTCAAATCCTGCTGCCACTTCATCCCTTGCTTTAAATTCGCTAGGCACCCCCCTTGGCACACCAATGGCATCAATATATACATGGGGGTCGAAGCACCCTCGGATGGGGGCCTCACGTCTGGTTCTAGAATGTACGTGTGTGTGTTCTAGTGTGTTATGGCTACCGTCTGGGATAATGTGGATGGGCATTATAACTTTGGTCAGAGCACACTCTCCCCACCATTGCCCAGCCAGTTGGGGCCTCAATTGTCTGTCACCACATAACCAATAGATATCTCCAATTGTCTTTGCGTGATTCATTAACAGTGATACAGGCGGGCAGGGCCGTCTTTAACGCGGGGCAAACGGGGCAGCTGCCCCGGGCCCAGTTTCTCTTGGGGGGCCCGAGGCACCTGCCCCGTGGGCCCCGCTGACCCCGGCAGGCGAGGTCGGGCAGGAAGGCGGGCGCGCGAGGGAGCACTCACTGCTTCCTCTTCAGCTCCCTCGCGCACCGCACTGATGCCGGAGCCGGAAGATGACGTCATCTTCCGGCGCCGGCATCCCTACGCGGCGCGGGAGGGAGCTGAAGAGGAAGCAGTGAGTGCTCCCTCGCGCGCCCGCCTTCCTGCCCGACCGGCCACCCGCCCAGGAGCCCAGCAGCACCACTGGACCCCAGGGAATCCCCCCAGCACTCCAAAAGGTAAGGAGGCTGGGGGGATTACATTTAAAAAAATAAATAATGTGTGTTAGTGTGTGTTTGTGTATGTGTGTGTTAGTGTATGTGTGTGTTAGTGTGTATGTGTTTGTGTGTGTTAGTGTTTGTGTGTTAGTGTATGTGTGTGTTAGTGTATGTATGTGTGTGTTTGTGTGTGTTAGTGTATGTGTGTTAGTGTATGTGTTTGTGTGTTAGTGTATGTGTGTGTTAGTGTATGTATGTGTGTGTTTATGTGTGTTAGTGTGTGTGTATGTGTGTTAGTGTATGTGTGTGTTAGTGTATGTGTGTGTTAGTGTATGTGTGTTAGTGTGTGTGTTTGTGTATGTGTGTTAGTGTGTGTGTTTGTGTGTTAGTGTATGTGTGTGTTAGTGTATGTGTGTGTGTGTCAGTATGTCTGTCTGTCTGTGTGTCAGTATATATCTGTGTGTATATCTGTGTGTGTCAGTATGTGTATGTGTCAGTATGTCTGTCAGTGCGTCAGTATGTCTGTTAGTGCATGTGTATGCATGTGTCAGTATATCTGTCTGTGTGCCAGTATGTCTGTGTGTGTGTGTCAGTATATCAGTCTGTGTGTGTCAGTGTATGTGCCTGTGTGTGTGTCAGTATTTCTCAGTGTATGTGAGTGTCAGTATATCTGTCAGTGTGTGGGTGTCAGTATTTCTGTCAGTGTATGTGTGTCAGTATGTTGATCAGTGTATGTGTCTGTGTGTGTGTGTCAGTATGTCGGTATATGTGTCTGTGTGTCAGTATGTCTGTATATGTGCCTGTGTCAGTATGTCTGTCAGTACGTCTACCAGTGTATGTGTCTGTGTGTGTGTCAATATATGTACCTGTGTCAGTGTGTCTGTCAGTGTATGTGCCTGTTTATCTGTATGTAGTCAGTGTATGTATCTGTGTATCTGCTTGTGCGTCAGAGTGTGTACCTGTGCATCTGAGCCGCAACTTTAAATACAAATACACCCCTCCATTCAAACTTCAACACTACATATAAAACACACTCCTGCATTGAAACGTCAACACTACATACAAGCACACTCCTACATTCAAAAACAAACACTACACATAAATGCACACTTGCATTCAAACTCCAGTACCACATACAAACACATTCACACAAACATACTCCATACAAACACATGCTTACATTCAAACATACTAACATGGCTCAGTGCTAAATACAACCCTGCAAGCATGGGAAATTGGTAGAGTCCCAGCTGTCAAAGCATTGTTGGAGTTGCACGACAGATGGGGTTCTACCTTTAGTCCAACCTTGCAATTGGGGGTCCCAATAAAATTCATTCTACTTTAGTACCGCCACTGCGTTGGGATGGATGCCGTGATTGCATACCAGGGAGTGAGGGGCGAGAGCAGCAGGGCACAGGGGGCCCAAGCAAACACTTGCCCAGGGTCCATTCATTATTAAAGACGGCCCTGCAGGCGGGCTATGGTAGGTTGAGCAATATCCAGATGGGAATTTGCCCAGATACACACCAGTATTCTTGGGTATTGAATAACACATGTAATTACCTGGATATACTGTGACTCCATCGGGTGGCCTGACATATCCATGAGTGATTGGGTAAACCCTCTTCCATGATTCACATGTTGAGGAATTCGTGGTGGACTGTGCATAGAGGCTTAATACACATAATTCTACTTCAGGAGGTAAACTTAGAGGTACCGTACCCAGATGGGGCCTGGCCCCTCAACATACATAGCAATTAGTCTTATTGTGCGAGTTAGCGTTGTACCTCATCCACTCTAACCACAAATTAGTGTCTGAAAACCCAGTCTCCACTGCCATAATGTCTTTAAAGGTGGGGTTGGCTATAGCTACCATGTCATGTAGAGTCTTGATATGTGGTTTCAGCGGATTAACGGTCATGTGAGTGGTTCCTATCCAGTCTGGTGAGGTGAGCATGTCCTGTAGATAGAATGTCCCCAGTTTATTATATGAGCCACCTCCCTTCCAGTACATTCCCATTACATATTCCCCTGCGTCTTTTGGGCTGGGATGCTCTATATTCAAGGTAAGTTTAATGGGAGTTGACCCAATAGGTTTGCTTAAGGTCATTCTGGAGAGTAGATGAGTCCCATCTTTGTCAATTCTGTCCAATGCACTCTGGGGTCTGTAGCCCCATGGTCTACCCGTGTTCCACCCGGCGGCTTTCCATGAACTACAATGATGCCCCCAAACTCCTCCAGTTATACAAATGTATGGATCCTTTTTGTTAGGTATGTCTTTGTATATGGCTGCATATTGTGCTTGTGGAAAGGTGCAAACAACTATGTCACAGTAGTCAAAGGTATATGTGGCTACATCTGTGTTAGAAGAGTTGTACCAGAAAGTGTAAACATGATTATCTTTGGTTATGGCCACTTGTTGGGCCCAGGCAAAGTGTAGCAGCGTAAGAAAACACAAAACACACAACAAATTCATATTTCAGTAGGAGTAGCCTCTTCTGGAGTAGGCACTTTCTTGCAATGCGAGGCGTGTATCCAAGAACTCTTTCCGGCTATCTTAACTGACGTTGCGGTGATCAGGAGCACTTGATAAGTGCCATCAAATCTTGGCTCTAGGGTGTGTTTCCTGAGAAACTTCTTGACCATAACCCAATCACCAGGGAGCAGCTTGTGTGTACCTGTATTTGACTCAGGATCTGGAATAGAAGAAAACACTTGGGCATGTATTTTGGTCAAGGCATGTGAGAGGGCAGTCACATAATCAACCATAGCATCTGACTGGATCTGAAGTTGTTGAGGGAAGTAACAACCTAGCCTGGGTGCTGTACCAAACAAAATCTCATAAGGTGATAGGCTATATTTTCCCCTAGGAGTGTACCTCACGCTAAACAACGCTAATGGAAGACTCTCGGGCCAGGGCATGTTGGTTTCCTGTGACATTTTAAGCATTCTGGCTTTTAAGGTGCCATTCATGCGCTCTACCTTACCACTACTCTGTGGATGATATGGTGTGTGGAATGCAAGGGTCACCGCCAGTGCTGACCAGACTTCCCATTTCAATGAGGCAGTGAAGGAGGTCCCTTGGTCACTCTCAATCACTTCTGGAACTCCATATCGACAGACAATTTCCGTCAAAAGGTACTTGGCCGTAGTCCTTGCAGTGAGATTGGCCACTGGGAAGGCCTCTGGCCATCCTGAAAACATGTCCACTATGACCAGTGCATATTCATAACGTCCACTCTTTGGCATTTGAATATGGTCAATCTGTATCCTCTGAAAGGGGTACTGTGGCTTGGCCAGGTGATTAGGTGTGGTCTTAATAATCTTTCCAGGGTTACATTTAGCACATATTGTGCAAGATCTACAGTAATTCTGTGTTAAGGTAGTGATGCCTGCTGCTTCGAAATACTTATCAATCAATGAGTTCATCAGATGTTTTGACAGGTGGGCTGGCCCATGGGCCCATTGGACCACAGCTGGATACATATTTCTGGGTAGGCAAAACTTGAGATTGATAGTGTAAACATCATCACGTAGAACAGCTCCTTTGTTCTTCCAACTTTGTTTCTCCTGGGGAGTGGCAGCTGCTTGTTGTTCCTTTAGAAGCCTAAGATCCATAGGCAATGTCTGCATAGTGTAGATGGGTACTGTGTCTGTGGCCACTCTTCTGTCCACTTACCATCCTTGTCGTGCTGCTTCCTTAGCAGCCTGATCAGCTAAATGGTTGCCCCGTGCTTCTTCTGAGTCTAGCCTTCCATGGGCTTTTACTTTTAATACCGCCACCTCTGCTGGAAGTTCTAAAGCGTCCATCAGCTCTGCGATGGCTGCCCCATGTTTCACTGGGGTACCGGTAGCTGTAAGAAATCCTCTAGTTTTCCAAATTAGACCAAAGTCATGTGCCACCCCCAGGGCATACCTTGAGTCTGTGTAGATATTGACACGTAGGCCTTCGGACAATTTGCAGGCCACAGTCAGGGCTGTTAGCTCGGCTTCTTGAGCTGACTTGGTTGGTTGAAGGGCAGCTGCTTGTAATACTTGACATCCTGTGGTGACTGCATACCCAGTGTGGTATTGTCCCTGTTCATCAGCAAATCTTGAGCCATCCACAAACAGTGTTTGGTCTGGGTTAAGTAACGCAGCTTCATACACAGTTGGTAGGTGCGTAGTTTCCATTTTCATTTGTTCAAAACAATCATGGGGAATATCAAGGTCACAGTCTATGGTGAGTGGGTCCTCACAGACTTCTGTGTGGTACGTAGGGTACCCTGCTGTACAGTAGTCAATAGTCTTTTTGTTGAACCCCATAGAGGTCAGCTGTTCTTGGGTTGTCTGATTCCAGGCCTTGGCCATCGGGCCTAAGTCTTTCCATGAAATGTCAGGGGATTTAGTGAGAGATATGTGTGGGACAGCCGTTTCCCAATGACGGTAGAGATGTGTCACATTCTCTGGGAGATGAACTAAGATGAGCATGGTACCTGTGGAATCCCATAACAAGTCAGTCAGAGTGATTTGAATTTCCTTGAGTTGGAACAGTTCTTCCTCATAATTCATATCAGGGCCTGGACTGCCCTTAAACCACAAAGTGCAGTGGAGTAAAGTCTCTGATTGTTCATCATGTGGGGGTGCAAGGGCAGGCAGCTGCAAATCTGCACGAACCTCTGGGTTGATGTCCAAGCTATACCAATACTGCACAATTCCCCCCTTGGGAAGTGGCAGAAGAGTGGCCGGGTTCAGGGAGAGACACCGCTGAAGTTTCACGTTGTCATGTAACAGTAAAGATGTTTGTAGGCGAAGGTGACGTTGAGAAGAAAGGTGCTTAGGCTGGACTTGTTGAAGGATTGCAGATATGTCATGAGGGGCCAACACCGTGAGGTGGTGACCAAGTACAAAATCATTGGTCTTGTCCAAGAGGGCACTGGCAGCAAACACCGCTCTGAGGCAGGAATGACTTCCCCTAGCTACAGGGTTGAGCATGCAGGAGAAATAGCCAATAGGCCGCTGTCTTGTTCCATGTTTTTGGGTAAGGACTCCAGATGCATGTCCAGACTTTTCAGAAACAAACAGATTGAAAGGCAACTGGTAGTTTGGAAGTCCCAAGGCAGGTGCTGATGCAATAGCTCTCTTCAGACTGTGAAAACAGGCAATAGCATCTTCTGAGAGATGGAAGGGTTCACTCCTGAGGTGGCTGCATGAGCTTCGAGGCTTCAGGTATCCAGGACCTGCAGTATGTGATGAGTCCCAAAAAGGCATGAAGAGTCTGATGTGCTGCGGGCAAAGGGAGTTGCAGGATAGCTTGGACACGTTGTGAAGTTAAATGCCTGGTGCCATGGGAAAGACAATGTCCCAAGAAGACCACGGAGGGCCGGCACCATTGCAGCTTGGATTTGGAGACTTTGCAACCAGATTCAGCGAGGAAACATAGGAGGTCCTCAGAGTCTCGCTCTGCAGTGTGAAGATCTGGAGCACAGAGAAGGAGATCATCGACATATTGGAGGAGAACAACATCAGAGTGGGATTTCTGCCAAGGTTCCAGTACCAAAGACATGGCACGGGCAAACTGAGTGGGGGAATTCCGGGCCCCCTGTGGCATGACAGTCCAGGTATATTGTTGTCCCTCGTGGGTAAAAGCGAAGAGGAATCGACAGGAAGGGTCAAGTGGCACACTGAAAAATGCATTAGCCAGATCCACTACAGTAAATACTGTGGCAGTAGGTGGGACTTGAGACAGGAGAGTGTGTGGGTTTGGAACAATGGCAGTATCTTTGACTGTTACTTCATTGACAGCACGAAGATCCTGGACCATTCGGTACTGGTCAGGTTGGCCTTTGGCAGTTCTCTTCTTGACAGGAGGAGCCGAAACGTTGGGGGACTGTTTGTGACTCGTGTTTCTGCCCATATAGGCTTGTGGAATTTGGTAAATATATGGTTTAGCTTTTTTTGCCTATTTGGTCACTGTTACATTGTTACATTTTTGTATGTATGATTTGGATTTGTATTATAATATATATAGATAGATACTATTGTATCAGTTGGTGTGCATTCCTTTCTTTTTGAGTATTTAGTTTATTGGTATTGGAGGGAGTACCTTTTTGGAATAGCACCCATAATTGTGGTGGTAATTATATTAAGTGTCTCTCCACATGTTACATTTTGTAGAACATTCCTATGGTACACATGTACAATTTGTCCTTCGAAATCTAATTCCTCCTCAATCCATCCCTCCCGTTTGAGACCTCTAGCTACTCGATACCAAGCCTCTACAGCCTTCGTAAGCCCATTATCCAATAGCAATCCCTCCTTATCTATGAGCAATTTCCTCCAAAACTCAGGTTGCAATCTCCCACTAGGCGACATCTGGAAATCACACACTTTAGCAATCTTTTTAATCTTTAACATAGCATCTTCCCCCGCCCATTCTTTCACAATGTCACAAGCCAACAATCCCTTAGCAGGTCTAGCATGTTCCTGCCCCATCTTGATCAACCGGAGTGAGCCACGTGTAAGGGACAGATATACAGAGAAAAAGAAAGAGGAATGTCTACAGTGCTCGACTGCCACGAGGACTTGAGTCCTGTGCGTCTTCCCAAAACGTAGACTAGTCACGGGGGTCCGCCCACCCGGGGTGTTGGCCACGGACTGGAGCGAGCGAGCGTGGGTGACTAACACAGCTCTGGGCAGCAAACACAGGAGAGATAAAGGACAAATGAGAAGATGAATGTGGCTACACTAACAAGAAGACATTTGCAGAAATCACACACATAGAGATGAGTGTAAACCCCTGAATCCAGAACTAGCCACACAACACACACACACACACCGAGGGTACCCACACTGTAACAGCAGTTGAACAAAAACCACAGAATGACAGAAAGTAAAATGGCCATGTACATGTTAACTCCACCAGTACCAAATATTCAAAATGCAGCAATCCCCAGCCCTTCCCCACTGGGCTGGCCCCCTGTAACACAATTATTAATGAAACACAGCAGTTGTCAAGCTAAATCCCAGCCCTCTCTGGCTGTAATGCGTCCCCTGCCCGCTAGGCAGTCAAGCTAAATCCCAGCCCTCTCCGGCTGTAATGCGTTCCCTGCCCGCTAGGCAGTCAAGCTAAATCCCAGCCCTCTCCGGCTGTAATGCGTCCCCTGCCCGCTAGGCAGTCAAGCTAAATCCCAGCCCTCTCCGGCTGTAATGCGTCCCCTGCCCGCTAGGCAGTCAAGCTAAAATTTCTAGAAGGAAAGCACATGCACCGGCCGTCACACACATTCATACAAATACAGGAGGCAGATAGACAATCGACAGGTTCGTTTAAAAAGGCACACCGGATGAGTTAATTACCTGTCTCTAGTAGCCTTCTGGAAGCCGGAAGTGGACTCGGAGACAGACCGACACAAAACAGGAGAATAACACAGGCAACGGCTGTATTATGGAGGTGATCAGGCTCCGGTCCGTTGGTTTCCGGCCCTCCGAACCGGCCCTCCGGTGGCCCCACGTTGGGCGCCAATTGAAATGGAAAAATCAATCAATACATTGATTATTTCTTTGTGTATATGCCCCTGGCCAAATCAGTGAAACAATGCGTGCACGCTCCCTGAAGTAATTCACACCAGACACAGGTTCCAGTTTGTTGAATAACTTGAGGAATGTTTATTCAGAGGGGACGGCAGGTCCCTTTTAAAGCAAAATTACATCATAAGCATTGTCAGAGATAACATGGAATAATGCATCAATAATTGGTTAGGTGTTAAGTGGTCTTCCTAATGCTCTGCCTACTAAGGGTGATGTCACTGGGACCATGAGGGTCTCCCACGGTTTCCCGGCGCCATCTTGCTGCACGAGGTAGTTAGTCGGTGTTAAAGGGGAGGGGAGGAGGGGTTAGAAGCTTCTAGCAGCCATCTTGATTAAAATATGTGTGTATAGCTTTATAATGTATATCGTGGAATGAGTAAATAGACATTTTTACTAACTAGGAAATATGTGCAGACCTTATTTCCACAACATTCTATACACCAAAACTGCTTCATTATGCTAAAGTTGTTCAGGTGACTATAGTGTCCCTTTAATAAAGTACATTCTTTGGTGCAAGGTAAGACTTAAAATCACCATGGAAACAAAAAGTAATAATTGGAGAAAATGTTCTCTGTTATATGAATGTGACACAAACCTCTCAACAGACCTGATTTTACACACATTTCTTTCACTGGGGATTTAGACCCCACCTGCTTTTTTTAAATCAGAAATGTTACGCAGATGATTTAGTTGTTTTTTGTTTTTTTGTATCAGATGTTTCTGTTTAGGTCAAACGTTAAATCAATCTTTAAATTTAACAGTTAGCATGGCACATAGATGGGAAACCCATTATTTCAATGGGCAAACAAAATGGAACATATTTGCAATTTAGAATCACACTGCAGACATCCAGTAAGTAGAAGTATAGATCAGGGTGTTGCAGTGGATGTGATCTACTTTGATTTTGCCAAGGCATTTGATACGGTTCCTCACAATAGGTTAGTCTTCAAAAGAAATTGGTCTAGATTATTATTCTTGTTCTTAAGTAGAACATTGGCTTAAGGATAGTATGACGAGTTGTCATTAATGGTAAATTTTCAAGCTGGACAAAAGTAGTAAATGGTGTCCCTCAGGGTTCTGGGACCATTCTATTTAACATATTTATAAATTATCTTGGAATAGGCATTGAAAGCCATGTATCAGTGTTTGCAGATGACACAAAACTTTGTAAAGTCCCCAATCTATCTAAATCCCTCTGCTGCAGAGGGATTTAGATAGATTGGGGGACTGGGCACTAAAATGGCAGATGAAATTTAATGTAGAGAAATGCAAAGTTATGCACGTTGGGGTCAAGAATGCACAAGCAACTTACACCCTAAATGGTAGTGAATTAGGGATAACCACACACGAGAAGTATTTGGGAATTGTTGTAGACAACAAATTAGGCAGCAATATGCAATGTCAATCTGCAGTTGCTAAGGCCAGTAAGGTTTTGTCATATATAGATAGGGGCATAAATTCTCGGGATGAATATATAATTTTGCCTCTTTATAAATTGCTGTATGACCACACCTTGAATATGCTGTGCAATTTTGGGCACCTGTTCTAAAGAAGGATAGCATGGCACTAGAAAAAGTGCAGAGATGAGTTTCAAAATTGATAAAAGGAACGGAGCATTTTAGTTATGAAGAAAGGTTAAAAAAATGTAAATCTCTAGTTTGGAAGAACTGCACCTCAGAGGGCATATAATATAGATCCAAATATTCTATCACAATGATAACATTATACAAATATATTCGGGGCCAGTACAAACCTTTATCTGGAAATCAATTCATAAGCAGAGCTATACATAGGACATGAGGTCACGCATTTAGGATGGAAGAAAGGAGATTTCATCTAAGGCAAAGGAAAGGTTTTTTTTTTACAGTAAGAGCTATAAGGATATGGAACTCTCTGCCTGAAGAGGTGATTTTATAAGAGTCCATACATATATTTATACAGGAATTGGATAAATACTTCCAAAAACATAACATACAGGGATATAATTTCTAATTAGTGGAGTAATAGCTGCTTGATCCAAGATATCTGACTGCCATTTTGGGGTCAAGAATGAATTTTTCCTAGTTTGTTGCAAAATTGGAAGTGCTTCAGACTGGGTTTTTTGCCTTCTTTTGGATCAACAGCAAAAACATATGTGAGGAAGGCTGAACTTTGACACAAGTCTCTTTTCAGCTATGTAACTATGTAACGCAGGCATATGGGAAATAAAGACAGGGCAGGAAGTTTAATTTACTAGTTTATTTTCATGCTAGTAGGATAATATAACATTTACATTTTTATTAGCTTACTTAATGGCAAAACAAATCTCCAAAAATCATTGTGATACATATTGATCCATGATTCATCTACATCTCACCTCCGAGCTTGAAAATTTAGCTGATAACCCTTTCGACCCAAACTCAGATAATTTGTAGTTCAGTCTGAAGTGTATCTCCAGTCTTGTGAACCTTACATCACCCATATTAGACAAGACCCTGAGCTCTTGTTACCTTCAATGTGTCTCTAAACAGGTCTGTAAATAGTGGGGTTAAACAGAAGGCGCTTACCCACAATTCCATATTTATTCACACTTTGAAAATCCATACTTAAAATATATTATGAATTTCTTCTATAAATAATTTGACCATGTTTATTTTCTACGCAGTAATTATTTGAAATCATGGCAAATAAAGGCATCCCAGAGTTCTTTAGGGTACTAACAAAAAAACAAAAACAAACAAAAAAAAAATACCAGTATCACAGCAACTAACCTGTTTCAATAGAATCTAAGAAAAGAAATGCTTATATTTTCATGCTTCTGACTGAGCAATCAGCCTTGAAGTAAATTAGAAATGATTCAATTTTCACACTTAGGAGTATTTCCTTCATTCGACTAAATCAGTATTGTGTCAAGTTAGCAGAGTGGTAAACAGTGTACAAATGTAATATTTTAATGTCTTTGAATACAATCTAGTATCCACTGCAGGGAGGATGAATGTGGACAATTTATCTCCCATGCAGTGCTGTCTGCTATCTAAATCTTACCTCCTGTGTCTCTGCGGGAGCAGCAACTAAAGGATGTTTCTATTTCCAACACTTTATGGATATTAATGTTACTTAGAAAGCTTTGTTTTTAGAGTGTGTGATGGAGTGTGATTTCTTCTCTGTCTTGTTTCAAGGTAATATGTTCACAGATAATATAGAAAAACCAGTACAAATATCCTGTACCCAGAATTTGCCGAGCCTCACTATACTAATTTGGAATGATGTATTTTCACACAATTGTTCAATCTCTAGTGGAACTGCATATTATCTTACCTTCTGTTATATTAAAATCTGAACTAGTTATCTATTGCAGAACTCTAAGAGTCCTTTAATTCCTTATTCAAAGTTCCTTTAGTGCTATGTAAGTGCTATTATGCATCAGTGTGTGTATGTGAATAAACTCGTAGAAAAAAACAAAAAACTTCCATGCATCAATTAAACATGGAACAGCTGTTTTTTTTTTTTTTTTTTATTAGAAATACACTGTAAATGAGACAGCTATTTCTATTAAACCTCATAATGCTGTGTGATATTTAACCTACAATTAATATTATGGTTTCTCTTTGCAGTATCCTGCTGTTTAGCCACAGTTGTAAAAACAATGCATGGGTTTAAACAATGCAAGCTGGTGAAGTTTTAAGATTGTGGGGTGCCAGACATCCATTGTCCCTTGCAACAATGTTGGTGGAAACGGAAAATGCATTGTTGGCATAATCACAATATGCAAATTGGGGGATATTGTAAAAAACTGACAAGTTGTATATGTGTGTGTGTGTGTATATATATATATATATAAAATCTGTTTTTCCATAATTTGGAAAGTTGTAAGTATAATTATATACTTGGGGCAAATATTAAGTTGCTTGCTCTTCACATTATGTGTGTTTAAATTTTTATTGTTTTCACCACATGCTTAAGGATTAGTTGGCAAAGGCTAGTCCTAGTTTAAAAACAAAGCTGTGTATGATAGTTCCTTTTGGCACTGTGTCCTATGTCTAATTTGTTCAGGATCCTGGTAACAGTTTTTGGACCTGTTGGTTGGCTGCATGCTCCCTGTAGCTTGGGACTAAATCAATAGAGCTAGGCCCGAGAGCCACAAGAGCAATTCACCATTCAGGCAATGGTTTGGATAACTGCCTGGGAAGGAAAGCTGCAGAGGGGATGCTACCTGCCTGGAAGGAGAGACCTGCAACATAGTCAGGTGGAAGAGCTAGGGAGAGAGCCCAAGTCAAGCTTCAGCGACTGGGTCTGAAGCTGTCCAGGGTCCGTGAAGGTGGCTAGGAAGCGAACTGGGCAGAGGTACTCGGTCAGAGTATGGGAGCTCCGTCACAGTAATGTAATGTGTCACTGCACACTTTGCATATCTACATTCCAGAGTGCCGATTTGCTGAGGAATGATAATGTATATATTTATGATCTTCTTATACACTGTGTAGGCACAAGTATAGTCGTTTACCATGTACGGGTATAGTACGGTTTACCGTGAATTTGTAAATTATGCTTTGTACATTGTTCCTATTAATTGTTATCATGCTATATGTCATGGTCAAATTAACTTGAAACAGGAAAGCGGTAAAAAACAACATTAACATCTTGGATAAGTAAGGATTTTAAGAACCGTGCAATGGAAATAGGATAATATGTATTATAATAATAGTCTTTTATTAATTGCACAATAATATATATCAATATTTTGATCATGCATCTATATTAATATCAAAGCCATGGCTGTGTCCTTTAACGTCTCTTTATTGTTTAAACCATGTCTGTGCATATGGGTTGATAATCCCTCTGATTAGAGTCTTTGTATATTGCACATCAATCTTAATGACTGAAAAATAACCTTTAACTTATTGTGTTGATACGCATCGAATGTGAAAGAGAATAAAAATTTCTGTAAGCTGTAACATATCAAGTGCTTGAAAAGTAGGGACCGCCAGCTTACTACAATTAAAGAAGGGCACAAAACAATAGGAAATTATGTTTTAACATTTGAATTTATATAAAATTGTTACAGTATTTTAAAACTGTTGAGTACAGGGCAATATCAAATTAACAGGAAATCAGGAATTGTGATTGAGCATACATACCAAATCACTGCTATACTCCCATAGGCACGAAAGAGGGATCTAATGGGGATCTAGAGAAGATCCTTTAACTGCAGACACCACTAGAGCAGATGGTCATAGATCTTGGTTGTGGGTCCACGGCAATCAGGAGCACAACAGGCCAACCCACAGAGACACATGTGGCAGGTTGAGCAGAGGGACATTTGGGGGTTTGAATGGAGACAAAAGTAGGCAAGATGAGATACAAAAGTGGGGTGACATGGAGAGATGCAAGATGGATGAAGGGGAGAAAAACAAAGGTGACTGAAAGGCAAAACAGGGAATATGGAGAGACATAGGAGTGGAGAGGAGAGACGTGTGGGTCATGGATGGTCGGTACTCCAACATGTATTAAAACACAAATCTTCACATTATATACAATCAAAGGAATACAGGTCATTATATTATTAGTTAGTAGCATTTATATAGCACCAACATATTCTGCATTGATTTACAGTTATATTTGACAAGTAACTGAGCAGGTCTCCTTCGACTCTTGTCTATATTAGTTTTAGTCTGTCAATCAAGCTTATTATTCATGAGGACTAGAGTTGAGCGGACACCTTGATGTTTGGGTTCGGCGGGTTCTGCCGAACTTCGAAAAAAAGTCCGGGTTCGGGATCGAATTTGACCCCGAACTTGACCCCGAACCCCATTGAAGTCAATGGGGACCCGAACTTTTGGCCACAAAAATGGCTCTAAAAAAGTCCTGGAAAGGGCTAGAGGGCTGCAAAAGGAAGTAAAATGGGGGTACGAGTAGGACAAGTGCCCTGCAAACAAATGTGGATAGGGAAATCACTTTAAATAACATAAAATACGTAAAATAAGCAGCCGCTTAGTAGATAACGCCCTAATTCCCACGGTATTAGGGAGCTATCTACCAAAAGGACCTAAATTGTTCTTTCAGCCAAATTTACTAATACTAAGTAAAGATTAATTAGTATTAGTAAATTCAGCCAATGGCTGATCACTGTAAAAACAAAACAAAAAACAACCTATTGCCCACACCCCTGTGCGACAGGTGCGGGCCCTAAATCAGAATGTGGAAGGGGGGCACCTACTGTCCTTCCCCCCAGCCCCCACCCCTGAGCGGTGGGTGGGGACCCTAAATAACAATAAGGGGGGGACCTACTGTCCTCCCCCTGGCCCCCACCCCTGAGCGGTGGGTGGGGGCCATAAATAAGAATTTGAGGTGGACCTACTATCCTCCCCCCGGCTCCCACCCCTGCACGGCGGGTGGGGGCCCTAAATAACAATAAGATGGACCTACATTTTTATTTAGGGCCCCCACCCAACGCTCTGGGGTGGGGGCCGGGGGGGGAGGACAGTAGGTCCCCCCCTTATTGTTATTTAAGGGTCCCAACTCGCCGCACAGGGGGCCGGGGGGGAGGACATTAGGTCCGCCCAATTTTTATTTATGGCCCCCACCCTCTGCTCAGGGGTGAGGGCCGGGGGGAGGACACTAGGTCCCCCCCTAATTTTTATTTATGGCCCCCACCCACCGCTCAGGGGTGGGGGCCGGGGGGGAGGACATTAGATCCCCCCCTCATTTTTATTTATGGCCCCCACCCACCGCACAGGGGTGGGGGCCGGGGTGGAGGACAGAAGGTCCCCCCTACACATTCTTATTTATGGCCCCCACCCACCGCGCAGGGTTGGGGGCCAGGGGGAGGACAGTAGGTCACCCCCCTTTATTGTCATTTAGGTTCCCAACCGCCACGCAAGGGGTGGGGGCCAGGGGGAAGGACAGTAGGTCCCCCCCTTATTGTTATTTAGGGCCTCCACCAGCCGCACAGGGGTGGGGGCCAGGGGGAGGACAATAGGTCCCCCCTTATTGATATTTAGGGCCCCACCCACCACTCAGAGGTGGGGGCCGGGGGGGCAATAGGTCCCTCCTTTAGTTTAAAAGCCTCCACTCATGCGTCGCGGGTGGGGGCTCAGGAGGGGGCAATGTTGTTTGTTACGGTTACCCCCAGGCTAGCTGGAAGCAGGACCGCTTGGACGATCTGGATCCCGGTGTGGAGAGAGGGAGAAGCTGCTTCAACTAGTCGACCAAACGGCTCCTGTAAATGTAGAACAATCCTACTAGCTATAGTACAGCTAGGATACTCTTTTCCCCACAAAACGAGTCGAGGCTGCGATTTGAAGGTCAAACAAGAACTGGCTTTAATGGCACACAGGGTCGGTATTTATGCAGAATCTCAGGTCCAGGGACAGCCCCCTCTAGACCTGATGGGATACAGGAATAATACAGTGGATCAACCAATCAGAATGAAATGCATCGTTTGAATTTGTTACCGCCCAGCTTGGAGATAATGAACCCAACGGCTATGACAATACAATTATCTCCAAGCACTCCAACTACCATGTTTTTATTACACATCAAAAATAGGTTAAAAATATATAACTTCAACATTTTCAGCTATACTTTGGGACTTCTACCATTCATTCTGTAGCCCAGGTTCGTGCACACTATTTCACCGAATAGCGCTTCCAACCCCCGAACCATATGCTTGGTTTCTTCGATGCAAAGTCCGTTCGCATGTTTGGTTCCTGAGCTTGAGATGACGGCCATGTTTTTGAGTGAGTCAATCGGCAGCGGGATCTCGGCATCAAACTTGTGGAACAATTGACGGCCAGAGTTGTGCACGAATCCCCGCTCTCTGGCTGGATGTTTCAGCTGTTCGGGAGACGAATGTAGACCGCCGGGAAGGGGGGTTTGCAACACTCAACATTCTAATTGGGGCCACATGCCAGGTTGTAGGTGGTCCCCGTTCGTGCCCCCTTCGGTAGGTAGGCAATCGGGAGATAAGGCACGAACACAGATGCCCGGGACCGTCAATTAACCGCAGACCGCAACTCCCTGGGTGATCAAGTGGTAACACACTCCCCTCGCCGGGTGGTCGGTTTGTTCGGTGGTTTGCAGTGTGACCAGGGTTAAGTGGCGGCACACTCCAGGGACCAGGTGGTCCATTATTCGTGCAATGAATAGGTGTGAGTAATCTGTTCGTGAGTTGGGTACAGGATTCATGTACCGAAGCAAAAGTATAGCAATGAAACAACATAACGCTGGTCTGTAATGAGTTTGTAACATTGTTTTTTTTTTTTTAACAGTGGCTGGGTCACATGCTGCACTGGCCAATCACAGCCATGCCATTAGTAGGCATGGCTGTGATGGCTTCTAAGGGCACACGAGTCAAACGCTTGTTGATTGGCTGCCCTGCAGCATTTCAAAACGCGTCTTTAAATCGCCGAACTCCAAACCCGAACATACAGTGATATGTCCGTGTTCGGGTCCGGGGTCCAAAAAACGTAATGTTCGGTACGAACCCGAACTTTGTGGTTCGGGTTCGCTCAGCTCTAATGAGGACCTATATTTAACATTTATTTAATGTATATAGTTTAGCCTTCAAAAGTCCCTGGACCTAATTTTGCCCAGGGTCCCAAAAAGTTGTTAGTCCATCCTTGATTGTGGATTGTCCAGAGTTTTTAAACCCAAAACTTCATACACCCACTGTTCTCTCTGTAGCGATATATTACCTGATATGTCCATATCAAGAGGCAGTTCATCCATTAGAATTCTGTAAAATGTTAAATGGTGACGTCATGCATGCAATTATTCCCAGCAATGAAAAAGTAATTCTACATTAATCACCTCACCGTAGTCTGGGATATAATCATGTATGTTCCAGTCTGTCTGGAATTAGTGGCTGAAATAGCTGCACACAAGACTAACTCAACTAACTTTAGGCAGTACTAGGATATGTACTTCCCAATGTTGCCTTTACAACAAAGTTCTCCAATAACACTACACTACACATTAATCCCTAATTTATCTGAAAACAACACTATACTATATATGAGCTCCTACATTGCCCTCAAACACAACACTATCAATACACATTAACCCCTACTGTACACCAACAATAAAAATTATGCCCTACTCTTAGGGCCAAAGCAAGGATTTTTAACTACACAGCCGAAGATGCATTTGAACCCCCCCAAAAAAGTAAATACTAACCTGTGTGTCCCTTTTATTTATTTTTTGTCCTCTCTTTTGAATGTATTACCCTTTTAGTATATAGTATTCTCTGTATTCTCCAGTCCTTTTGTGTGTCTCTTTCTCCCCCCAGTCCTCAGTGTGTATCTATTTCTCCTCCTAGTCCTTTTGTGTGTCTCTTGCTGTCATGGCTTACCTTGAATGGAGTCTGTAGCACAGATATATTCTCTCACCCTTGCAGATAAACACAGTCCAAGGTGACCAGGTAAGACCTCGCTGCTGTTGGAAAGGCCAGAAGATGGCTGTCTGACCACCCAGCAACAGCCTCCAGTGACAGGGCTGCTTTGGATTCCCAGTTTGGCTCTGCCAGAAAGTGTGCTTTACCGCTGAATTATCCGTCTGAGCTGCCTCACACTTTAGCCCTGTTACGTGCGTCTTGGAGCTGCTGTTGACAGAGAGCATGCTGAGCAGGACGGGGAGAGTGAGCAGCGAGAAGTGAGCCGCACACCACTCTCAGCCAGCAGCCTGCAGTACTCCAAGCAAGTCACCCTCCTGCAGGAAAAAGTGGATACCTTAGAGGATACAGCTACCTTATGAACATTACTTCTATATACATGAGGTTACAAAGCCAATTGGATCACTACTATAGAACTCATGAATAAAAGATGATCTCCAGTGGGAGGAGATACTGCTCGTTTGAGAAAGCCCCAGGAGAAGGGGTGAAACACATCATGGGACCACAGGACTAGGAAACACTGAAGTGATTACAACTTGCACCGGTAAGAATAACTACAACCAGAGGGAGAAAGACAGCAGTTACTGCTTCACTGCACTTCGCTCCCCATGGTTTGGTGAGCAAACGGTGGACTTGGCATTTACTTTACTGCTAAAGCTTTTTTTAATCATACCAGCAGAGCAGCCACCAGAAATTTTGGGGCCCCTGAAAAAGCACAAGGTCTGGGCACCCCCTCTCCCCCACCCCCCACCCCTACCCGGCCCGCCCACCACCCGACCCGCCCACGAGTCCGCCCACAGGACTCCTACCTAGTCCGCTGGAAATGATGCAGGACTGAATGTGGTGTGTATAGTGGAAGTGAATTAGAATGTGAGTAATGGATATAGTGTTTGTGTGTATTAGATACTGTTTGTGCAGTGAATACAGAGTGTGTGTTAGTGTAGTGAATGCAGAGTGTGTGTGTGTGTTAGTGTAGTGTATGCAGAGTGTGTGTGTGTGTTAGTGCAGTGACTGCAGAGTGTGTGTTAGTGTAGTGTATACAGAGTGTGTGTGTTAGTGTAGTGATTGCAGAGTGTGTGTTATTGTAGTGAATGCAGAGTGTGTGTGTGTTAGTGTAGTGAATGTAGAGTGTGTGTTAATGTAGTGTATGCAGAGTGTGTGTGTGTTAGTGTAGTGAATGCAGAGTGTGTGTTAGTGGAGTGTATGCAGAGTGTGTGTGTGTGTTAGTGTAGTGAATGCAGAGTGTGTGTTAGTGTAGTGAATGCAGAGTGTGTGTGTTAGTGTAGTGAATGCAGAGTGTGTGTGTGTTAGTGTAGTGAATGCAGAGTGTGTGTTAGTGTAGTATATGCAGTGTGTGTGTGTTAGTGTAGTGAATGCAGAGTGTGTTAGTGTAGTGTATGCAGAGTGTGTGTGTGTTAGTGTAGTGAGTGCAGAGTGTGTGTGTGTGTGTTAGTTTAGTGAATGCAGAGTTTGTGTTAGTGTAGTGAATGCAGAGTATGTGTGTTAGTGTAGTGAACACAGTGTGTGTGTTAGTGTAATGAATGCAGAGTGTGTGTCAGAGACGTAAATGCAGAGTGTGTGTTAGTGTGGTGAATGCAGTGTGTGTGTTAGTGTAATGAATGCAGAGTGTGTGTCAGTGTAGTGAATGCAGTGTGTCTGTTAGTGTAGTGAATACAGTGTGTCTGAGTGTTAGTGTAGTGAATTCAGAGTGTGTGTGTGTGTGTTAGTGGAGTGAATGCAGAATGTGTGTTAGTGTAGTGTATGCAGAGTGTGTGTGTGTTAGTGTAGTGAATGCAGTGTGTGTGTTAGTGTAATGAATGCAGAGTGTGTGTTAGTGTAGTGAATGCAGTGTGTGTGTTAGTGTAATGAATGCAGAGTGTGTGTCAGTGTAGTGAATGCAGAGTGTGTGTTAGTGTGGTGAATGCAGTGTGTGTGTTAGTGTAATGAATGCAGAGTGTGTGTCAGTGTAGTGAATGCAGTGTGTGTGTTAGTGTAGTGAATACAGTGTGTCTGAGTGTTAGTGTAGTGAATTCAGAGTGTGTTTGTGTGTGTTAGTGGAGTGAATGCAGAATGTGTGTTAGTGTAGTGTATGCAGAGTGTGTGTGCATTAGTGTAGTGAATGCAGAGTGTGTGACAGTGTAGTGAATGCAGAGTGTGTATTAGTGTAGTGTATGCAGAGTGTGTGTGTGTGTTAGTGTAGTGAATGCAGAGTGCGTGTTAGTGCAGTGAATGCAGAGTGTGTGTGTGTGTGTGTGTGTGTGTTAGTGTATTGAATGCAGAGTGTGTTAGTATATTGTATGCAGAGTGTGTGTGTTAGTGTAGTGAATGCAGAGTGTGTGTTAGTGTAGTGAATCCAGAGTGTGTGTGTGTGTGTGTTAATGTAATGAATGCAGAGTGTGTGTCAGTGTAGTGAATGCAATGTGTGTGTCAGTGTAGTGAATGCAGTGTGTGTGTGTGTGTTAGTGTAGTGAATGCAGTGTGTGTGTTAGTGTAGTGAATGCAGTGTGTGTGTGTGTTAGTGTAATGAATGCAGAGTGTGTGTCAGTGTAGTGAATGCAGAGTGTGTGTCAGTGTAGTGACTGCTGAATGTGTGTTAGTGTAGTGAATGCAGTGTGTGTTAGTGTAATGTATGCAGAGTGTGTGTCAGTGTAGTGAATGCAGAGTGTGTTAGTGTAGTGAATGCAGTGTGTGTGTTAGTGTAGTGAATACAGTGTGTCTGAGTGTTAGTGTAGTGAATTCAGAGTGTGTGTGTGTGTGTTAGTGGAGTGAATGCAGAATGTGTGTTAGTGTAGTGTATGCAGAGTGTGTGTGTGTTAGTGTAGTGAATGCAGAATGTGCGTTAGTGTAGTGAATGCAGAGTGTGTGACAGTGTAGTGAATGCAGAGTGTGTATTAGTGTAGTGTATGCAGAGTGTGTGTGTGTGTTAGTGTAGTGAATGCAGAGTGCGTGTTAGTGCAGTGAATGCAGAGTGTGTGTGTGTGTGTTAGTGTATTGAATGCAGAGTGTGTTAGTATATTGTATGCAGAGTGTGTGTGTTAGTGTAGTGAATGCAGAGTGTGTGTTAGTGTAGTGAATCCAGAGTGTGTGTGTGTGTGTGTTAATGTAATGAATGCAGAGTGTGTGTCAGTGTAGTGAATGCAATGTGTGTGTCAGTGTAGTGAATGCAGTGTGTGTGTGTGTGTTAGTGTAGTGAATGCAGTGTGTGTGTTAGTGTAGTGAATGCAGTGTGTGTGTGTGTTAGTGTAATGAATGCAGAGTGTGTGTCAGTGTAGTGAATGCAGAGTGTGTGTCAGTGTAGTGACTGCTGAATGTGTGTTAGTGTAGTGAATGCAGTGTGTGTTAGTATAATGTATGCAGAGTGTGTGTCAGTGTAGTGAATGCAGAGTGTGTTAGTGTAGTGAATGCAGTGTGTGTGTTAGTGTAGTGAATACAGTGTGTCTGTGTGTTAGTGTAGTGAATGCAGAGCGCGTGTGTGTGTGTTAGTGTAGTGAATGCAGAATGTGTGTTAGTGTAGTGAATGCAGAGTGTGTGTGTTAGTGTAGTGAATGCAGAGTGTGTATTAGTGTAGTGAATGCAGATTGTGTGTGTGTGTTAGTGTAGTGAATGCAGTGTGTGTGTGTGTGTGTTGAGTGTAGTGAATGCAGTGTGTGTGTGTGTTAGTGTAGTGGATGCAGAGTGTGTGTGTTAGTGTAGTGAATGCAGTGTGTGTGTGTGTGTGTTTTAGTGTAGTGAATGCAGTGTGTGTGTGTGTTAGTGTAGTGAATGCAGAGTGTGTGTGGGTTAGTGTAGTGAATGCAGTGTGTGTGTGTTAGTGTAGTGAATGCAGAGTGTGTGTGTGTGTTAGTGTAGTGAATGCATGTAGTGTAAATGGAGCATTAAAAAATTGTTATTCCCCCCTCCCTGATTCTTACCTTGGGTGGGCCAGCAGACTGCAAGTGTACTTACAAGCTCTTCCCTCTCTGTAACTACCGCGAGCGCGGCATGTGTGCTGCGCGGAGCGTTGCCATGGTAATCCGTGGCAAGGATCTGATGGTCGCTGGTCTCGCGGAAGTTACAGAGAGGGTACACTCGCAGTCCGCTCGCCCTCCCCCCTGCAAGTCCAGGGAGCCGGGGGCCCGCAGCTGCACACATAGATAGCTATCTATTTGTGCAGAGAGGGAATGTGTTATGGTTGTCACCCCCTGATGGCGGCCCTGCATACCAGTAAAAGTGTTTTACCTGATACCCAGGTCACCAGAGCATCTATAGGGTCCTATGTACTCTAGGGACTGATCCTCCCTGGGCGATATATCTTTGAGTGGGACTTACACCACTCCTAATTTGTGAGTTTTATTCTTTCAGAGGGCTTAAAGTTTTTATCTGATTCTAATAACCTTATTGCACTAGGAGTGCTTTTTTTGTTCCCCTTTTGTCTCCCTTTTATAGAAATCATCAGTGCATTTTGGCAGGTTATAAGTATATACACATGTGTGTTTTGTATATATGTTTCTAATGTGGGGTAACACCAGTTCCACTTTATATACAGTCTAAAGGCACTTTATAATATATATGAACACTTGAGGTGACTTAAATTTTTGCGCACCAGCACTTTCTGTTTTTTACTACTTTGTACCTTATTACCAGGGTGTATAGCAGGTGCTGCATACCAGAATTTAATTTGTTTGAATTTATACACCTTTGCGCCAATTTATCTATATTGAATATTGTTGACCAGGTAAGATGCCACCTGCACTGTGAATCTGTGCATGGGGGCAGTGCAGGAAAGGTGCTCCAATACGCAGTACAGACAAGGTCACAAGCAGAAGGATAGTCAGGGGTAAGCCGAAGTCAGGATAAATGGAGAGTGGTGCCAATGTCAGAAGCCGGGGTCAATCTGATGAACACGTTAAAGAGACAAGAAAACAGGAACTACACACAATCACCAGAGTCAAAGTTCCCAGGGCAAGACAGTGATTAAATACCCGGTTGATGAGCAATCTGCCTCAGGTGAAGCACAGGTAATAGTCACAGAAGAAGTCCAGCCTCTGGTGATGCAGACATAGCCAGGTATAACAAGGATACTCAAAATAACAGAATCTGCTGTGGCTTAAAGGCAGTATAGCAGGCCCAGGACATGAAGGATCCAGGTTCAAATCTCCTATCTGGCACCTGTGGGGCAACCACCCTTGGCCATCTGGATTTCATGGTGATAACTGTGACGCATACTACCCCCATCTTGTTTGTGTGCCTTTCTCCTCTTCCACTCAGCACCTTTGTATGTCTTGTTTCTGCTTCTATAGCATCTTTTTGTGTCTCTTTTTTTTACCTCTCCCAGGCCCTCTGTGTGACTTTTTTCCATTCCTCTGTCTGTCACTTTTTCAACTTTCCCAGCCCCTCTGTGTGTCTCTTCCCCCAGCCTCCTTTTGTGTGTCACTTTCTCCACCCACAATCACTCTCCCCTCTCCCTTCCTGGTGTGCCTGGCCCAGCTCTAACTTACGTTTGTAGGGTGGCCGCATACAGGGAGTGCAGAATTATTAGGCAAATGAGTATTTTGACCACATCATCCTCTTTATGCATGTTGTCTTACTCCAAGCTGTATAGGCTCGAAAGCCTACTACCAATTAAGCATATTAGGTGATGTGCATCTCTGTAATGAGAAGGGGTGTGGTCTAATGACATCAACACCCTATATCAGGTGTGCATAATTATTAGGCAACTTCCTTTCCTTTGGCAAAATGGGTCAAAAGAAGGACTTGACAGGCTCAGAAAAGTCAAAAATAGTGAGATATCTTGCAGAGGGATGCAGCACTCTTAAAATTGCAAAGCTTCTGAAGCGTGATCATCGAACAATCAAGCGTTTCATTCAAAATAGTCAACAGGGTCGCAAGAAGCGTGTGGAAAAACCAAGGCGCAAAATAACTGCCCATGAACTGAGAAAAGTCAAGCGTGCAGCTGCCACGATGCCACTTGCCACCAGTTTGGCCATATTTCAGAGCTGCAACATCACTGGAGTGCCCAAAAGCACAAGGTGTGCAATACTCAGAGACATGGCCAAGGTAAGAAAGGCTGAAAGACGACCACCACTGAACAAGACACACAAGCTGAAACGTCAAGACTGGGCCAAGAAATATCTCAAGACTGATTTTTCTAAGGTTTTATGGACTGATGAAATGAGAGTGAGTCTTGATGGGCCAGATGGATGGGCCCGTGGCTGGATTGGTAAAGGGCAGAGAGCTCCAGTCCGACTCAGACGCCAGCAAGGTGGAGGTGGAGTACTGGTTTGGGCTGGTATCATCAAAGATGAGCTTGTGGGGCCTTTTCGGGTTGAGGATGGAGTCAAGCTCAACTCCCAGTCCTACTGCCAGTTCCTGGAAGACACCTTCTTCAAGCAGTGGTACAGGAAGAAGTCTGCATCCTTCAAGAAAAACATGATTTTCATGCAGGACAATGCTCCATCACACGCGTCCAAGTACTCCACAGCGTGGCTGGCAAGAAAGGGTATAAAAGAAGAAAATCTAATGACATGGCCTCCTTGTTCACCTGATCTGAACCCCATTGAGAGCCTGTGGTCCATCATCAAATGTGAGATTTACAAGGAGGGAAAACAGTACACCTCTCTGAACAGTGTCTGGGAGGCTGTGGTTGCTGCTGCACGCAATGTTGATGGTGAACAGATCAAAACACTGGCAGAATCCATGGATGGCAGGCTTTTGAGTGTCCTTGCAAAGAAAGGTGGCTATATTGGTCACTGATTTGTTTTTGTTTTGTTTTTGAATGTCAGAAATGTATATTTGTGAATGTTGAGATGTTATATTGGTTTCACTGGTAATAATAAATAATTGAAATGGGTATATATTTGTTTTTTGTTAAGTTGCCTAATAATTATGCACAGTAATAGTCACCTGCACACACAGATATCCCCCTAACATAGCTATAACTAAAAACAAACTAAAAACTACTTCCAAAAATATTCAGCTTTGATATTAATGAGTTTTTTGGGTTCATTGAGAACATGGTTGTTGTTCAATAATAAAATTAATCCTCAAAAATACAACTTGCCTAATAATTCTGCACTCCCTGTAGATCACAGTAAAGGTCTTCTGTATCCGCTACCCAACGCTCTAAGCGAACAGCTTCCTATCAGACTGGGTAACGGATATGTACATGTACTTGCAAGCTACAAGTAGTGACTGGAAGATGTCGGACCGCTATGAATTCCCCTCCTGCCTGTCACTCAGACATTGCGCCCCCCTAACCAATGCATCCTAAGATGATCACCTGTGCTACCTTATGGTTGCAACGGCCCTGCATACACTATACTAACGTTAAACAATAACACCTACAGTGACCTAGAACTAAACATAAACCCTATAATGCCTTAACATTTCGCTAACTATAACTCTAATGTAAAAATATCACATAATATAAAAGATACATATAGCAAATGCAATTACTATGAGAAAATAATACCATCTTCGATTCTGAAGACATGTATAAACCACTCCACCTTCAGTCATTTGGTCAACTATGATATCTCCAGTATTTGGTTTGCATAAAACATAGTTCACCAAAATATAAATATGTATATATTATACCTTGGATATGGAAGTCTGTGCTCCATTGTATTATTCTACAAATACAAAGTGACTAGCATACACTCTGCAGACATTACACAGACATTAAGTAAGACAAAGACACTACAAGATGTACACACAAGCAAAAATGTTATTTGCTCTTTTGTTGGAATGTAAATGCACATTTGTCCTTGGTTTTCTTTATATAAACCCATAACTGCAGAGACTAAAATAAATCACAGGAATAAATAAATAATTTGTTTTATTCCAGTTTATTTCTGTTTGTTGTTCTGCTGTTTAGAAATACAATAATCAGTGTGTTGGATACATCGTATTAAAAACAAAACAAAACAGTTTATCTCTAGGGCAAATTATGAATTCCAGACAAGTTGGGCAGTGTATTTAACCCCTTTGCAGTCAAATATTAACTGTTTTTTTACAAGCAGGAAGCTGTGGCATAGTATTTAACCAAAGATAATACACAAAATGTTTCTGAGGCCCACGTCTGGGCAGGTGTTTGTGATAATATGAACAAATGTTAGGTTACCATGATGTGATAGCAAAGATATTTTAATGTTTCTTTAGAATAGTGAAAGAGAAAAAAACTATGAAAGTGTCCTTTAAATTCAGCTGAAAATTCGCATGGTATAACCTTACTGCCCTCTAGTGGTGCTGGATTTTAATTATATGATCATGACCTTGTTTATGGAAGCCAAAGGGAATTTATTTACAGAAAAGCGAACAATAAATTGGTACAGATCTACCCCAGAACTCCACATGTTGTTTTTAACGTGCAGATGTCTGTAAATCAGCCCCACGAGATGCAAATGATACTTAGAAATTCAATAACCAGAAGCTATTCCGACATCTTACAGAATGATTTTGACACTCAGCTCCTCAAAATCCTTAAAATTGTAACACAGAAAACATTTGTTTTAACCAGCTGGCATGATGGATTCTAAAATAAAACTACTGAATAAGGCATCATTAAGAGGTTGTCAAAACTTCTTTAATCATGAAATCAACATTTTACCACGTTTAGGCACTCAGTTTCATAAAGCGGTAGTACTTCTAAGCATTTTTAATATTAGATGTGCAAGGAGTCTTTTGGTAGCACTCACCATTTTCTGTCAAACCATTTCAGGCTAATTTTTTTAAATGTATATGCCCCAGCACTTAAAGCCCTACAACTTGCTGCAGTTTAGATAACGCAGAAGTTTCACAAAAAAAGAGTAATTTGAAACATAGAATGTGATGGCAGATAAGAGCCATTCGGCCCATCTAGTCTGCCAAAGTTTCTCAATACTTGAATTAGTCTCTTTATATATAGGATAGCCTTAAGTCTATCTCATGCATGCTTAAACTCCCTCACTGTGTTAACTTCTACCACTTCATCTGTACGGCTATTCAATGCATCCACTACCTTCTCCGAAAAGTAATACTTCCTGATATTATTTTCAAATCTTTACCTCTCTAATTTAAGAGTATGACCTCTTGTTGTGGTAGTTTTCCTTCTTTTAGATATACTCCCTCCTTTACTGTGTTGATTCCATTTATATATGTAAAAGTTTAATTCATATCCCCCCGTCTCGTCTTTCCTCCAAGCTATACATGTTAAGATCCTTTAACCTTTCCTTGTACGTTTTACCCTGCAGTCGATGAACCAGTTTTGAAGCCCTTCTCTTAACTCTCTCCAAAGTATCAATATCCT
Organism: Pelobates cultripes; assembly: GCA_933207985.1. Lineage (NCBI taxonomy): Eukaryota > Metazoa > Chordata > Amphibia > Anura > Pelobatidae > Pelobates > Pelobates cultripes. Next base: position 79,284,109 of record OW240923.1, read on the forward strand.
TCTGAAGATACGGTCTCCAGTACTGCGTACAATACTCCAAGTGAGGTTTCAGCAGTGTTCTGTACAATGGCATGGGCACTTCCCTCTTTCTACTGCTAATTGAAGCTAAATTAGACAAGGAATTGGCATATTGGCAAATCTTTATGGAAATGTGAAAAAAAAAAAAAAACGGCAGGTGCTAATAATTCAAGAAGCAAGTGGTTTATGCTTTGAAGTGGGAACACTACACCCTAATCATGACCTTTGTCTATTTGTCTGCCTATAGATATGATTTTGAGTCAGATGTGTCATTTGGTTGCAGATCCATTAAGGTGACACTGTAGGCACTGTAACTGCTTCCTCTCATTAAAGTGGATTTGGTGTCTGAAGTCTCTTGGCGCTGTCTTTTCTTTCAATGTTTAACTGTTTTTAAAGGACAACTCTAAAATTTAAAAGCACTTTAAATTGCTAAAGTGCTATATGGATGAGGCATATCCTATTTTAACCCCAGTTTATAAAGTAGCCAATTTCTAATTGGCACTTTTATAAATAAATTATGGAATACCCCTTGCTGTCAATCAAACAGCTAGGGAGGATTGCTGTATCATTCTGTTTACTCTCCTGAGCTAATGGAAGGCCCTCTACTAGAGCTTGCTTGCCTCCTCACACACAACACTCAGATTAGCTCATCCAGCTCCTCCAGACCTCAGATCAGACCTGCGAGGAAGCCGGCACATGCACACGAATCGAGAAGCCTCAATGATATGCCTCTGATTGTTTGTTTTTTTCCATGAAGAGACTGAAAGTCTCTTCAAGGAAAAAAAGGGGACTGCTTAATAAGGCTGAACTACATAAGATCTGCAGGTCTGTTAAAATATACCCCAGTGAATACGTGCATTAAAAATGCTGCATTTATTCAATGAGGGTATATCTACTAAACAGGAATTTCTTCTTTTTTTGCCCAATTGTGCAGTGTAACTTTAATGTTTTAATGCTAAATGAGAGTCCATGGAAAGCCATACTGTCTGAGTAGTTTGGGCCAATGAGTCAGGAATATATGTTTGGTGTACAGGAACAGAAGGTCTCGAGGGTCCTGCTAAAACAGTGATGGGTTGCAGAAAGAACAGAGCACAAGAAAAGCAGACACAAAGAGTACTATGATAGAACCAAGAAAGACCAGTATCGCATGAAGCTGGTTGTGAAGGTTGAGAAGGAGAAGTCCATAGTCAACAGTGTCTAAAGTAGCAGAAAGGTCAAGTAAAATAATAAAAGGATTAGTGATTCTTTGATTTTACAGAAATCAAATCATTGGCTACTTTGGTTAAAACTCTTTGGACAGAATAATGAGTGCAGAAAACAGACTAAATGAATTTAAAATGTAAGGCCAAAGTAGCAGAACTTAAAGGGACAGTCAAGATCCCTTCAGGACTTCAGCTTGCTGTAGTTCTTTATGTGTGAGGAGAGTGTCCTGCTTTTTTAATTTACGTAAAGTGTAGATTTCAATAGAAATTGGCACTTTTATAAATTAACCTTGTTACACCCTTGTGACTGTCAATTAGACAAACAATCCTGTTATTCAGTGGAGCTAAACTCTAGAGGTAGCAATTGCTCAGAACACCTGCCTTGCAAAGACATCTCATTGAGCTGCAAGATGGAGGCATGCCACCACAATCTCTACCCCTCCATACATTAATGTGCCACAGACAGCCTCAGTATTCCAAAGAGTGACTTGAAATGATGATACTCATGAATATTACTAGTAAAATGTCAATTAGTTGTAGTATGGAGTTAATGTTATGTTTATTAAATTCAGCATCTCCATGAAGAGTGTGGGGGCGTTGAATGCCAAAGCTGCTTTTTCGGCAGCACTGACCCAGGAAATATCCCCAGTAGTCATCTAAGGAGTGGCCACTTGGAGGTGTCCCTAGAGGCAATGTAAACACTGCATTTTCTCTGAGAAAAAAGCCTGAAGGGAACTATTATACTCACCAGAACAACTACATTAAGCTGTAGTTGTTCTGGTGACTATGGTGTCTCATTGAGAGATAGAAACAAAATGCAGTAAAACAAATAATAAAAAGTCTATCCCTAACCGTTAATATCAAGCATTGTCTACCTGTTTTTAGTTCTCAACCAACCCTTCAACCATTTGCCTAGCTGAGACCTCTGTACGTGCAAAGGTTAATATTAAACAAATTATTTTTATTTTTCAGAATGCAAAACTTTAGAATATGCACAGCTCTCCTATTGAATGCAGAAAAGCAGCAGTTCATAAGTTAATTGAATTCAAAACATGTTTGCACAAAAAAAATACATCTTACATCATACCAAAATAATAGGATGACATTTTGCATGACACTTTGGTAAAATCTTGTACCCAAGGTGTAAGGAGTGTCTGTTTAAATTGATTTAATTTAATAGTGCTGGATAAGCTTGCCAAATGATTTAATACTTCTGAATAAACTTTTGAAATGTTTTAATATTTCAATGTTGTAATATTTTATATTTTTGATTTATTGATATGTTTTTATTATATAAAGTATTTTTTAGATTTTTTTTAAAATATTTTAATATTTTGACAAAATTGGTTTAAAAATATATCCAAAAAATATTAAATAAAGTGAAAAGTTAAACTGATACCTCACTCAAAATGATGCCAAAAAAGGAACATTGTATTTAATTAGAGCTTAGCTGTGCCTAGTCTTTAACTCAGGTATGTAGGAAGTACGTTAGCAAAGTGCGTTATGGGGATATGGTATAACTACCTCACTACAATAATCAATGTGAACAACAAAAATATAATCAAAAGTGTAGGCACCAATATTCTCACGTGCTGTGAACAATAAACCTAATCCAGAACCTCCTATACAGAATAATATTTATTTGCTGCAATATATAGTGAGACAATCGTATGTAGAATTTGATATAATCACAGTCTGAAGCCAAGAGTCTTTAATCTGAAGCAGGTGGATCCACTCAAGAATTCCTAGTGTAGACAAGAATGTATTCCTCTTATAGTCAGTATTCAGGGAATTATTGCCCTCAAAGGAAAAAGTAGACAAAAAAGGGAAAAAAAAGAAAACATGTATATACATGAAAAAACATATATCTATGCACGAAAAATGTGTTATAAGACAATGTATAAAAAATTTAAACTTGTAGGAATAATGTTTTGAATCCTTATATTGTTAAGGTCTCACCCCCTCTGTAGGAATTTAAATGTAGAGCCAAAGCCTTCCTTGGTATGCCTGGAAGTTTTCTGTATAGCATCCACTATGTGTCATTCCGGCCCTTGTATCAGTTTAGCAGTTTGGAAATATGATTCTTGGAAGGTCCTGTGACTTGTCCGGATCGGAGTTTACTAGGGTTGCGCGCTCAGGACCTATCCTTCGTAGATGGAAACCAAAATCAGGGTGGCAAAAAGTAAGAACTTTAAGATTGGCCAAGCATTATGGGAAGTATGGTCTTCAATAACCATCAGTCTACTTTTTATCCTTGCTTTTAAGTTTCATAAATCCTTTCCTACTACTATTGGTAGACTTATTGATTCTGTTTGTTTATTTATTGATTATTGATTTACTATATTGGCTGCTAAGTGATTACTGTAAATTAATACATCAATTAAGTTAACACATTAACCAATTAAGGTAATTGCTACAGCATTATAGAAAATTATCACCAGCATCAACTATCAACATTCACAAAATTATCCCAAGATGTTACCGTTTTAAAAGAATTATTTTAAAAAGGTTAATTATATCATTGGAACATTTGTTTGTTACTTACTCTCACATGACTACTTAATTTAATATCTTTACACTTTAACTCAAAAAATGTAACCCTTTAAGCTGCATACACTTCCAATAGATGAAATAATAATCATCTCTAAGTATTTAAGTACATGGTGCATCTTTTTCCCTGGATGCCCCTTAGCAGACCATTTCTGACCTTTCTTTTTTACGGTGTCTCTGTACTCCTTCCTGAAAAGGTCATTTCAATGATGTC